>JAIUJO010000047.1:2978865-3176365 GCA_023846275.1 Vanilla planifolia
TGTAGACATACATACACACAAAAATTCACACCTCTAGATGTATAGCAACACACACACACACAGTCCAATGCATACACAAATGCATAGAGATGCACATTTAAGCACACAAATAAGCACAAACACACATATACACACACACACACATACACACAGACATACACATACAAATATGCACACGCATACACACAAGTGCATGCACACACACATACAAATACACATACCTTCTCACATGCATATGAATGCACATATGCCACACACAAACATGCATATACACATGCTTAAATAGACACACGTTCTTGTGCACACACATGCACATGCACACACACACCTAGACACTTACCACACTTAGCTACACACTCATGCAAACACACATGCACATGAATGCATGCACAAAAGGGCACGAGCAATCACCCATACACACAGACAGATTCTTAAACAAGAAAAAACACACATTCATGCAAAAATGCATGCACACATGCATGTATACACACACACACACTCATACACAAAAAATATATTCACATACTCATGTACTTGAACATACACTCACAAATGCACACACACTCAAAAACAAACATACACCCATACATACCAACATGTCAACATTAACACACATTCATGCATAAGCACAACCACAGATATGCATGTACACAAACATAGACACACATGCAAACACATTCGCACACACTCATCTGTGCACATTAATATTTAAACTTGTGTGCACACATGAATACACACCCCCATGAACACACAAGCATGCATTGGTATGTCCACACACACACACACCCATATGTACACACATAAATATAGATATGCACATGGAAGAACACACACTTTGACATGCACACACACACATGCATGTACATATACACACATGAATGACACATACATGCTTACACCCACACACATGCATGCACAATCACACACACAAACACATACATTCACATGCATATACCCATGCTTGCTTGTTCACACACACAAACATAGACATACACATCCATACACATCCATACATGTAATTACACACATGCACACAAACATACATGCAAGTACATGTAAAGACATACCTATGAATATGAACACACAAGTGCAAACACAAACAAAAAACAAATACACACATGCCTACACACATGCATAGCTTACACACTTGCATAGCTTGTACACTTATGTAGCTAGCATAGATGCATGCACACACACATGCAAAAAATAATATGCACACATACACAAACCAAATCACACACACACATGCACATGCATAGGCACAAGCATGTTCACATGCACAGGCTCATAGACTAACACATAGACACACACTCGCACAAAAATAAGCACTTGCTTACACACACACAATCACACACATAGATATATGAACAATTGTGAATGAACAACACAGATAGACACATGTTCACACATATGCATACACATGCACAAGCATGCACACACACCCACACATGCATAAATATGCACATGCACACATGCACATAAAGAAACACACACACACACACAATTTCTTGTACATACACATACACATGCATGCAAGCACGTAGACTTACTCATGAGATATAGACACACACAATCACACATGCACCCATATACCCATACACCCAAACAAGAAAACACAAATAAATACACACATGCACACAAACTCATATACACACACACATGCACACAAACAATATATACGCACAAATTCACACATGCATGCATACATGCATGCACACATACCCACATGCCCCCAAGCACAAACACATAATGACACACTCATATAAATATGCTTACACACACATGGGAACCCTTTCACATGCATGCACATGCACTCATGTACCCAAGCAAACACACCCACACACTTGCACACTCACATGCACACACATACATTCGCACCAACATAGGATGACACCATACACTTATACCAATATGCCTACACACTCACATATAGATTGATATACACCCATAAGCAAGCACTCATATGCACAAACATACACACACTCAGATATTAATGGACACACACACACATGCACACATACTTGGTTTCAAAAGCCTACTTACACACAAAAATGCACACACATGAACAAACCCATAGGTGTAGATACTAGCAACTCTCAATGACACAAACACACACATAAATAAAAAAGCTAAACATGAACACACAAACACACACATGTATAAAAACATGCACACATACAAAAATGCAAGCACACATTGAAACATAAAAAATGTGAATGCAGATAAAGACAAACATATAGATACACACAACCATGTACACATATATGTACATGAAAAATTACAAACATAAATGCACATGACACATTACATATCCACACACACACATGCGCAAACATGAGCACACATAGACATAGACTCGCATGCACACACATGCACAAATACACACATGCTGGCAAACACATGACTTACACACCCCCACACATGCATGCACACAAGCATGCATACACATGAGCACATACACAAACATAAAGGCATGCAAACACCCTTGGACACACAAACCTTGCACATAAGAATGTGAAAAACATACACTAAATTGCATACATGCACATAAACTCACACATGCATATACACAAACATGGATGCAAAACACACACACACTAGTGTGTACATAGGAGAACACACATTCATGCATGCATGCATTCTCATAGACACACACATGCATATGTATGCACACAAGTGCATAAGAACACTCATATGCATCCAAAACCAACCAACACACACACACACACTTACATGCACATAAACTCACACAGGTATGCTCATGCTCATAGTCAAGCACAAATATGTGGACAAACACACCTGTACAAAGGTAGACACTCTAAAACAAATGCACACACTCATATAGAAACCATGAACACAAACTTGAATACACACAAAAACATATTCACACCTATATGCATGTGCCCACAAGCATACACACATACATAAACATAAAGACTTATACAAATGCATGTACACAAACACCCACACACAAGACTTAAAAGCCAGACATGCTCATACACCAACATAGATACACATGTGCATGCATCCACACACACACATACACACTCACAAAAGATATGTAGATGTATACACACATGGACACACACAAACATGCAGACACCACCACTCACAACATGTACACACACCACCACACACACATGGACATATAAGAAAACCTAGAGACATGTATACACACACAAATATAAATGCACACACACATGCATATGCTTGTAGATATACACAAAAACATGTGCATCTGTGTGTGTGTGTGTGTGTATGTTCATGTGCATCTATTTACATGTGTGTGTGTGTGTGTGTTTGTACTTGTGTCATTTGTGTGAGTGTGTGCATGTGTGCATTTGTAGGTATATGTGTGCTTTTTGAGCATGTTTGCATGTGCATAGGTGTGGCTCTAATATTATACATGTATGTGTATACATGAATGCGCTTGTGCATATATGCATATGCATGTCTACATGTGTGCGAGCTTGTTTATGTATGTTTGTGTGCCTATGTGTGTGCTTGTGAGTGCATGTTCATATTCACATGCATGCTCCTCTGTGCATGTGTTCATGTGAGATCATGTGCATGTGTTTGTGAGTGTGTTTGTGTATGCATGTGTGTGCATATGTATATATGTGTATGTGTGCATTTGCATTACTATTTGTGTGCATTCATGTTAATGCATATGTGAGCATGTAAGTGTATTTTGATGTCCATGCATTTGCTTGTACATGTATGTGTGTGTGTGTGTGCATGATTTTTGTGTGTATGTGCTTATGTTTATGCTTTGTGCATGTGCTTATGCATGTGGATATGTGTGGAAGTGTGTACATGTGTGTTCTCATGTTTGTGTGCATGAGTGTGTGCATTTATGTATTTTTTGTTGTTTTTGCATTGGTGCGATTAGGTGTGTGTGTCTACATGAACATGCATGCATGTGTGTATGTGGCTATGGGATACGTGTGTGCTTATATGCATGTGTTCATATGTATGTGTGTATATGTATGGGTGTTTGTGTGTGCATTTTTTTATTCTTGTTCATGTGTTTGTGTGTATGTGCACATATTTTTATGTGTGTAGACATGCATGCATGTGAGTGTATGTGGTTGTATGGATATGTGTATGCTTGTATGCATGTGTTTGTATGCATGTAGGTGTCTGTGTATGTATTTGTTTATTCTTGTTCATGTGTTTGTGTGCATGTGTACTTGTTTTTGTGTATATACCTACAAGTGCATGCACATGTGTGTATGAATGTGTCTGTGTGTGCATGTGTGCATGTGTGCATTTGTACATGCATGCATAATTGTATGTGTTTATCTGCATGTGTATGTCAGTGTGAGAGTGGGTATGTGTGTGTGTCTATGCATTTGTGCATACAAACGTGTGTGTATGAGTGTGCATGTGTGTGCCCATATATAAGTGTTTACATGTATGTACCGATGCATGTTTGTGTGTTAGTAAATGTGTGTGCTTGTGCATGTGTCAGTACATGTGTGTGTCCATGTATGTGAACGTGTGTTTGCAAATGTGGTAATCTTGGTGTGCACATGTGTGTGTGTGCTTGTTGGTGTGTGTGCATCTATGTATGCTATCACATGTGTGTATATGACTATACATATGTCTGTATATGTACATGCATATGTGTGCGCATGTGCATGTGCATATGTGTGTGTGAGATATGTTGTACATGTGTGTGTGCATAGAAGTGTGTGTGCATGTGAATTTTTGTGCTAATGGCTTTGTTTATATGTGTGTTCTTGTGTGTAGTTGTGGGTACTTGTTTGAGAACTTACATGAGTGTGTGCATGTGTTTGTGTGCATTTGCATTTGTGTATATGCATTTACATGTGCACGTGTGAATGTGTGTCTTTGTGCATGGTTGAGAGCATGTGTATGTGTGTCTTTGTGCGTGGTTGAGAGCATGTGTATGTGTGTATATGTGCATATGTTTGTATCTGTATTTGTACATGTGAGGATATGTGCTTGTGTGGATGTGTGCATGTGCACATGCATAATTATGTGTGTGTACATGTTTTTTAGTGTGCATGTATGTTGGTGTATATGGTTGTGTGTCTGTCGATTTGTGCATGTGTGCGTACATGAGTGTGCATGCATGTATGTGTGCATCTGTGCATTTGCATGTGTGTTTATGGATGGTGTGCATGCATGTGTGCATGTGAGTGTATGGGATTGAACATGGGTGTGTGCATGTGTATGTGCACATATGTCTGTGTATTTTTATTTATGTGCATGTGTGTATTTATTCATGTGTGTGCTTGTATCTATGCATGTGCATGCATACATTTGCATATGTGTAAGTGATTATGTGTGTGCATGCATACATCATTTTGTTTGTATAAGAGCATGTACGTGCATGTGCAAATGCACATATGTGTAAGTTTGTGTGAGTATGTTTGCACATGCATTTGTGCATATATGTGTTCTTGCTTTTTGTGTGTGCATGTGCATCTATATATGTGTGAGTGTGTGTGTGTCTGTATGCGAACATGTGTGTGTACGTGAGTGCATATTTGTGCGAGTATATGTGTGTGTGCACATATGTGTGAGTAAATTGTGTCTATTTGCATGAGTGTGCATGTGTTTATGCATGTATATGCATAGGTGTTCTTATGTATGTGTGTGCCTAAGCATGTGCATGTGTAATGCATGCATGTGCATGTGCTTGTGTATGCATGTGCATGTGCATGTACTTCTCTAAGCATGGGTGCTTATGTGTGAGTATATACATGTGTGCATGTCATTTCGTGTGTGTGTGCATGCATGTGAGTGTTCATGTTTGCATGTTTTCATGTATGTGGATGGGTGCATGCATGCATGTGTGTGTATATGCATGGGCACATGTGCATGTGCATGTGCATTCATACAAGTATGTGTCTATGTGTGTGTGTGTGCATATGTGCAGTTCTATCTATGTATGGATATACATGTGCATGTGTGTGTTCATTCACATGTGTGCATAGTCATGTGTGTAAGTGTGCATGTGCATGCAAATGTTTGCTTGCATGCTTGTGTGTGCATGCATGCATGAGCATCATCTATTCATGGTTCGTCCTTTGCATGTCTTTGTTTGAGCATCTGTGATTGTGTTTGTGTGTGTGCACCTACATGGTAGTGTGTGTGCATGGGCATGAGTTTGTGTGGGGGCATGTGTGTTTGTGTGTACAAATATTATGCATGTGTGTGTGGATGTGTGTCAGACATGTGAGTCCATGTGGCATGTGTGTGTGTGCATGAATCCGTACATATATACATTGGTGCATATTTGTATGTGTGTGAGCATGTTTGTGTGTGTCTGTATTCTTGGGTGTGTGTATTTGTTCATGTTTGCTTGAGTGTGTGCATGTGTGTTTGCACGCATGATGTTCATGTGTGTAGGTGTGTTGTGCAAGCATGTGTGTATGCATGCCTATGTCTCTATCTGTGTACGTGATTATATGTATTCACTTGTATGAACATGCTGTATGTATGCTTATGTGTGAGTTCATTTGTGTGCTTGTGAATTTGTACACATGTTCATGAGAGTGTGTGTTCTTATGTGCATGTATGTCTTTGTGGGTGTGATTGTGTGCATTTGTGGTTGCATATGGGTACAAGTGTGTGTGAGTGGTTGTGTGCGTGTGTGTATGTGCACATATGTGTGTCTATCAACTTGTATGTACATGTGTGCATATGTGTGCATCTATATGCTTATGTGTCCATATGTTTATTCCTGTTCATGCATGCATGTATGTGCATATATGTGTGTGTGCTTGTGTGTGTATGCATGTGTTTGTGTGAGGGTCTAGCATGCATACAAAAACTCATACACATTCACACACACAAAAATGCTAACAAATAGGCACATAATTGACACGTGTAGACACATGCACCTACACATGCCCAAATTTTCTCACATGCATAGGCAAGGCACACATATGAGAACAAACACAACAACACACCCACAAAAGCCCACACACATACACATACATGCACAAGCATGCATATGAATAGACACTTGTACAAACACACATGCACATGCATACACACCTACACACATGCTCATACACACACACACACACATACACACTAACTCATGCACAGATACATAGCCACAAAAATGCACATACACACACATAAACAAACAAACATGCACACATACACAGGTGAACACACTCACAAATATGCCCATGTGCATGCACATGAACACATACATAGAAATGCATCCATATACACACAACACATGCAAACGCTCATGCATGCACACACGAACACATACACACAGGTGTGCAAGGACGTAGGCACAAACACACACATAGTCTCACATGCATGCACACATACACATGCATTTGAATGCACATAAACATACGCATGCACATGCACACTCATCGATAGAAATGTGCATAAGCATGCACATGCAAATGTACACATATATAAACACATACACAAGTGCATGTGCACAAATGTACATACTTGCTTATATATACACAAAAATACCCCCACACACATGCACTTGCACACATATGCCAAAAAATATGCACAAACATACACACGCACAAGCACACAAACACACACGCACAACCACACAAAGCACACATCTATATTGACACATGCAAACACACACACATTTATACATACACATGCATGCAAGCACACATAATCATGCAAAAAAAAACTATATACACACACATACAAAGATACATGCAGACACATTCACACAAGCAGATGCATCTGAAAAGGTAAACACACATTCAAGCACACAAAGGCTTTTACACATGTATACACACATGTGCACACACACGATCACACGCATAAGCACAAGCACCACATGCACACATAGACACATATATGTAAGCATGTGCATGCACACACATGTGAGTGCACAAACATTCAAAAGTGTAAGCACATGCACAAACACACACACACACACATGCACACACACACATGCCCACTTGCATGCACATGAACACATGTAAAGATGCACAAATATGAACACAAGCATGCATAAATAAAAAAACACTCATGCATTAGTGCTCACACGCACACACACATGCTCAGACTCACACTGCCCACACATCAATGCACAAAGATGCATGCTCACACACATACACACATGCATGAATACACACACACAATCACACAAATTTACAAAAGCACACACACATGTAAACACATCCAATCAAACATGAACAAAAGGGTATGTGGAGAACCTACACACATATGCATACACTAACTCAAACATAAACACAAGCACATATACATGCACATATACAAAAACATGCACCTCCATACACACATATATTCACTCACACATACACACACACGCATTCACATAAGCACACCTACATATGCACACACCCACATATGAAGACACATGAACACATAAAGGCAAACACATATGCACACCTAGGCATACATAGGCATTCACTTATACACAACCACAAGCATGCACTCACACATAACTACACACGCATAAAAACACACACAAATACACGTATGCACACACACATAGAGATGCACATACATATGTACTCACACAAATATGCACACATACATTAAAATACACATTAATACAAATATGCATGCCCACACACACACACACTCCCCTACACAAGTTGATAAACACAAGCACTTATGCACATGCACTCATGCAAGCATTCATGCACAAATGCATACTTGCACGCACACACACACATACACACACCCACAAGTGTGCGCACATGTGCACACATACACAGACACATGCATGCATAAAAAGGCACACATAGAAACATTCACACAAATAGCCACTCACACAAGTACACACACATGCATATGCTTATGCATTAACACACTCATACACATGCATGCACACACATGAAGAAACACTTGCATGGACCTACACACACATGTGTGTACCTAAGTGCACACAAACTCGTGCTTGCACACATACACAGACATGCATGCACACAAATATATACCTGCACACACTCCCACAAACAGACAAACACGCACACATCCACTTGCACATATGTGCATAAATGCACACACCTACACATGAAAGAACAAACACCCATATTAGCTCCATAAAGACATACACACACATGCCCACCAACACACGCACACATATACTCACATGCACACTTGCACACACAAGCAGCCACATAGACACGAACAATAATGCATATGTCAGCCAAACATACACACTCAGACAAACACACACACATGTGCCCACAAACACACATGCATTCATGCCCACATGGGCACACTAACTCAAACGTGAACCCACTCTCACAAGTGACATTCACATAAGCACAGATGCACACATGCACATGCATATAAATGCATGAAAATAATTGTGTGCACACACATAAGCGCAAATGTAAATACTCACATACACATGCACATATGTACGTACACATACACAGATGTATGCAAAACAAACACACATGCAAAACCATGTATGTACAAGAATGCACATGCACAAAGTGCTCACATGCACTTGCAAGCACAAAACAAATACACACATGCATATGCATGCACACACACACCAACACCATAAGCACAACCGTTGTCACCCATTGCACATGCACACAAACATGAACAAAAAGACACACTCTCGCACAAACATGCATAAGCACAAGTAAAAACACAAGTACATGCATGGATGCATGCAACTATACACATACGCAAACTTGCACACACTAATCTCTCTAAAACAACACAAACGTATACACATGTGAGCACAACCACACGCACAAACACACACACATGCACACAAACACAACCACACATACACACTAGTGGCACGTATACAAACACACATATGGATACAAACACACACACACTATCACACAAAAACATACAAATAGATGCACATGCTCTCACACACAAAGTCACATGTGTGCAATCACACATGCACACATATGCTTTTTTGTAGGTACTTGCACATAAGCACACTCACATAAATTTGTATGCACACATACATTAATGCACATGCACACACATGGCCATAAGCACTCACATGCGCCCAAACATTCATTCACAAATACATGCACAAACACACATGTTTGCTAATCCACACACATGCACATACCCAAGCACACATGCAAGTATATATGCACTTGCACACACATGTACATGTGCACACACATGCAAACACACACTTGTACACACTCATGCATGCACACATGAGAGCACACATGCACACCCACACATACACACACAGACATATGCACATACACTCACAAACACACACATACACATGCCAAAGAATGCACACCCAAATGGACACACCCATGCACACAATCTTGTATGCACAAACAAATGCAAACACAAACATATTCACACACATGTATGAATACACATGCACAAACACAAAGTTGCACATGCACAATGATACGTGCATGTGTGCTCAAAAACACGCAATGGAATGTATGCACACATGCAAGCACACACAGATGCACATGCACGTAAACTCTTACATAATCAAAAGAATACACACAAATGCACCCATAGAGACACATGTACAAAAACACATACACCAACACGAACACAGAAAGACATGTGTACATGCATACTGACAAATTCATGCATAACCACACATATTGCGCACATAAGCACAAACACGTGGATACACTCATGAGCAAACACACATGAAGACAGACACTAGCTTCAATCCACACTCATAGACACCTATACATGCATATGCACACACACATGTGCACTCACATACACACAAATACAGACACAAACATCCACTCACACACATACATAGACATAGTGATGTGCATGCACACACATAAACACATGTAAGCATGCACACATGCATGCACACAAAATCAACCACACTCCCCCACCCCACAAACATGCAACACAAGCACACTCACAAACACACATTCACACACATAACATGCACAGACTTACACGTGCAAGTAGACACACACACAAACACACGCATGTGCACAGCCACACATGGCAAAACACACACTTACACCTAATGCACATGCATGCACACACACATGCACTCAAGCCCACTCATATAAACACACATACACACATAATCACACATGCACATAAGTACACACACACATAAATGCAACCAAGCAATCACATGGGCACATATAAGCACATGAACAAACACACGCACACATCCATACACACACATGCACATGCTCATGCACCTAGATGCATGCAACACACACACATGTGCAAGTACATGCATGTATGCACACACATAAACAAAAGCATAAATGCACACATAAGCACATGTACACAAGCACAAAAAGCCACACATGCACAAAGGCCTACATGCATATACCTGCACACACACATAAACATGGTCACATGCATACATTCAAACATGCATAGATGTACACAAATATGCTCAAACACACACACACATGTACCTGTGCACACATGCATTAACACATGCAAATGCACACATACACACAAAAACACACATACAACCACACATCCCATTCACACACACATACACACAAACAAACATAATGACACAAGCATATATGAGCACAAATGTGTACGAATGCATAGGTACATTTGCACACACATACAAATAAGCACGTACACACATGCGCAGATGCACATACAAAATCACAAACACACATGTACATAAATAAGTGCTTATGCATATGCTCACAAAGACACACATATACAAATACAAACACACACATGTTAATATGCACAAATACACACACATACACATATATGCATAAGCATGTAAGCACACCCATGCAAACATGCATGCACAAACACATGTACATGCAAACACATGCACCCATGCACAAACAGGCATGCACATAAGAATACACACATGAATACCCATGCACATAATGGCAAAATGCATATGTACAAGCTGAAGCACATACACTTATGCATATACACATACTCACATGCATAAACACACATAAACACATGCATACACTAACATCGACACACAAATAAGCACATACACACACATACCCATTAACACAGATGCTGACAAGCTCGTACACATGAACAAATACAAAAACACACACATACTTACACACATGCATGCACATACACTTGCACGCACCCGTGCATACACACATATACACAAATGTAAAGACACACACACACACACATGCACCAATGCACACATATACATAAACCCACACATGCATACACTTTTGTATATTCATAACCATTCAAAAAAATACACAAAAAGAGAAACATGCACAGACACAAAAGCACAGAAACACACACAGAAGCAGTTGCACTCACACACACCTACACACACACAAACCTAGAAGGTACAACACACATGCACCCACCCAAACATGCACACATGGGCACACACACATACCTAATACACACATACACACACAGCCACACATGCACACACTTGCATGCATAAATACACACATTTACAAACACACCTACACACACATATTTATGCATGCACATTTACATAAACATTGATGCACACATGCATAAGCAATCACTCACATGTGCTTATACACACACACATGCACATGTACTCAAACATAAGCACACACACATGCACATGTACTCCAACATAAGCACACACACACATGCATAACCACACATACATGCTCCCACACTTGCACACAAGTATACACACATGCACGCACTCACATTCTCACAAACTTTATCACACACGCGCACATACAAATAGATGTGAATGCTTAAATTCACGAACACATAGACACACATATACTACACCCACACACATAGGCACACATGCATGCACAACACTCAAACGTGTGTTCCCAGTTGCACATGCAAGCATAGATAGACACATGCACACACACACAAGCTAAAAATGCACACATGAATGCATACATGCAAACACTCATACACACACATGGACATGCACATTCACATGTACACAAGCTCATGGAAACATGCTCACACAAAAAACACACACAAGCACACAATAATGCACAAATACACGCATGCATGCTTCCATAGATGCATGCATATGGACACATGCATACACTAACAAATGAACATACTCTCTTAAACACACAAGCGCTCACACATGCATACATGCACAGGTACACATGCACACACACCCACACACACCCACACACACCACCATAGACATACACACACATGCACACATACAAACTCACACATGTGAACACAAGGACACAAATGCAAATACACGGACATAAACATAAGCATGCATAAATACACTGAGAAACATGCACACACACATAGATGTGCAAGTACACTAACTTTGACTCAAACACACACACATGTACATAAGTGCATGCACACACAAACATGCACATAGCACACAAAAACACATAGATGCACACACTCAAATATACATGCATATGAGACCTCAAACGAATGCAAGCTGTCATGCAAAGGTGTGCATGCATTCCCACTTACACACATGCACACACACGTGTATATGCACACACACATGCCTACACACACACACTAAAACATACAAGCAAATACATATACACACAGGTGCATGCATGCTTGCTTGCACACACACAGATGCAAACTGGCACCCATAGACACGCATACAAGCAAAAACAACGCACGCACTTGCATATACCCACATGCTTGCTCTTGCACACGTACAAACACAAACATTTTCACACACACACACACATGTGCACACATGCTCACAAATAAACACACAAACATGTGCACACATGCACACATACACACTGACACATATATACACATATGCACACTGACACATGCTTGCACACATGCAAATACATGCTTTCACACAAGCACAACATGCATCCACCAACACACATGTGCACACATGTACACATAAGCACACACGCAAACCCATGCACAAACACTCACATCCATGCACATAGTTGCAGAGACACACATACATGCATGCACACACATGAAGACACACACACATGCATGCACACATACATAAATGGGCAAATGCAAATACACATGCACACACACTGACATACACAGGTAGATATACACATACAAACACACACAAGCACACATGCACACACTCACACACAAACACACACACACACATGCATGAACATGGCTCACAAAGACACACACACATGCACAAGCGCACACACTCGCACACTAACATGCATAGACACACACATATAGACACATGCACACACACACCCAACCAGATAGGCACAGTCACATACTAGCACACACATGTAATTGCAAACACATGTCCACTCATGCACACACATAAATGCACTCACACACATACACATGTAACATACATGAGTTAACATGCATATGCATCACACACATGCACATTCATATGCATAAGCTCAAAAATACACACACAAGAAAGCTCACAAACATGTATATACACATGCCCACACATGTGTACACATCTGCCCACACTTTTATAGACACATGCACTTTACAGACACATGCACATGCATACACACATGCTTGCAACAATAATTTCATATGCCTACAAACATGTACACAAAAATTGCACACATAGTCACAAAAAACACACACACATATAGGCACATTTAGACACTCTCATCCATGTCAACACATAGATGCAGCCATAGAAACACATTAATGCTCACACACACTGATACACATAAGCACATGAACACATACACCCAAAAAAATGAACACACATAGACACACAAACATGTACACACACAAAAACGTACACACCCACATCCACTTGGATAAACACACATGCCCACACTCAATCACACACACACGCACAATTGCACACAAATGCCAAGGCACCCACATGCACAAGCACACATGCACACACAAAAAGACACATATACAGCCACATGCACACACATAGACACACTCACATATGTGCAAGCATAGTAGACACATGTGTACACACACACAGATGACCATGCATAAAAATGTACATACACACATATGCATGCAAGCACGCACATGTAGACATGCAAAAATGCATACACACGCACATTGCTACCCACACATGACATTGCACAGACATGCACATGCACACACAAACTGACACACACATCCATGTAAACATGCACATGTACACATGCACACAGACACATGCCCAAAGGCACTAACACACAAACACGCACATGTATATGAACATACACAGACATGTACCTATGTACACACATAGACACGCACACACACACACATGTACCCATGATCACACCTGCATATGCACACACACACACACATGCATTCAATCACATACAATTGCTTATACATGCACACATGCATTAGTACCCATCCACACACAAGCATATGCATGCACATAGATAAGAAAATACATATACACTTACACACAAATGTATGTATGTCCATACACAAACACATAGACACACACAAGAAAGCACACACCAACACACAAACATGTGCACACACACACATATTAAAGCATAAAAGCACCAAAATGTGCACATTCTTGAACACATGCATTAAAACACAAAGACTCACACAAATGCACACACACTCATATATATATGCACATACACTTGAAGACACACACACATACCCTAAGATGTATGCACAAATACACATACAAACACCTACGTGATGCATGCACAAACACATGCATACATGCACATACACACACATGCACATATATGCTCTCACACATTCACTCACAACCACACATACACACACACACACAGACTTGACCACATGCTTAAATGCACATATGCACATAAAAATGCACACACACACATGTGCCCAAACACACTCACATGTGCCTATGTGCACACACACACACATGAATACTCATGTATGCATATGAACACACACACACACACACACACTTGCACACACATGAACACAACACACACACACACAAATACACATGTGCTCATGTGTACACACACACAAACACCCATGCAAGCTAATACCATGACCACAAACACACTAGCACATTAACACACACACACACACATATTTGTGTACATATATAAGCACACCCAAACATACCCACACACACACACAAGCACACACAAACACACACATATATACACACATGCACATGTATGCACACACTCACTTACACATGCTCATGCACATAGACACGAACAAATAGAGGTAAACACATGCATGTACACACTAACACAGACACACTTATACACACACACGTAAGCATTAGCACAAATAAATGCATACACACACACACATAAGAACACACATTCAAACACAGACAAGCACACCTAAACATATGCACAAACACATGTAGGCACATGCACACACACACACCCTCATCCACTTGGACACATATATAAACAAGCAAAAATAGACACACACGTGTACACATGAACATGCATTCACAAATGTGTGCATACACTCACACACACACACACACACACACTTGCACATTCAAACAACCATATGCACACACACACACATGCATAAAAAAACTCGCATAAACACAACCACACAACATAGATACATGCACTCACATGAACACAAACTCTCACATGCATGAACATATACGCACATGCATGCACACAGAAACACACAAAAAACATATGCCCATAAACACATAGATGCACACTTACACACACATATGTGCACATATGCACTTACACATATGCACTAACACACTTTCACACACATAACAACCAGACACATAAGCACACAGAAAAACATGCAAATGCAAACACAATCACACATATGCACATGTACACATACACAAATAGATGAACAAACAACCCACACAATACACATGTTATAGCATGTACACATTCACACACACATTCTCTTAAGCACACACACATGCATGCATACATTCACACAAAAACCCACACACACCTATGCACACGAATACACACACACATGCAAACATACACTTGCACGTGTATGCATAAGAAAACCAACACACACACATATGTAGCATACATCCAAATGCACACATATGCATAGACACACATCCTTACCACAGACTCTCACACACAAATAATTGTATGCACACATAAACCCACACACTAGAACACACACATGCACACATATGCATATACCCACTCATGCACATGCTTGTAGACACACACACTCATGTACACACATGCACAAATATATACACACGAGAATCCACATTCATAGGATCAAGCACATAATTGCAAATACACAGTCAAACACATATGCAAGCATACACTCACGCATAGGCACACACAACACACACAACAACTACACAATCGTTCCCACAAGAACATGCAAGCATGCACGCATAGCAAACACATGCACACACACACGTGAGTGTCTACACACATGCACACATGTACATACTCACAAACACATAGTTGCACACATGAATAGATGTGCACACAAACTTACACACACACATGCATGCATCTGTATATGCACTTACCCAAAACATACACACACACACACAACATCCATGTACAAACATCCATGCATGCACACATGCATCCATATACAAACATGTATATGCACAGACATGGATCCACACTGGCAAGTACACATGGACATATAAAAACATACACAAAGGTGCTGATACATGCACACACAAATGAACACACATGCACACACAAATGAACACACATGCACACACAAATGAACACACATGCACGCACACATCCACACACATGCATATACATAAGCACACTCACGCACACAAACAAACACATACAATTACACATACACACACATAAGCATGAAGATATGCACACATATATAAGTGCACCCACACACAACCATACCCATAAGAATAGCCACAAGTACACAAACAAACATAAGCATGCACACACACCCACACACCCAAATTCAAGGGTGCTCAAACATGCACACATACAAATGCATACACATGGACACACACGCTCACTCAAAAATCCTTAGACACTGAAGCACACACACATGCATGCACAAGCACAGACTTGTCCACACACATGCACACAAACACATAAGCACACAAGCATACACACTCATATGAACACACATAGACATACATGCATTCACACACATACACATGCACAAAAACATGGATACACACTCAAGCACACATACACATAAACAACAAAACCCATACTAACACACACACATAACTACACATGCACACACATACACACATGTGAACACAAAAATGCACACATGCATGCACATGTACTCACAACATACAAACACACACTCACACTTGCACAAGCACACAAACACACACAGCCACACACATATAGATATATGTACACACATGTACAAACACACACATGTCCACACATATATCCATAGACACATAAAGACATTCACTCATATAAATGCACACACACATGCAAATGTACACATACTTACATAAACATGAATGTACATAGGAAAACACATATGCACACACAGATACACATAAGCACACACTCATAGACATGCATGCACACACACAACTATACACAAATATGCATGCACACACAAACATACTATAGGCACACATGTACACACACATATGTAGACAAATACACCTACACCCATATGCACACACATATAAATGCACTGTCACACAAGGACACAGACACACACAATCACACACATGCACATGCATAGATATGCATGCATGCACATGCACACAAAGACACATGTGTCACCCTGAGACCTATGAACACATACACATATAAATGCACACACAAATGCACACACATGCACGTACCCAAAAATACACACATACACTATAATGCACACACACACATATACATACATGCACATACACATGCATGCATGCACATGTACATACACATGCCCTCAAATGCTCATATACAAACACATAGATTTGCACACACACCCTCACACACATATAAACATGCGCACACCCATAAAAGCACACCTACTCATGCACTCAAAAACACTCACATGTGCCCATGTGGACACACACACACACAAGCACATGGACACAAAAATGCACACATATTCATACACGTACACAAACCTACACATACACACATGTTCCCGTGTGTACACACGCAGGCACACCTATGCACAAAGACACACACACACATGTGCACACACTAAGGCACATACTCATGTGTGTACACACACATGCACACAAATAAACATCCACAAAAGCTTTTCACACACACACACTCACATTTGTTTGCATACACAAACACAACCATACTCATATGCACACAGAAACATACATACATGCACATGCATATACAAAACCCCATACAATTGTATACACACACACACATTCACACTTACTTCCACATGCAAATTCATGCATAGACACACAGACAGAGGTGCACACGTGCAAGCACATAGCAACATGCATAAATAGACATATATAAGTGCATATGCATCCATGTATGAACACACATGCACATGCACAAGCACACATATTCAAAGACACATAAGTACACATGAATACATGCTCATACATAGGCACATGCCTAAAACACACCCTCATCCACATGCATGAACATAAATGCATGCAAAAATGGACACACACATGTGCACAAACATTCACATACTTGCACATGCAGACATACACATGCACACAAACACTTGTATACACACAAATACACAAGCATCAACACACAAACACATTCATTCACATAAACACAAACTCTCATATGCACACATAAAAATACACACACATGCTTACACAAACACATAAACACACATACACACAAGTATGCTCACCCACACATGCACATACACACATGTGCATGTGGTTTAGAACAAACACATGCACACATGCATGTGCAGACACACATGCACACACACACGTAGCACATTTGCACACATAGGCACACACACAAGGAAACACATGCACAAATGCACCAATACACTTATGCACATACAAAATAGACCTCATTCATAATCACACATATGCACATGTACACATGCACACACAGACGAATAGACAACCTACACACAAATATGTGCCAACATGTGCATTTGCATATGCACACACACACACTCTCATGCATGCATATGAAAACACACACACAAGCATGCATGCACACAAACATAGACAGAAACTCATGCACAAAAAACATACACATGTACACTTGTGCACACGAACACCAACACACACATATGCAGGCACATACATAAATGCACACATATGTATACACACACACCCTACACCCACATGCACACATATGCACATACATAGGCACACATATTCAAATGTAAGCTTAAATATAAACAAATACATACACACACATACACATGCATACACCTACACAAATGTACATAGACTCACATGCATATAGAGGTACCCACATGTACTTGCACAACAACATACACACATGTACAGACATGCATAAACTTATGCACACATTAGAACACACATGCACATGCTTAAGCACACAAAAACCAACACTCAAGCACATACCCATGCATGCACAAAAACATATGCACATGCAAACACACATAACCACACTGACATACATGCATGTACAAACACATACATAGGCTATCAAAGCACACACACACACCTAATCACATGCACATAATAGCATAAACACATATACACTCATGCACACACTTACACACACAAACATGCACACTTGCAAATAAATTCACATACATAGGCACACACGTGCACATCCACACACCCACATGCACACAAGAAGACATACATGCATGTAAGCACAAACACACACACATAAACACATAAGTAGACAACAATGCACATACACACACACCCATGCACAAACATACAATGGCACATTCACACATTTACACACAGATGAATACACATGCACACACATGCATATGCACAAGCACATGAACACACATAAATAAGAACACACGCATACACTAACACACTGACACATACAAACACTTAGGCTCACATATATGCACACTAACACATACACACACAAGCATGCACATGCACATGCATATGCACACACCCACACACATTGACACACACATAAGACACACACATACAATAAACACAAGAATGCAACTGAATGCACAAGCACACTCAAACATGCAAATACACATAAATGAATACACAGGGATACACGAGGACACCTACATTAACCCACACACATTAAAGAACACATGCATGTGCATGCATACACATGCGTGCATGGACATCGACATGCATACACACATGCTCATGCACTTATATAAATACACAAGCACACACACACACACACACACACACTCATACACGTACACACACACACGCACTGTCGCAGACATGCATGCACACTCACACACATATGCATAGTTATGCCTATATGGACACACAAACACACAGTCACACCCATACACACACACATGCATATACTTGTGCACCCATATGCACACACACATACACATAGGCATAGAGGTACATACACATGCACACAATCACACAAATGCAAAAATGCAAATGAATACACACATATACACACATATGCACACATAATGAGATGGAAGCACATAAACAAGCACACATATGTTAATGCACACATATACACACACATCAATGCACACACATGTGTACACATGTACATAGTCATACATGCACACACATACACATAAACATTCATGTACACACAAATAAACATTCACATGCACACACACAATGATGTAGGACAAAAAGGGGGTATGGCGACACGAAAAGATACGGGATTGTGTGTGTAGATAGAAAAGGAAAGGAAAATGGTAAAAGCTTTAGATTTTGGGATTTTGGTGGAGGGGTAGGGAGATGGACAGTAGAACCAGTGTCGGGGATAACTTACTGGTGTGGCATCTCACCACTTGGGCCTCGCACCCCTCCTCCCAGTACCAGAGCTTCAGCGAATCAGCACGCCAAAACTGGAGTGGCGTCTCACCACTTGGACCTCACGTCCCTCCTCCCAGTATCAGAGCTTTGACGAGTCGGCACGCCAAAGACACTCAGAGCACTCACGCTCAGAATGGAAGCAAATAAACTCAAAAGCTTGCATTAACTATTCCATGTCCTTTTTTACAACAGAAGAGGACTTCCCCTTATATAGGAATCCATAAGGGTACAAAAGACATTTGACTCATAACATGGGAATACTAAAGGACACATGGGTAAACGAAAAGTCACCTAAAAATAATGAAAATTAAGTTCATTCATGGGAATACAAAAAGACTCCTAATTTCAAACGGCTGGAGGCGCGGCGACGGCTGCGGCGGCGGCGCGGGTCGGCGCGGGTTGGCGCGGGTCGGCGTGGGTTGGCACTGGTGGGCACGGGCGCGGGTCGACGCGGGTTGGTGCGGGTCGGCGCGGGTTGGCGTGGGTCGGCGTGGGTTGGCGCGGGTGCGGGTTGGTGCGGGTCGGCGTGGGTTGGCGCGGGTCGGCGCGGGTTGGCGGGTTGGTGTGGGTTGACGAGCCCGGGCGGGACTCGGGCGTGGGTCTAGCTCGTCGGTCGAACCCGGGTCTGGTTCGGCGGCGGCTCCGGCGGCGGACGGCGCGGCAGGCGGCAGCCGTAGGCGGCGGAAGGAGCCGGCTGCAGGAAAAGTGTTTTTCGCACTGTTTTGGCTCCTGGGAGTCCGTTTGAACTCCGAATTCGATTCCGAAAGATGTTCCGGAATCCATGTTTCGGCACGTACGTCACTGCATCATTTTTTACCTCATAATATTTCAAGAAATATTTTGAAAATAAAAATTGTTCCCTTGTTGTTTGTGCAACGCCAAGCTTTGATGTCTGCATCACACAACTACTCACATACACCCTTACATACACATGAATGTACACACAAACACATGCGAGTCAGCACATACACATGCACATAAACACACACCCACATACACCTATGCACATAATCTCATAAATGCATAAACACATGCACAACCACAACCTCATACAAAAACACACACATACATGCACACTCACATATTGACACATATATGCATGTACACACATATTCCCATGCACATAAACACAAGCACTCAGACATAAATGTATGCATAAGCACAGACACACACATCCATGCATAAGCACATACACATGCATCCATACATTCATAGAACCACATATGCACATACACATATACACGCACACACATACTCACATGCATAGAAACTCACAAACACACACACATACACAAACGTGCAAGTCCACACAAATATGTACAAAAACACATACACATGCACATAGACACACAAACACACACATATTAGCACACAAATATGTAGCACACATGCTTGTGTAGAAACCATGCATACATACATCGACACACAAGCACAATCACACATATGCACACTTAGAAAAACACGCACATGTACACACACAAACACTTATGCACATCCACACACACATATATGCATGTGTGCATATGCAAACACACACACACACATATGCATTCACACTTATAAACCCAAACACACACATACACACATACGAACACATATACACTCACATGCACACATAGACAAATGTACACACATGCAAGTGCACAACAACACACACATGCACAAACACAAACAAAGACACAAACACAAACACACACACCCACAAAAGAATACAGAAGGATAGGCATAACACAAACACGTGCACACACACATGCATAAACATAATCATAATCTTACAAACACACAAAATAACACACATGGATAGGAACAAAAGCATGCATGCAAACACACAAACACATGCACACTTTTGTGCAGAAATGCATACACAAATGCAAGTGCTCACATATGATGTACACACGCACATGCACCTACACACAAGCACATGCATAGATGCACAGCACACACAAACACACACACACACATGCATGCACACACTTGCACTCACATGTACACACCAATACACCCACACACACTCTCTGACAACACACACACACACAGATGAACATACACATACATGCACAGACAAAGACATACAAAAAAACACACACATACACTCACACAGATGGACATCCACAAATGCGCTTACACACAAGCAAAAGCACACCCACAAATGCACACATGCACCTATATGCACACACTTGCATGCACATGTACAACCACACACATGCACACACTGACACATTCACACTTGCACTCACACACAAATGAACAAACACAAGCATGCACATACTCGTGCGTGCATGTGAATAGACACATAGTGCATGCACAAATGTTTGCACATAGATGTACACACATATGCACACCCACACTCATGCACATAAGCGAACACACTCGTACACCTATACATAACCACACATGCAAACACGACACAAACACGTGTAAACATGTGTGAACACATACAGACACACATAAACATACGCATTCACACACACATGTGTATGCTCCAAACAAACACATACAAGCACAAGTAAACATGCACTCATACATAGGCACATATGAATGCTTACACACTTACATGACATGCACACACACACATGAGTATGTAGAAAAAAGCACACACACATGAACGTGCACACTCACACAAAAACAAACATGCATGAACACACATATGAGAACACAAAGCTTTACACACACATTCACAACTTATGCATGCACTAGAACACAGACTTATATACACATAGGCACACACACATGTATGCACACACGTGCACACTTAAGTATGATCAAGCACAAAAGTAAATGAAAACACGCACAAGTTGGCACACATATATGTAGAAGCATGCACACATGCCGAGATCCATAAATATTCACACACACACATGCACAATGATACACATGCACATAAGGACACACTTGCACCCAAAATTGTATGCAAACACACACACACACACACACACACTCATGCACACACATGCATACAAAAACACACATATGCCCACATGAACACACTCATACATGCGCGCACCCACACATAACTACACACAAACACACACACATGCACCGAACATGCATGAATACCCATGCACATCCATATATGCATGCATAAACATCGATACAGGTGTACAAACATGTGTGCACATTTGCACCCACAGATACACACATTCACATAAGAACTTGCACACACATGCAAACAAATAGACACACATACACACACCAACACAAGCATGCAAACACATAAATATGCATGCACATGCCCATAAAGAAGTGTGAACACAAGCATACACACAAGCACACATATACAAATATACAAAAATGCACAAGCACACACAGATGCACACACCCTTGCATATCCACAGACACACACACCCACACAAGCACACACACATACATGCATATGCACACACATGCACACAAATGTACACACACACACACAAACACATATGCACAGTCAAACACACACTCATACACACACATGCACATGCATACATGCATAGGAACACAAACATATATATAAAAATGTGTGCACCTATACACACACGCACACCAGTACATACACTCATACATATAAGAACTTACTCCAACATAGCCATGTTTCCACACCCACACACACACACTGAACACACACAAACACAAGCATAAACATACACACTCACACATGCATGCATGCATGCACAAATGCATGTACATGTGCACATATATACACACCCACAAATGAAAACATGCACACAAATATGCACAACTGCAAACAAGTGGGCACATACATGTGCACATGGAATCACACACAAACTCACACTTTTGCTCACTATCTTACTTGCAAACATGCAGACACAGACATGCAGATACAAGACTGTACACACACTTGCACACAAATAGACAAACACATGCATAGATGTGCACATGCATACATGTACACTGGCACATGCTCATGCACATATGTATACACTTGCTTGCATGCAACCACACACATGCACTCACAAATATGTATATAGATACACATGCATACACATAGATATAGACATGCAAGCAAACATGCACACATGTATGCAAGCACATACATACACAAATGTGGACCCATGCACCTACACACTCACAAAGACATGCACTTGCATATGCACTGATAGAAATATGCATATGCACTCCAAAAGCATACACATGCAAGAGCACACAATGGAAACATAAAACCGCACACACGAGCGCATTTATGCACACACATACACATTGCACACACACACACATGCACACAAGCAAAAACAAGCATACTAAAGCACACATACACACTTGCACAAGAGAAGCACACATGAAAGCAAGTACATGCAGTCATGCACAAATGCACACATACATACACACACACATAGATTAATGCACACACATGCACTCATGAATACAAGCACACAAGCACAAACATGCTTAAGGGCAAACAAATACATGTGCACAAACCCACTCACAAATGCACGTAAACACAAACACATGTAGGCATGAACACATATGTCTACACAAATACACACATACACACACAATAATACCATGCACACATAGTCACACACATGTACGAAAACAAATGCATGACCATGCACCTATATGCATACACCCATGTGCATACATGCATGTCCACTTGCGTGTGTATGCATGCATTTGTGTGCATGGATGCACATGTACATTTGTGTGTGGTTTTTGTGTGTGTGCAAGTGTTTGCTTGTGTTTATGTGCATGTTTGTGTGAATCTTTGTGTGTATGCATGCCTATAAGCATATGTGTATGCATGTGGGTGTGCATGCACATATGTTGGTAAGCACACACATTCACAAACACGTACACATGCACACACATAAACATGCTTGCACACACCAACATACATCCACATGTGCATCCAAGTAGAAAAAAATGCCACATACATATAAACATGGACATGCAAAGACACACACATAGGCACATGCAAATGCACACGCATGCATAGGCAATCACACACACATGCAGAGGCATGCAAGCACATAGATACACAAACATATGTACACTCACACATACATACATATTCACAAATGATGAACACACACATACATAAGCACAAGAATGCAAATGTGTGGACATATGCATGCACACCCACACACGTACAAGTGCAAGCACATGCATAGACACACATGCATACACAAACACACAAGCACACAAACACACACACACACATGCATGCACATATGCATGAACATGCAATGACACATACAAGCTCAAATACACACATTCATACAAGTACATTTATACACACACACACATAAACACATACATACACACACACATAGACACACATGTGAATGGATAAGCATATGCACACAAGCACACACATAAGCACACACACACACACATAAACAAACATGACACTGCACACATAAGAACACAAAGGCCCATGCACATGCACATACATTCACAAATACATGCAAACACAAATACACATGCCACACATATGCACATACAATTACACAAATAGGGGTTCACATACATGCCTGCATAAACATATAAATAGAAACACACACAAGCACATAGACACAGACATATCCATAGAAGCTTCACACATGCACACACATCCACACGCACACACACACACATAAAAACACACAAACAAACACAATGGATACACAAAAAACACAAAAATGCATACCCATGCACATGCACTTGTATAAGTCTGCACATACAAAAACACAAGCTGACACATTTGCATAGACACATGCACATCGACATGCACTCACACATGATTACAAATGCAAAGAAACATGCACACATATACACAAACACATATACATGCACACACATGCACAGTCATTCACACAAGCACATGCACACATACATACACATGCATAAGTATGCACACACATACACACACCTATGCTCACACACACTAATGTATATAGACACATGCACTCTTGTGCCCATACAAGTGCTCATGTGCACATGCATGCACCGATACAAAAATGCACAAACACACACAAATGCATGTGCACAGACTTGCAAACAATCATGTAGGTGCATAAACATACACACACTCACCCACACATAACGATACATAAACATGTACACATACAAACATGTGTGAATGTGCACACACACACATGTATATACATATATGCAATACTTACATGCATATGCACATGCAAGTACATGAATGCACAAATTCATGCACTCATGCACACACATATGCATGCACATACAAAGAACCTATACCCACACACACACATAATGCAATGCACATTCATGCACACACACACAAGCACATGCAAACACATGCACACACACACACACAAAGACACATGCACACATGTACCCATATGCACACAGACATGAGCACACATGCATAGAAACAAACATGCACATGAGCACAAATACTCCCATGTATATACACACACACATGCACATATGCACACCCACATGCACACAGACACGTACACACACACGTAATGGTGCACACACACATGGCCATGCAAACACACAAATAATTACACATGCACACACACATACACATTCTTGTATAAACACACACATTTCCACATACACAATGATGCATACGCACATGCACACATGCACACACATAAATGTGTCCATAAGCACATGTACACACATACACATGGATGCATATTCACTCAAAAAAATATACATACACACATCCACTCATAGTCACACATACACACATGTGCACATACAATTGCACAAATACTTAAGCACACATATTCACATAGTCACACACGCACACGTGCATAAACAAATGCTGACACAAATATACAAACACATGGTCACCCATATACGTGTACTTGTGCACACAAATACACACACGCACTTAAAAAAATACACCTTCACACACACTGACACACACATACAAGTACACATGATTACACATGTGCACATGCTGACAAACACACACACACACTTACACACATGCACATGAAAAGACAAGTAAGAACACGTGCACACATGCACACTCATGCACCCACTCACACACATGCTTGCAAAACACTCACATACATGGGAACATGCACACAAAAACACATGCACACACAGACACAGACATGTATATATGCAAACACACACAAGCACAAAGGCATGCATGCTCTCATATGCACAAGCATACACACAAGCACCCACACACAAAAGCGCACACATGTACCTACGTACACACATGCACACCCATGCGTACCTACAAACACACATCCATATGCAAGCACATGCACGCACATGCATAAAAAATACACATGCACACACACATGCATGCATATGCAAGCATGCCAATATGAATAGACACACACTCTCACATGCACACACACAAGCACACACACACATGCATATGCATGCTTCCACACACATGCATTAAAATAGCCATAATTGCACACACTCATACAATTGTGAAAATGCATTTACGAATGCACACACATACACACACGTGCATAATAACACACACATGTACACATACTAAGATGCATGCACTCATACTTACACGTTCAAGCACAAACATGCACACAAGTCACACACACAATCACATACACATACACACATGCATGTGCACACACACACACAAACACATGCATACACATATGCACACACATACACAAAAACAACCACACAACCAGACGCACACACATACATAGACACATACCCACATGCACAGGCACAAATGCACACACAAATATGCACCCACACAAAATACATACACACATGTATATACACAAGCACACGCACTCACACTTACAAGCAAACACACATGCCCATGTACATACACCTATATGCACAAATGTACATACACACACACACACACATAAACAACTATACACAAGCACACACACACAAGCAAACACACACCATACACATACACACATAGGTGAACATACTTGCACCCATAGTCCCACATAAGGGCACATGCATACAAACTCACTTACACTTCCAAACACATGTGCACGCACACATAAAGGTGGAAACACATGCATGCACACACATGTACGTACACATACACACATATGCATACTCATATGCACACACACAAACACACTCATGAATAAGTACATGTGCATGCACTTGCATGCACTCATGCACATACATATGCACTAGCACATAAGACTGGCACAACCAAAAGTGCACATATGCAAACATACAAAACCAAAAACACTCGCATATACACATGCACTCACACACATGTAGACATGCATGCAATCATATATACAAACATACATGCAAACACTTGCATAATCATATATAGCACCCATGCATATGGGTAAGAATTCAAATACATATGCACCCCTGCACACACATAGATGTGCCCACGTGGACACACACACAAACACATGTATACACATAAACACCAACACACACCCACACACATAAGAACACACACATATGCACACACATACATGGATACATAAATACCATCACACACATGCTCACATATGCCCACAAACCCCTACACATCCATACACATGCACTTTCACACACTTGCACACATGCACACAGACCCACATATAGCTACACACATTTATGCACATAGAAACACAAAAACATACACACACACACACTCACTCACTCACTCACATGTGCACTAAAAAATACATAGATAAGAAACACATGCATAAAAGCAGATAAGCGAACAAATGCATAAGAACACACAAACACGTGTGAACACACATAAGCACAAGCAAACTCACCCACAAACACACACATATATGGACATGCAAAAACATAAATGCACAACACACATTATTGCATGTATGTTCATATACACATACATGCATGCACACACGCACCCATTCAGATGCACACACAAGCACACACACATACACACACTTCCATAAACATGTACACAAACATACACATACAAAGCACAAAAAGACACAGGCACGTATGCACCCATGCACAAATAACCACACTTGCACACACACATTTATAGACTCGCACCAACACACACACAAACACACATGTACACACATGCATATACAAGCACACACACATGCATGTAAATATTCGGACTCATACGCACACATGTAAACTCACAAGAAGACATGTACACACATAGATACATGCTTATACACATACCCACTTACATGCATGAACCCATACACACAACACCCACGTGTGCACACACATAAGAAAAATCATGTACACACATACAAACATGCATGTGCATGCATGCACATGCACATACACACTAATACATAAACACACACTCAAATGCACACACATATGCACACACACACACACACACACACATATACACAGATGCACAATCGCATGTGGGTACGCACACACATGCTCATACCCTCACACACTAATGCACAAACACTCACATATACATGCACACACACATAAATGAAAATGCACATCCACACGCACACTTGCATAGACACACATGCATACACACTGAAACGCATATGCACATAGACGCACATACACATGCATGCACACAAACATGTACATCTGTGCAGGAACTCACACACACATATGTGCAAAGACATGTACATGCACCCCATGCACAAGTGCATGCATGGCATACAAACACCCACATAAGCATGCATGCACTCACATGCATAGTCATACTCACAACATAACACTTGGACACACACACATTAATGCACTCAATTATACACACATGTGCATGTCTGCACTCACACATACCTACATGCATGAGGACACATGCACATGCATTCATGCATGCCCACACACATAAACTGATACACACTCACATTCACGAGCACACACACATGACTCACACATGTGCACAACATTACAAGCAAACACACATTCATATGCATAGCCACACATGTGCACACATGCACCCCAACCACACACATACATGTACATACACAAGCATACACACATAACAACACACATGCATATGTATATGTACAAGCACACACAAGTACACATACAAACACACATAAGCACAGACACAAATGCACATGCACACACACATAAGTGCATGCACTCACCCACAAATCACACAAACACCCACAAATATGCATACATGTATGCATATGACAAACACATGCACACACACATGCAAAAACATGCACACATAAATATACACAAACACACATGCATGCACACACAAACACAAACACCCACGTACACACAAAAATTCTTGTAGACAAACACACATGAACACACACACACACACAAGCAAATTTTCAAGCACCCACATACACAAGCACACACACACATAGACATACATTCACACACACTCACACCCACACACATGCATGCATGCACATGCACACACATACACACACACACACATGCACACATATACACATGCACACAAATCACACAAGTACATGCATGCACTCACATAAACATTTGCATGTAAACATTTGCCCAAGCATGCATGTGCACATGCAAACATGCACAAACACAAACACATGAACACACATAAATGACCATGCAAACAAATGTACACATAAGCACACACACAAACATGCATATAGAATGCAACTACACATGCACACATATGCACAAGTGCAAATAGGCACCTACACACATGTGCATGCACACACACAAAACGACACATTTAAGTATGCATGCACACACACTCACACTCCTACACACATAAATATGTATATACACACACGTGGGCATCCACATGAGCATACAAACACAAACACACATGCATATGTGCACACATGCATGTTTGCACACACAACTACGCATACACGTGCATTGATGAACACATGTCATGTGCACACTCATGCACATGCACTCACACAAACATGAACATACACTCACACATACATAAACATGTACATGCATAGGAACACAAATAGCCAAAAAGTGAGGATACACACATGGGCACACATATACACACACATGCATATGCACGCATTTACACTAATACACACAATCACACTCACACTCACACACACACAAGTGCACACAAATATACACATGCACAAGGACAGATATGCTTGCACATGCACGTGCACACATGTATACACATGCACTCAACCCACATATGTACACACATGTGGTCACATACACAAACATACACACACACACACACAGATACATACTCACAAATAAGCATGTAAATAAGTACACATGTGCACATAAACACTATACACACACAAATGCAAATACTATGCTCATAGTCACGTACAAATACATCCATATGCATGCACACACATGCACATACACACAGAAACACACATGCAAACACAGAAGAATACACATGCATATGCATGCATATGCACATTCACACACACATACACACATGCACATGCACCCACACATAAATCATGCATATGCACACACACACACATGCATGTGCACAAACAAACACAGCCACACATACTCACACATACACAAATGTATACATCCACATGCGCATCCACACATAGACGAACACACACACACTTATATGCAGGCATGCATGCACATGCCCATGCAAATGCATAAACACTCACACACACATGCATATGCACATACACATGTTCACATAGATTAGAAAACACACAAACACACATAGACATATAAGCACACACAAACATATATGCACACAATCATACACAAACATGCACACATACACACACACATGTTGGCATATAGACGCACCAGCATGAACACACACATGCTGACATGCATACACATGCACACATATACATTAACACACACTAACATGACCATGCAAGAACACACACACAAACACACACGTGCAAATGCACAAAGACACATTAAGATACAGAAAGACACACAAACACATGCACACATAAAAATGCATACAAAAATGCTTGCATGCAGGCACATGCACACACACACATGTATATATCTACACACGCACAAGCATAAACACATATGAAAACACACATGCACAAATAAGAATGTGCACATGCCCATAGGCACATTCACATACAAAAAACATGCACATGCATGAGCACATCCACACACACACATGTATAGGCACACACCCAAGCATACCCACATACACATAGGCATAGATATATGCACACACAAGCATATTCACACACACTAACACATACACACATATGCAATCACACATGCTTACAAGCATAAACATTTGTACACACACACACACACACGTGTAGACATAGGCACACACAAAGACACATACATGCAAACCAATGTACGCACATACTCATATAAGTACACATGCATGCAAATGCCCATGCAAATGCACACACATATATGTATACACAAATGCATACATTCACACACACACATGCACAAACGTGTAAGCAAATGTACAAATACACCCATACACACACACACACACTTAAACATGCACACACACACCCTAACACTCAAACATGCACACACACACACACCCATAGACATACGAGCATGCATGCTCACATGCATTCACACATGCACATTAACACACATAAACAGGTACACATGCAAGAGCCTATGCATGCTCACACAAACATAATCTACCATAAACACATAACCACACATGTGCGCACACATGCACACACACATGAATACACATGCATGCACATATAGACATTCACATATGTGTATACACATACAAACGTAGAACACAAACACAAACACCTAAACAGACATATGCAAATATACACATGTACATTCAAGCACATGCACATTAATGCACATTGACATAAACCCACATACTCATATACATGTGCACAAAAGCATATAAACATAGACACACACATAAGCAAGCACCCACATGCATGTAGGAGCACAAAGGAAAGATCAAACAAATGCCAATACACACACACATACATGCACTCGCATACACATACACTCATGGAATGAAAGACATACACACATACTGGCAAGCACATCCAAACACACTCACACCAACACACAATGACATGTGCTTATTTGTCATGTATGCATGCAAATGCATGCACAGACACACATAAAAGGACAAATACACACACACACAAATATATACACAAGCACAAGCATGCTTGCAGATACACATACTCACATGTGCACATGAATAAGCACATATATGCACACATGCATGCACACATAAACACATGCACACACTCACATGCAAATGCACATACACATACACACTCACACACACACATATACGCACACACACGTGCACATGCATATACACCTGTGTAAACATGCACACACACATGCACATGAACATACATATGCATACCCACACCCATAGACATGAACACATGTTGACACGTATATACATGATAGACACAGCAAAGCTAGCACACAGACACACACACATAGACACACCCACATGTGCACACGTACACATAGAGAAAACATGAGCATGCACACACACACATGTATGCATTTGAACATGCTCACAAACTTACACACCATATATGCACATGCACACACACACACACACACGTACACGAAAACAAAAATGCAAATTCATGCTTGCACACACACAATATATATGCATGCATGCACCCATAGATACACACACTCAGGAACACATGAGCACACATATACATACACACACATATAGATACACATGTAAACACGCACATATACCCTCTTGCACACACACGCGCAAACTTGCACAAGCATTAATGCAGACACACACATGAACTTATATAAGCACAGGCCTATACACACATAAGCTCACATATATGCACATTAATGTACACACATAGACATGCACCCACATATAGATCCATAAAATTGCATGCACAAATACACACACACACATGCACTTATGCACATGGACATTGAGGCACACTCACTTACATATGCACAAGCATGTACACATGCATATGCATGCACACACACACATGCACACACACACACACAAGCACACCCATACAAACATGCGTAAGCACATGTACACTCACAAAAGCATAAAAAAGACAAACATACATCCACATGAACATGTGCATGTGCATAAACACATGCATAAATGAACAAGAAAAATAGGTGCATACATACACACATATAGACACACATTTGCAAAAATGCACACACACAAGCATGCATAAAGACACACACAAACACATGTGCTCACACTTATATGAATACATATGCACACACACACACACATGCATGTGCATACATACATATACGAACACACATACTCACACCCACACATAAGAACACATGCACACACACATCTACACACGAAGATAAGCACACATACAAATGCACAAAGGTATTAATACACGTGTATACACATGCACACACACCTACACACATGCACACACCCACACACACCAACATAGATGCACATGCATACACATGCATAGACACTCACACTCATATGTGAGCATGCACAAAGACATGTACACATACATACAAGCTCACACATACTTAAAATACACAAATATATTGACACACACACAGACACACAAACACACAGGCACACACAAGCATCTAAGCACTCATATACACACCCACACACATGCAAAAATACACACACACATAGCACACACATGCACATGATCACACCTACAGGTGCCTATGCAAACTCACACACAAATAAACAAAAAACACACCTACACAAACACACACATATGCGCACACATACATGCACATGTGCACACACTTACATGCACACACACACCTCCACACACACATGCATGCACATATGAACTCACACATGAATGCATGCACACATACACATGCACACTGACATGAACAAACAAGTACACATTAACAAACACAAGTGAACATGCACAGTAAATGCAAGCACATACTTGCATTCACATGCACACACAAAACATGCACAAACATGTACTTATACAGGCACACATACACACTCACATTGACATATGCACACATGGACATATGCAAGCACACATAAATGGTTGCACACATGCACACCCTCAGATGCACATACATAATTTCACACACAAATTCACATCAAAACACATGCACACATGCATGCTCATAAGCACAAACTCCTCATATGCTGACAAACACAATCCCGTTCACTCACACATGCATACATGCATACGCACAACTATGTAGGGACATGCATCTATACACAAAACATATGCAAATGTATGCACATGCACAAACATGCATGCATAATAAAATAAGGGCACACACATGCACATCCACACACATACACACACACACTTGCATGCACACACACATGCAAACATTTATGTACACACTTGTGCATATGCATTTACACATGCGTAAGAATGCATGCACTTGCATGAAAATGCATGCACACACACAAACAAATGTACATATATGCATATGCATACACTTACACACACATGCACGTACACACATGCACATAAATAGACACATACATGAACAAATGCACAATCAAGGAAACACACGCATGCATCCACATATACACATACACATTTACACACGCATGCATGTAGACACGCACATACACATAAACACATGCATAGACTCACCCACACTCACATATATGTGAAGACACACACACACAAAAATGTGCCACACACACACATGCAAGTGCATATACATGTTCACACACACACACACATCTAGACACATGCAAGCACACACATACCCACACACATGCACACACAGACATGCACGCACTAGTGTGCACACGCACACAAATGCAAATAGACATAGGCACACAAACATATGAGCATACACACACACATTAGTGCACATGCACACCAATGTAGTCATATGCATAAACACATGCTCAGATTTTATGTACACATACATGCATGTGCACCTGCATATGTACACATATATGCACATACGTAGGATTATACATACATACACACACACACAAGCAAACACACACTCATAGTCTTGCATGTGTATACACAGACAGAAATACACACACACATACGCACACTTATATAGTTATTCACACATGGATATGAATATACATAAGTTCTCACACACATACACACAATAGCATGCATTCATACACATATACACACACACATGCACACACTCATATATACACACTTGCACATAGACAAATGCACACACGCATGCACACATGCACATGCATATGCATGCATTTATACATAATGGTACAATCACATATGTGCATGCACACACATATTCACACTCATGCATGCATGCACACATGCACACACACACATAGAAGCACACTCGCACACACTGATACTTGCACACATGAACATACACAAAAGTGCAAATGCATACATACATGTACACACACATGCATGGGCACACACACTTATTGACACAATCACATGCATGCACACACTCATGCATGCACAAACACATACACAAATGCATGCAAATACACACACACATAGACATGCACATGCATCCACACATATGTTTGCATGAGCTTGTAGACAATTTGCACAAACATACACATACACAAACACATGCATGCACATCCACATGTACACATATGCACACACATACACACACACATACACAAACTCATATGCACATGCATACACATAGGCACACACCCCACATGTATAAGCACATGTGCATTCACATGAACAAATATGTGCAAACATACACATAAGCACACCCAAAAGCACATAGATGCATGCCCTAGCATGCACACACCACTTGCACTCATGGATCTACATACACACACAACCAAAGATACACGCATAGACATGCACACATACACACATGCAAACACATATAGACATGGACAGACATCTACATAGACACATGCATATGTAGACACACATTTTCACACCTATGTATTCAAACAAACACACATGTACACACACATATGCACACATATATGCACATATCCAAAAAACACACATGCATATGCACACCATTAATAATATAGAAATAAAAACATTCACATATACACACATGCACACACACACGTGCACAAGTAGATGCACACCCATGGGCACATGCACACTTGCACAAACATTCACACATAAGAACTCACATGCATACACACATGTACAAACCCAAATGAACATTCTTATGCATACACACAAGCATAAACATGTGTACATGCACACACAACACATGCTCCCATTCACACATAAAGTGCATGCATGCACACACGCATGCACACCTACACATACACATTCTCTGTCTCTCTCTCTCACACACACGCATGTGAGCACACATGCATTCACACACAAAAACATACCCATACACACACCCCCTACACAAATGTGCACACAAACACAAACACGCATGCACACATGAACAAACAAGATGACACAAACACATATTTGCATAGCCACACACACACCAATAAACCCATGACCACATGCCTGCATACATATGCAAACAAACACACACTTGCAAAGATACACATTTGAACACTTGCACAAATACATAAGAACAAACATGCATAGACACACACTATCACACATGTACACATGTATGCACAAGCATGCATGCATTCTCATGCACTCATGTTAGCATGCACACACACAAAAACACAAATGCACACATGCACACAAAAATAGACACAAACATAATGCACACATTCCCAAAAACATGCACACACGCACACACACACATATGCATACAAGCACACACGGACAAATACAGACACAAACACATGTGCACACACTCATGCACACAAGCAAAAATACACATAAACACCCACAGGCATATACATACACATGCACATCCAAACATAAGAATTTGCTCAGACATGAACATGCAAACATGCACACACAGACTCACATACCCACACATGCAAGTGCACAACATGAACACACATGCACATGCACATGTACACAGACATGCATATGCACCCACACCCACTCCTGCTAATGCACACATGAATGCATACAAACACACACACACAGACTCATGCACAGAAACAAACCCAAACACAATCATATATGCAGAAACATGAATGCACATATGCAAACAAGCACACATGCACATGCTCAAATAGAAACAGACATGCACAAGTAGTTACTGATGCATATAAACACATGTACCCAAACACATGCATGTATGTGTACAAACATGCACAAGTAGACACATTCATAAAAACAGGCACATGCATACACGTTCACACCCCCCCCCCCCCCCCGCCCCCCACATGCATGCACACATACATAAACACATACATATATGCACAAAATGCACACACATGACGCACACAGTTGGACATGTACATGTGCATGAACAAGTGTGAACCCAAACAAAAAAAAATAAACACACATGCACAAACACACACATGCACATACGTAGGCATACACACATGCACACACATAAGCACACACACAAATATGCACACAAATACTTGTACACACACATGCATGTACACATACACAAATATGCACAATGGCATACATATGCATACTGATGTGCACACACAGACTCACACATAGACACACATACCCATGCGTATTCTTGAAAACACACACATGTGCACGTGCACACATGCACAAACACACATGTATGAACACAAACACATGGATAGTCTAAAATTCATGTACAACTACATAAACACGTGCACATATGTACTCATACACACACATACTCATATGCATGCACACACACATGTACAAACACAAAGATTCACGTGTGCCTACACATACATAGTTACACACATATACACATGCACCTATATGCTCACTTACACACATGCATGCATATGCACACCCACTCTTACACATATGTGAACATATGTACACAAACACACATTCACAAGCACAACCACATACACACACACAAGCACACATGCATGAACACACACATGGATAGTCATGCATGCATACACAATTAGTGAAACATAGACATAAACACTCACACACACATACTCATATGCATGCACATATGCACACACATTCACAAATACAAAGATGCATGTGTGCCACACATACATAGGCACATGCACACAAACACATGCACTCTTATCCTCACTCATGCATATGCGTGCACATGCACACACTCACACACTCCCACACTCCCACACACATACATTTATATGCACACATGAACATGCATATAACAACACAAACACACACACACACATACATACATGCATACACACGTACACATACATACATGCATAGCACACATAAAGGAATACACAAGCACAAGTACTAACATATACATGCATACACACACACACACTAACAAACATGCAAACATGCACACACACACATGCATACATGCATGCGTGTGTATACATGTGCAAGCACACACAGATCTACACACATACGTGAATAACACACACTCTTGCTCGTGCATAGACGTGTGCACATAGATATGCACACACTTGCACACATGCACTTAATCACAATCACATGCACATGCACATTAACACACACTCATCGACACACACATAGTGTCATGCACTCACACATGCACAACACACTCAAACAAATGAATGAACACACATGTGCAACCACACACATACAAATAAGCTTTAACACACACAAACCCACACACATGCACATGCAGACACATACACACACAAAACACTCATAAATATGAAAATGGATAGACATGCACAAGTGCACATGCATACAAAAACAAACTGACACCCACACACACTCGCTTGCACTCAGATGCATACATATCTAGGCACACAAACAACCACATGCATGCACATGCACAAAAATATGCACACGTACTCATAGTCACGCACATGCACTCATATGTGCATGCAAACACATGATCATATGCACCCATGCTTGCATATGCACATGCATACACATGCCAACATAATGGTACACAAACACACACACACATGTCAACACATATGCATACATACTGACATACCCACACACAAGCACACACACACATGCACCTACACACCTGTAACCACACCCACATACATGCATGCACCTACACACACAACACATACACATAAATAAACCCACACATATGCACACTCACACACAACACACACATTTGCATGGATAAGCAAACAAACACATGAATACCCAAACACATGAGCATGGACACCCACACATAGTTGCACGTACACCCACTCACCCATACACACATGCATGCATATACAAGCATGTACAAAAATACTTACACACAAAATCACACATACACGCATGCATATACATGCTCATACACACACATGTGCATGCACACACCAATGCACACACACATGCAGACATACAGACACATACACATGCATACACATGCATGCATGCAAGCACACAATCACACACATGTACACACACATATGCGAACACACTCATGTACACACATGTGTGCACAAGCTGTTGCACACACACACATACACTCTTAAACCTGCACAACCATGCACTTGCTCACACACAAATGTAGACACACATGCACATGCACAACCTCCACACAAAAATGTTCACACACATACACAAAATTATAAATATGCACACACGCACACATGTGCATGATGACACAAATGCATACATATGCACACATAGACACATACATGCACACGCATTCCCAAAAAAATAGACAAATACAAATGTATAAGCACCTACGTACACACATGTGCAACCACTTAGACAAACTCACACATGAACACACAATCACGCATGTGCACAAAAACATGCACAAACACATGCACACTAACATACACACATGCAAATGTATCAACACACGTGCAAGTACACACACACATGCATGTATAAGCACACACCTAGATGAACATGCACAGACACATGCATAAGCATGCACACTGGCATATGCACACATGCATACATGCACAAAAACAAACACATGCATGCATGCACATAAACACACCTATATGCAACCATACACAAATATGCATGTAATAGAAGCACATACACACACCCATTCATACACACCCACATGCAAACATGCACTCACTCACACACACACAAACATACACATTGATACATGCACATGCAAGTGCATACAAATGCATACACACATGAACACCCACACTCTTGCACACAAACCTATACACACACATACATATGCACATGCACACACAAACACACACATACATATGCACATGCACACACAAACACACATGCACCCATACACATCCATAGACATGCATGCATACAAAAATGTACATACACACATGCCCATGAGCATGCAAGCATGCACACAAGCATGCACACATGTATACACATAACAAAAGTGCATGAGTATACATGCATGCACACATACACACATGCACACACTCATATACACACATGCATTCATAAACACGCACACACATGCACACACATACATATACACCCCCATTAACATGCTCACACATGTTCACAGATGTGCACATGCACACAAACACATGTACATAGACACACACTCACACAAGCACACATGTGTACACACACACACACTCACATGTACACAAAATAACATAGACATATACACACACACACATGCACATACATAAACTTATGCACATAGACACACATGCACATGCATAGACATAATCACACACGTATGCTCACACACACACAAACATGTATGCACTAGTGAACACAAGCACTCACGTATATGAATGCACATGTGGGCATACACATGCACTTGCACACAAATGCACACACTCATAGATACACACACAAATAGATACACATGCACACAAAAGAACACACACACACACAAGTGAAAACACACGAACACATGAGTGTACAAAAGTATATGCACATAGAAATAAACACATATGCTTAATCACACATATCTACATGCACATAGAAGTACACCCGAATAGACCCAAACATACGCACCCACATAGGCACACACACACACATTTATGCAAAGAAGAACAAAAATACACACACACTCAAAAGTTTGCATTGACACACAAACATGCATGGACCTACACTAGCACACAAACATAGATGCACATGAGCAAGAACACACATGAACACATAAAGAAACACACACGTGTACAAACCCACACACATGCAGTCATACACAGATGGACTCACACATAGACACACATAATCCTACATAAGCACACACACACACACACTAATGCACATCTACATGCACACACATAAACACTCACACATATATACAGACACACGTACACTTATGTACACACATAGAAACATGCACACATGGATGCACACACATACACATGGGCCTGCACACACATGAACATGCCTACACAGACAACAACACTAGCAAAAACAAACACACACGTGTATTCACATACAAGCACCCACACATACCTATTGACATGCAAACACAAGCACATGCACTTCCACTTACACATGCAAACACACATACACACATGAATGTACACACACATGCTTACACCCACACATATGCACACACACATGCACAAACATACACACAGATGCACACATATGCACATATACACATACATAAACTTACACATACACCCACACATGCTCATGCCTGTGCATGCACACAAACATACATACATGCACACACAGATGTTGACATGCACATACTCACACACATATATGTTTGCACAGATATAAACACACTTGTGCACTCAAGCATAAACACACACTAATACATACACACATACACACATTGACATTAGCACACATAGATACCCACAAGCATATAAGTACATACATGTTTGCATGCACAAACACACACACATACTTACATGCTCAGGCATGCACATATAGATATCCAAATGAACACACACAAAAATGCTTACATGCAACACCTAAAGACAAATATGGAGAAACATAAATATGCACCCACTTATATGCATGCACACATGTCCATAAGAATAGACACACAGGCACACATGAACACATGTACTACGAACACACACGAACATACACACACACTTGAGTATCAATGCACATAGGCATAAGCACATGCGCAAATTATATGCACACACATACAAACACACATGCAAATATGCATATGCATACACACATGCATACCAAAGCATGCACACACACACACACACGTGTACCAATGCATGCACATGCACACACACACATGCACGCACTTACATGTATAGGTATTTGAACACACACTTAAGCGTAAGCACGCACACATACACATACACCCATGAACAACACACATAAGCATGCTTACACACATACGCAATCGCACACATCCACACACACACAGGCTCAAACACACCCATACAAGTACATGCTCACACATACATAGAAATTTATAATTGTAGACATGAACACATAATCATACATACATGCACATGCTAAAAAACATACACACATACACACACACATAAAAACATACTTAGATGCATACACACACAAACATACAAACTGACACACTGATGTATGCCAATGCACAAAAAAAAACACACATAAAAACACATGCACACCTACATCCACACACATGCTCACGCACATGTACACACATGAACGTAGACTCACATGCACACACGCACACAACCAGGAACACATATGCAAAAATACACAGCCACACACACAACCTCAAATGCACATGCACACACATATCCATACACATATGCAAGCACACATACATGCACACAGTTAAACATTTGCATGAACTAGCACATATGCATATAGAAGTGCTCACATAAATGCACCTACAAACATGCAGATACGTATGCATGTACACACATAGACATGCACACAAATGCAAACACAAATGTACAATCACACACCTACGCATGCATACATGTACACATGAACATACACACACGAACAATCACATGCATGCACCTACACATAAACATGTGCATGCATGCAAACATAAACATGCATACATGTACACACAGGAACACATGCACAAACAACCACACAATCCCACACCAACAAACACACACAAACACACATGCACACTTGTGCATGTAATCACATGCACATGCCCACACTTGTGCATGTGTTCACATGGATGCACGCACACAGATGAAATAACATGCATAAACATAACCCCACACATGCACACACATGAACATGCTCTCACACACAAACCCACACACTCACACACACACACACATATATCCATCCATACACATGCACACAGACACATGCACACACCCAAAGACACAATTGTACAGACACAAATGTGCACAACAGCAAACACACATGCACACACAAGAACAAATGCACTCACACACATAGACGTACTCACAGAGGAACATAGACACATGCATAAGCACAAACACACATAAGCAAACATAAACATAAGCAAACATGCACAAAAGTTGACACACATGCATGGACACACATGTATGAGAACACACGCATGTGTGCATGCACACACTCACGCATACACATGGATTGCACACACAAACACACACACGTATGCATTACATATGCAAACAAACACAACATGTGCTCGAGCACACACACACATAGACATGCACAAATACAAATACATATGCAGACAAATACATGCTCATATGCACCTATATGCACACACTTGCATAGACACACACAACTTTGCACATGCACATGATCACACGCATGAGCACATGTCCACATACATACATGTACACACAAACACACGTGTGGATGCACACTCATACATGCATACACATAGTCATGCATTTGGACACAAACACATCAACACTAGGACAAACATGCACCCACACACTCCTATAAGCAAACACACACATATGCACACACACACACTCAAAAGCACACAAAGCCACACATGTACACATGCATACACACATACATACACACATACACACATAAACACAAACACACTCATAGACATACACATATGTACACATGTGCATGCACACAAATACACACACACAAACATGCATGTACTGTAACACACATGAACATACATGTCCATGCACAAACTCACTTACACACAGACATATGCATGGACACACATGTACACACACACTCATGCATACATAAGAACACGTGCTAGTAGACATAAGGATGCATACACATCCATGCACACACACATGCACACACATGTAGGGTGCAATCACACACATGCACACACACACATTTGCTCACATGCACATTCACACTGATACACACATGTGTTCACACACACACACACACACACGAATAGCGACATGCACCCAAAACAATGAACACATTTAAATGGTTGTGTACACACACAGATATGCATAAATATTTGTGTGCTTGTGGGCTGACATGCACACACACTCATGTATGGAGATGCACACCTACATGTGCAAACACATGAATAAACACAAACCTCCACACACTCTCACTCATGCACATAGACATACATGAAAACCTCCACTCACACACATATGCAAATGCACACACACATACACATGTACTTTCATACACCTACATGTACACACAGTTATGCACAAAACAACACACACACACATGCATAATCACACTCTCACATACACACAATGAGGAACATAGATATGAACCATCACACACATGCAAACACAAGCACAAGCACACAAGTGGACACACATACATGCACACATGCATGCATGCAAATGCATCTGCTTGGTCACACAAACATAAATGCACAAAACACACAAACATATTCACACATGTACAAATAAACACACACACACACAAATTTGCATGCATATACACACACATCTACACACAGACCCACACACTCACCTTGGCACACATGCAAATGAACAAGCACCCATGCACACACACTGCACAAGCACACCCAAACATGTAAACAAACCTACAAACATATGCACACACACATACACACTCACACACAGACATGCACATGGACACACACACACACATAAAGCGTATGATATTGATAGATAAGCACTAATACACATACGCACACATGCATGTACAGACACAATAAAACATATACACTTGCACACACACGTGCCCACATGTACACACAGAAAAACAAAGTCATGTATGCACACTAACAAACACATGGATGCATGCATAAGTAAATACACACACACAAACACATGCACACCCATACATATAAGCTTACACATGCACATACACATACACATGCACATTCACTCACATGCATATGCATGCACACCTACATAAATACATATAAACATGCATAGCACACTCACACACTTACATACACTTGCATTCATGCACAAATAGACACTCAAATAAACACACATGCACACATACACACATGTATACACACACACATGGATGGTTGGTTGCATGCTCACACACTATGCACAAATGTACGTACCAATACACACACATCCATAAGAACACATGTGAACATCGATGCATAACACAAGTCCACATAGACACACTAGCACACATACACGCACATACACACACACACATGCACTTACCTACACACATAAACATGCAAATGCACATACATGCACATGCACATGCACACATAAGAACATGCATAGGTACCCTCACATTTATATACACAAGAATAGTCTCATAGACATGCACACTCACAGGAATACACACATGCATAAAAACACACACATGTACACATGCATGCACAAATACTAACATATATACACACATGTGCACACACATATATGCATATGCACATTCACACATGCATGCATAGTCATAGAAATACACTTGCATATGTACACACAAACACCCACTTACTCACTCACACACATGTAGATACACACATGCATAAGCACACATGTGTGCATGAACATACACAAAAACACACACATGCTCATATGCAAGCACACATGCACATACATGACACACATGCACATAAATATGCAGGCACACACAAGTACACAAACACACACGCACACACATATGTACACACTCCTAAACACACGTGCACACATATGCATAGATATGTACATGCACACACATTCATGGAAAAATAACATGCACACACATACGTGCATGCACACATGCACATACATACACACAGGTTAACATGCACTCACACATGCAAGCCTACATGCACAAACAAGCACTTATGACACACAGGCACTTGCATACACAAATGCACATGCACACATGCATCTTTTTCTTCTTCTTGTTCTTGTTCTTCTTCTTCTTCTCCTTCATCATCATCATCTTCTTCTTATTCCTCTTCTTCTTCAAAAGAGGACATTAAAACACACACACACACAAATATACAAAAATGCACACACACACCCCCACAAGCATATATGCTCACATACATGCACACACACACACACACACACACACGTGCACACACATGCATGCACACAACAACACACACGCAACATGCATGTAGACACGTGCAAAAGCACATGCACATATATACACAAAAATACACACATGCACATGCAAACACACAAATAAACACAAACAAACACACACACACACATGCAGTCACACATGCATATGTACACTCACGTGCAAATGTAAGCATGCACATGTATACTCACATATGCACACACACACACACACTCTTGCATAAGAATATGTACACAAACCTATGCACACCTATAAAAACATACATAAGCACATAGACACTTGTACACATAGATGTATGCACATGACAACATAAGTCCACACACATACAAAGATAAGCATGCACACAAACACTAATGTACATAAATGCATGCACACACACACACACATCAACAACATGACCCACGCACACTTACACATAAACACACAACACACATGTTCACAAGCATGCACTCAAGAACTCTCATGCAAGCACAAACACATACACAAACACACATATGGACAAACACACATATGCATGCAACCACCCACACACAAACAACATTCACATTGCACAAACACACATGCATGCACACATAGAGATGCTCACACACAAACACACAAATACACTTTGATGCACATGCACACCAAATTACATATGCACACACGCATCCACACATACATGTGTGCATGCATGCATGCACACATGTGTAAAGATAGTACATGCACATACACACAAACACATGAACACAAATGCACATGTGCATGCACCATATACACACATGTATGTGTGTGTGTACACAAGCACACACACACCCACACACTCAAACACACAAAAGCACTAATGCACCCACTTACACACATATTTGCATGCCTTCACTCACACACACATGCGTGCATGCAAGCAGACACTCACACAAATACAAACATAGACACCCTCACACACACACACTGTCACACATGCATTTATGCATGCCCATAAACTTATAAACCTACACACACATGCATGCACACTAACATTCATGAGCATGCACAAATGACATACATGTAGACTCAAATGCATATGCATGCACACACACTTACACGAATGCATATGCACAGCCACACATAGACATGCACCACCACCCCACACACAGATGCACAAAATTATGCACACATTGTCATATGCATAAGTATGTACATGCACAAAAAAAGCACACCTACAAACACACATAAGCATACACACAAATACACTTGCACAAACACATAGGCTCACACACACACAATAACATAGCCACACCAACACATATGTCCATACATATGTATAGCTCAAACACTTACACACTCATATGTGCACACACATACAAATGCAAAAACATGCTAACATACACACATGCATGCACAAACAAACACAAACACCAACACTTATGCACACACAAATGTTTGTGTAGACAAACACACATGAACACACACCCAAAAGCAAACGTGCATGCACCCATAAACACACACACGCACATACACACACCGACACACATGCGTGCACGCACGCACACATACACACATCCACATGCAAATACACATATGCAAACTCACAAAAGTCCATGTATGCACACACATACACATTTGGATGCTAACATTTGCACAAGTAGGAACACACACTTATGCACAAACATGTACAGGAATAAGCACATGAACAAACATAAATGACCATGCACACACTTGTACACACATGCAGACATATTCACAAGTGTACATAGGCACCCATGAACATGTATGCAGTCCTACACACATACACACAAAAACCCACACACACACATGCAAGCATGCATGCACACTCACATTCCTACACCCACAAACACACATATATACACACTTGAACACACATGTGCAAGCAAACGCAAACACACTTGTATGCATGCATGCATACAAAAACGCACACCTATACACACATGTGCTCCTATGAACACACACACAAACAAACACATGCACACGAACATGCACACACATGCACTCACACAAACACATACACACATATGTAAAGGAACACAGAAAGGAAAATGTAGAGGACACACAAATGCACATGCACACACAGACAAACACAAACACAAAATCACACTCACTGAGACACACACATGTGTACACACACAAACACACAATAAAAAAACATATTCTTGCACATGCGCTTTCACACACATGCACATGCACTCAATACACACAAGTGTGAACATGTGGTCACATACACACTCTCACATAAGCATGCCAACATGTATATATGCACACATCAACATTATACACACACCAATATACACTCACATACAAATGTATACATGAACATATGCATGTACACACAAAGGCTTACTTACATACATGCACATATACGCAAACACACCGACCCACACATGCAAACACACGCACACATGCATCCACACAAGAACACACATGCACACACACACATAAACACACACACATGCACATTCACCCACACATAATCATACCCATGCACATACACAAACACAAACACACAAGCACACATGCTCAAACATGCATGCATGCACACACACATACACATATACACATATGTATGCAACCACATCCACATACGTTCATACACACACATATACATGCAAAACACACACAAGTATATATGTAAACATGCATACACATATCCATGTTCAAGCATAGACACTGACACACATATACACATGCACCCATTCACACAAACTTGGCACACATTCTCATACACACACATGTACATTCATGCACGCATGTATACTAGCATACACACACACACAATTGCACACAAAAATGCACACACATGCACACATGCATTCATGCACATGCAGGAATACAAACACACATGAACATGAACACACATAATTATGCTCACACACATGCACATGCTTATACAGACATGCATGCTCTCACACAAACACGTACATAAACAAATGCATGCATGCATGCACATGCATACACACACACTTGAGCATAAATACATTTGCATACATATAGACATAGGAATGCACACATGCCTATAGGCACATTCACATGGAATAATGCTTGCACACACATACCTATACACACAAAATTGTACCAACATACACACATGCACATATTATGCACACATAAACACAAGCACACATGTGCTTATGCATACACACACATATGCACTAGCACATGCATGCACATGCAAACAAACACACTTAGATTCACACACACATGCACAAACACACCCACACACTCACACATACTGACATATTTAGTCACACACACTCTTATGCATAGACATTGGCGCACACATTTAAACAAAGGCACATGCAAACACACTTGTATACAATCTACCACAATCACATAATCACACACACACACACACACACACATGTACAATCACATGCACACACACATGTATACATACATACACATTCACACATGCATATGCACATACACACATGAAACATAGGCAAACATGCACAAAGACAGCACACCAACACATATTTAGATGCATCTATATGCACTCATATGCATGCACCCAAAAGCATACAAACACACACATAGGCACACAAATGAATGCACACTTACAAAAGTGCACTCTCACAAGTGCACTAATATGCATGCACACACACACACGTGCACTAGAATGCACACACACATGCATAAACATGCACATACACATACACTTGTGCACTGACAAACGTTCATGGATATGCTTAAACACATGCAAACACACTCACATGAACACACTTGTACATAAATGCATGCAAGCAAAGATACACACATGCATGCATGCAAATACAAGCACAAACATGTAAAAAGACAAACACATACACATGAATGAACAGAAACATTCATGCAAACATTTGCACACACTTGCACATGCACACAAACATGTGCACACATATACATATGAATGCATGCACAGACACGTGCGCACACACACATGAACATATGCACGTACACATGTACACACTCACACATAGACACACATACAAGTGCATGTATGTGCATAGTTTCAAACATGCACACATATACATGCACTTTCATAAATGTATGCACATCCATACCCATTCACATGCATACATGTGGAGACACACACAACAAACATTAAATAGCACACACACACACATGGACACAGCTGCTTCTACACACTACACATATAAAAGACACACATGTACACATGCACATGTGCAAACATGCACGCAAACGTACACACCATATACTTATATGCACACATGCACATGTATGCTTGAAAATAGGCACAACATATAGACATGTATGCACCAACAAATACACACATGCACACATGTATGAAGACACGTATAGATACACACTTATAGATGCACACACAAAAAAAGTTGCACATGCATGCATAAACACCCACACATGTGCATGCACAAGCACATGAACACACAGAATCATATGGAAACATACACACACACACACACACTTAAGAGCTGATATATATTCACACCCATGTACACATACATAGACAAGCACCGACATGTAGATGCATGCAATTGCATGCACTAACACACACACATGCACACTCATGCACACACACATTGACGCACACATACATTGAGGCACACACACATACACACACTGGTATGCATGCACATTCATGCAAGCATACACACACCCACTCACACATAAGCACACACACACACATACACATTGCACATACACACTCACACATGCACACAAAAGACATACACACACACATCCACATGCACACATGCATAAATGAACAAAGATAAACATGTACATTTATACACACATATAACAATACATAGAGACACACAAATGCATAAAGAAACATGCATAAACACACACACACAAATATGAACACACATACATGCACGCATGCACACTTACACATTCACACACATGCACATATTCATACACTCACACACATACATATGTACTCACTTGCATATGCACATGTGCTTACACTTGCACACATGCTTATACATGTACACACACATGCACACATACACACAAAAAATGAACACATACACACTAACAAACACCCCTATAGATTTGTGAAACACACACTCATGCATGTGCACACAAATATAGGCCCACGCATACTCTCACGCACACACAAATACACAAAAATGAAGAACCATAGAACCAAACACATGTACAAGCATGCATGACACAACTATACATACATACATGCACAGACATGCATGTACTAACACACGCTCACACCTAAACTTAGAAACATGTACATGCACACACATGGTCACAAAAATATATGCACACATGCACACATGCAAACACACACAAATAAGTATAGTATCTTGATCATCATCACTATCCATTTAGCTTTTAGAAATAAAGATCCAGATAATATCTTATTGTGATTAGATCTAGACTCTTCAATGTTTATTCTAATTGGATAGTTTAGAATTAGACATAGTTGCATTTCATTTTTTTCTTTCATCTCTTGTAATGGCTAGCTTTCAAAAAAGTTAATTCTAGTGATTGAGAGTCATTTTGGGAAATTTTTATTTTGCTTGCAAATAGAAATCAATTATTATTTCTTCTAAATTAGTATTTCTTTTACTCCTTTCTATAATCTTTATGCAAAATTGTGGTAACATCTATATCATTAATTTGTTTGTATCACTCTTGTTTGAAAGATTTGAAGTATTAAAAATTTTTATTGTAGAAATTTTGGTAAACATTTTATTTTTTTATGTAGCTAATTTTTGGGGATTTTGGTTTCTCATTGGGGAATCAGTTTGTAAGTAGATTACACTTACCAGCCTTAGCAAAAAAGTGTGCTTTGTAGAAGCCAATCGATGATTAGAAGTGGATGTTAGCATGGGTTTAGGTTGTGCCACCTAAAAGATATTAAGTGTATTTATTTTATTATGGAGAAAATTTCATTTCAATAACAATCTTCTTAAGACAAATTTTTATTTTTAAGTATAAAATGTTTTTAATTAAAAAGTTTTTTGAAATTATTTTTTTTTAAAATTATTCACTTCCAACTTGAATGTTTTGCCTCACACAATTAAAATTAAGGGTTTTAGAGTGAGGATTTCATCAAAAGAAAGAAATTTCTAAGCCAAGATCCTAATTGCTCTTCCTTGTGTTGAGGATAATATAACCTTATCTGAATGGGCTTTGTCACAGATACCACCTTTGTGTAATGGTGAGTTTTATTGTTATTAGAAAAATTATAAGCATTTATTTTTTGAATCTATTGATTGGAAATTTAGAATCTTTTTGAAAATATATTTGAGTTTCCAACTAAGACTATTAATAGAGAAAAAGTGAGAAAACATTAGGTGAACTCACTCTTAAGAGAAAACATAGAGGGCAACAAATTCTTGAGCTATGAATATTTTTTATTGTGGTTTTTATACTTTGAAATATAATTGAATCATGAACTTGAAAATGGCAAATGGGATTTGGTCTAACCTTGAAGTAACCTACGATGGTACTTCTCAAGTTAAGGAGACTAAAACAACATGCTTGTTCAAGAGTATGAATTATTTTGGATAAATCTAGATGAGAGTATTAAGGTTATGTTTATAAGGCTTATAAATATTTTTAATGTTTTCCCTAAACTTTTCAAGAAGTTCACTATTTATGAATAGGTGAGGAAGATTCTTTGAGTTCTTCCTCAACAAAATGATCGACAACATTTAAAATAGTATAAAATATTTTGAAAATGTCATTAGATGAGTAATTTGGTGAGCTCTTAACAAATTACTGAGCTTGCTAGAAGGTATGAAGAACTTGTGGCTAAAAAAAGGAAAAAAAAAGAAATAATAGCCTTTATTGTTGATTCTTCTAAGGACTTTGATTTCTTCATCTCAAGTGAGGTAGTTCTTATTTCAAAAGCTTTATGTAGTTTATATAATAAAGAAATGTATGTAAATGATTTGTAAAAAATGTGAAATAAAAGGGAAAGATGGTTTCTCATGAAAAAATAATTTATTATGAATACAAATTACCTGGGAATACAACGCCCAATTACCCCCACTACAAGGATAAAGTTGAGAAGTTTGAAAAATAGAACAAGAAGAAGAAATCTATGAAGATACCAAGGGATGATTCAGTTAGTTCTTCTTTGTGAGGAATAGTACATGAATTATTACACAAAGGACAAAACAATAGGTTTTAATTTTTTTAAATTGAGAGAACGACACAAAAAATTATTTAGGCTTGTGTGAATATTTAAATGAGTTGAATTAGTAATATTTGGATAAGATTAAGAATAAGAGAGATGAAACATCCTCCAGTATTATAAAAAATACATGCTTTGTTAGATAATTAAACGACTTCAAAACTTCACATGCTTATTATAAGATTTTTTTTCATAAGAGTAGTTATACTAGATTTGTTAAATATTTTTTGCTCCAATAGTAGTTTTTAATTTTCACATAAGAGTTGGAAAAATATCTCTCTATTATAAATTTAAAAAACATTATTTATTATAAACCTTCTATATTTCTATAGATTAGAAAAATAGTTCAATTAATGATCAAGTTAAGACATATGAATCAAAAAAGGCTTAAGTCCTAAAAAATAAATGCTTGATACCTTCCTTTAAGGATTGGGGAAGGTATGTGATACTTGAATAGTGGATGCTCAAGACACATGACTAGAGATGCAACTTTATTCATCCACTTGTAGTCTTATGATGGTGGTGAACTAGCTCTGGTTGACAACAACAAAAAAATGATTAGAATTGAAACTATAGGTAACTAGGACACTTCTATAAGGAAGGTCCTCCTTATACATGATCTAATGTATAATCTTCCTAGAATTAGTCAATTATTTATTCAAAGTTTAATATTTTATTTATTAAAAATGAATGTATTATTAGCAAAAAAATGTTTCACGTATCATTGGATGTAGAAAAGATAATACATACATTTCATTTTTACACATGATGAAGATGGTGGTCTAGAATGTCTTATATCACATGATCATAGTTCTACTTTGTGATGTAAAGGATTTTGTCACTTAGTAAAGTCTTCTTCAAAAAAAGCAAGATTAATAGCCAAAGCTTATTATGAAGTTGAAGAAGTAGATGTGAATGAGACATTTGCTCCTATAGCTAAACTTGAGGCAATTAAGATTTTACTTGCTTATGTTGCCATAAAAGATTTAGATTATACCAAATAGATTTTAAAAGCATATTTTTAAATGAATATATAAATGAAGAAGTGTTTGATGAACAATCCCCAAGATTTGAGATAGATGATAACATAAATGATGTATACAAACTCAAGAAGGAACTTTATGGTTTGAAGCAAGCTCCAAGAGCTTGTTATAAAAGATTGTGGACTTTCCTTATGTCAAATAGTTTTTGTAGAGGCAAGGTAGATAATACTTTATTTTGTTAAAAATTATATAAAGGTCAATTAGTATATCTAGTTATGTGAATAAAATAATCTTTGTAAGTTCTAATAAAGTGATGTGCATGAGGTTTGCTAATTTCGTGAAAAATAAATTTGAAATGAGTATGACAAGATAGTCAACCTTCTTTCAAGGTCTTTTGGTCAAGTAAACAAGTGGAGAAATTTTTATTTCTCAAACCATGTACTTGATGGATATGCTAAAGAGGTTTAGTGATGTGAACATAAATGAAAGGAAGACTCCTTTAATATAAGCACCATCATAGATAAAGATGGAGTTCAAAAGACTATTGACACAAAATCATTTAGAATAATGATTGGATAATTATGGTATCTCACTACAAGAAGGCCTAATATTGTATTTAGTGTAGGTTTGTTTGCAAGTTTTAGTCTAATCCGAATGAATCACACCTACAAAAAATTGAGGATATATTAAATTTATTATAAGCACTAACTCTAAACTGATTTTACTGTAGATGTGAGGCTAGATTTGATAACCTACATAGATGTTTACTATGTTAATAGTAAGGCTGATACAAAGATTACCTTTAATTTGTATAATTGATTGATGATTTACAAACTTCTTGGGTTTAATGTTGTTTTAGTTAAATGTCAAGATATATTGTGGTAATTATATCTCAAGATGTATATCATAAATGCCCAAGAGAAGTCCAAATTTGAGAGCATCAACTTATAGCATGCATATGGGAGTTATGGGTTCATTCAGTTATTATTTCTTCTACTCTCTTCTACAATCCTTCTACATTATCTTTGTAACATTTACATCATTAATTAGTTTGCACTAATCCTATTTGAAAGATTTAAAAGAGTAGGAATTTCATAAGGAAAAAATTTTGTAAAATTTTTTATTTTTTTGTTTTATCAATTTTTGTTGATTTTGGTGTCTTATTGGAGCATTGGTTTGTAATTTGTTTACCCCAATAGACCTTAATAAAAAGAAGTGGTAAATGGAAGCTTGATCAATGGTTGGTGGTAGATGTAAGCATGGGTTTTTGCCAAACTATTGAAAAAACTTGGTACATTTCTTTTATTATTAAATAATTTTATTTTGTTGACAAATCTTCTAAAAAATAAATTTTTACTTTTAAGCATAATTTTTTTCTTCAATTCAAAATTTTTGAAATTCAAAACATTTAATAAACATATAATTCATCCCTCCTCTCTTGTACATTTGTCTCACATAATTCACATTAAGTGTTTATGTGTGTCTTTGTGTGTGCATCTATGCATGTGTTTTTGTGTGTATATTTGTGTCCATGATCACACATATTTGTGGTTGTGTGTGTTTATGTGTGTGTGTATGTTTGCATGTGGGTGTGCATGTGTATGTGTGTGCATTTGTGTGTGTGTGTGTGCTTGTGTGTGTGTGTGCATGCATGTGCTTGTGCGTATTTATGTGTCTATGTCTGTGCATGTGTTTCTATGTGAATGAATGCATGTGTGTGACTACACCTGTGTGTACATGCATGTTTGCATTTGTGTGCATATGTTTGTGTGTGCGAGTGTGTATGCGCATGTGACTGTATGTCAGTGTGGTTATACATGTCTTTGTGTGTGTGTGTGTGTGTGAGTGTGGGTGTACATGCATGTGTGTGCATGTTAGTGTGCATATATTATGCATATGTTTATGGGTGTGGTTATGTACATGTGTGTGTGTGCATTTGCATGCATGAGTATGTGTGTATATTTGAGCATGCATACTTGCATGAATGCATGTGTACGTGTGCACGTGCACACTTTTTTTTATGTGTCGGTCTAAGGGTGCATGTGTGTGTTCATGTGTCTGGGTGTTTATGGGTTTGTGTATGCCTGCGTGTGCATGTGTGTCTACATGCAAGTTTGTGTGTGTGTCTGTGTACACATATGCATTTGTATATGCGTGTATGGGTGAATTTTCAAATGTGTGTGTGTGTGTGTGTTCATGTATGTATGTACATGCATGTGCATATTTGTGTGTGTGCAAGTGTGTAGGCATATGCTTATGCACGTGCATGTGTGTGCGTACATGCATGTGTACATGTGTGATTATATGTGTGTGTGCATCTATGTGCATGTGCATATGTTCATGCATGTGTGTGTTCATGAGCACACATGTGTGTTTGTGTGGGTTCATGTCTTTATGTGCATGTGTGTGTGCTCATGCATGTTTGTGTTTATGTGTGTGTGTGAATGTGCCTTCATGCTTGTGTGCATACATGTATATGAGTGTGTGCATTTGTGTGTGCATACAAGTGTGTGTTTTTGTGCATGTGTGCATGTGCACCCATATGTTTCTATGTGTGCATATGCATGCATGTGTATATGTTTATAACTTTATGTATGTGTGTGTGCATATGCATGTGTATGTGTGCATCTATGTGTGTGTGTGTCTAGTTGTGTGCATGTGCATATGCATATGTGCTTATACATATGTGAGCATGTGTGGGCCTGTGTGTGTGCCTATGCATTTGTATGTGAGTATGCATATGTTTTTATGTGGGTGTGTGTGTACATGTGTGTTTATATGTGCGTGTTCATTTGTGAGTGTGTGTGTGTGTTTGAGTGAGTGTGTGTACATACCTGTGCATGCTTGTGAGCCTTTATGTGTGCATGTGTGTGTATCTCTCTATTTCTATGCATCTACATGTGTGTGTGTGTGTGTGTGTTCAAATGTGTGTGTTGGTGTAGGTAGTTGTGTCTAACATACATGTGTGTATGTATGTGTGTGTAAGTGCATGTACATGTGCAAGTGCATGTACATGTGCAAGTGCATGTGTGCATGTGTGTGTGTTCATTTTTATATATTTGTGTGCATGTGTAAATTTATGTGTATATGTGTGCATGCATGAGTCTGTGCACGTGTGTGTGTGTACTATTCATATTGTGTGTGTTGTGTGTGCATTGTTTTATGTTTATTAATGTTCATGGGTGTTATTATGTGTGTGTGTGTGTTAGTATGTGTGTATGCATGTCTATGTGTGTGTTTATGTAGATGTGTACATGTGTGTTAATGAATGCAAGTGTTCATGCATACGTACCAGTATGTGTGAGTGTGTGTGCATACGTATTATTATGTGTGTCTGTTTGTACAAGTATTTTTGTGCATGTAGGTACATGAAAGTTTGCATAGGTGTGTGTGTGTGTGTGTTTGCATGTGCAAGTTCATTTGTGCATGTTTGTTTTTGAGTGTGTGTGTGTGAGTGCATGTTTATATGTATGCATGTAAATATATGTGAGCATGTGTGTGTATGTGGACATGTGTGATTGTGTGTGGGTGCATGCATATTTGATTTCATGTATGTGTTCATGCATGTCATTATGGTTTTTTGTGCTTACGTTTATATGGCTATGTGTGTGCACATGCATGTAAGTCTTTGTGGGTGCATGTGTACGTGTGTGTGTGTGTGCACACATTTACATGCATATCTACAAGCATGTGTGTGTGTATGAGTTTGTGTGCATGTGTGCATGTGTGTTTTGGTGTGTGTTTGTGCATGTCCAAGTGTGTTCCTTTGTGTGTGTGTGTGAGAGAGTGTGTTTATACATGTGTATGTGCATGTGCATGTGTAACCATGCAAGTGCATGTGTATGGGTTTGCATTTGAATTTGTATGCTTATGTTCAAGTGTGCATGGGTCTATGTGGGGTGTATGTACCCATAGTTGTGTGCACTGACATATTGGTGTGTGTGTGTGTGAGTGAGTGCATCTTTATATGTGCACATGTGTGTATGTGGGTTTATTTATTTGTCTGGGCTTGTGTGGTGTGTGTTTTTGTGCATGAGTATATATCTATGTATGCTTGCTTGTTTGTGCATGACACAAATGAGTGCATGTGCATGTTCATGTGTGTGCATGTGCTTGTGCATGATTGTGAATATGTGCTTATATGCATAAGCTTGCATGTGTGCATGTGTGAGTGTATGTGAGTGCACTTATTCATGTTCTTGTGTTGATATTTTGGATATGCATGCATGTCTACACATGCATTTGTGTACATGTTTGTATATATCTAACTATGTGTGTATGTGAGTGCATGTGCATGTGTGTGTGCGTGTTTATGCAAATGTCTATATTTGAGTGAGTGTGTGTGCATTTGTGTGCATGTGTGCTTATGTCAGTGTGTGGGTGTATTTGTGCTTGTGCATGCACTATGTGTGTACGATTGTGTTTGTGTGGGTTAGTGGGTTGTGTGTGTTTATGTGCATTAATGCATGTCTAAATGTTTGTTAGTGTGCTTGTATTTGTGTTTGCATGCATGTGTGTGTGTATGTGCATGTATGTGTGTGTATGTGCATGTTTCATTGTGTGTGTATGTTTGTGCATGTGTGGATAAGTGTGGAGTATGTGCACAATTACACATGTGCATGCATATATGCATGTTTGTGTGTGTGCACATGTGTGTGTATGTGTGTGTGTTCGTGTGCAAGTATGTGTGCTTATATGGTTGTGCATGTGAGGGCATGCATATCTTTGTATTTGAGACTTTATTTGTGTGTGTGTGCCCATGCATGTGTGTGTGTGCATGTGTGTCTTTGTATGCATATGCATATGTGCTTGTGGGTATATGTGTGTGTGTCTAAGTGTGAATGTGTGTGTGGGTGGGTGTGCATGCTTGCATATATATGAGCATGTACTTATGCATGTGTATGTGTATGTAGTTCATTGTGTGTGTATATGTGTTTATGGGTTTGAATGTGTGTGTGTGGTTGAGAGTGTGTGTGTATCTGAGAGCATGTGTGTCTATGTGTGCACATGTTTGTGTGTGTGTATACATATGCATGTGTGTGTGCATGAATGTGCATTTGTATGCGTATTAATTCGCATGTGCATGTGTGTGCATGGTGTGTGAGAGCATGTATATTTCTTTGTATGTGTGTGTGCACATATGTGCTTGTGTGCTCTTGTGTGTGTATGAATGTTGCAAAAGTGTGCAAGCATGCATGCACATGCATGTGTGTGAGTAGGTGAGTGTGTGTGTGTGCATGTGCAGGTGCAAATATGTGTGCCTATATGTGTATGCATGCTTACTTATGTGTGCATATGTGTGTGTGCATGCATGCAAGCATGTGTGCTTGTGTGTGAGCAAATGTAAGTGTAACATTTTTGTGTGTCTATACATGTATGTGTGTGTGCATATCCAACTATGTTTGTGTCCGAACATCCTTATGTGTACACATGTGTGTGTGTGCATGTGCATATGTGCATGTGTGATGTATATGCATGCATATGTACTAAAATGCATGTGTTCGTGTGACTATAAAGTGCATGTATGTTTTTTGCATGTCTACACGAATTTGTGTGCATGTGGGTGCATACGAGTGTGTCTAAGTGTTTGTTTGTTCGTAAATGTGTGTGCATTTATGCATGTCTATCTGTAGTCATGTGTGCGTGTACTTGTGTTTTTTTTATGTGTGTGCTCGGGCACTTTTATGGTTTTTTATCCGCATTTGTATGTGCTTGCATGTGTGCTTGGTTGTTTATGTGAGTTGGAGTGTGTGGGTTTGTTTGTGTGTGCTTTAGTTTGTGCATTTGTGCAAGCATGTGTAAAAATGTGCATGCATGTGCTTGTTCATTAGTGTGTGGCAATGTGTGTGTGGGGGTGTGTGTGTACATGTGTGTGTATGTGTGTGTATTTAGGTTTGTGGTGAGTGTGTGTGCATGCATGTGTGTGCTTGCATGTGTGCTTATGTGCATGTGTGGGTCTATATGTGTGATTTCATGTGTGTGCATGTTTGTGTTTATGTGTGTGCTTATGTGCATGGGTGTGTGCACATGTGCATGTGTGTGCTTTTCTGTTTGTTTACACTTGTGCTTTCTTATGTGTGTGTGTTTGTGCATGAGCATGTTTGTTTATCCTATGTGTGCATGTGTGTTTATGTGTTACAATGCACATTCATGTGTTTATGTTTGTGTGTCTGTGTGTGACTCAATGTGCATATCAATGCATGTGTGAGTATGTGTATGTGTGTGTGTTTGTGTGTGTGCATGTGTTTGTGCATGTGGATATATGATTGTGTGTCATGTGTGTGTATTTGTGTGTGAACATGTGTGGGCATTTACATATGTTTGAGTATCTATGTGTGTCTACACATGTGTAAAAATGTGAGTGTGTCTATGTGTGTGTCGATGTGTTTGGGTGTTTGTGTGTGTGTGTGTTTCCATGTGCACATAGGCACATGTGTGTCTGTGTGTGTTCATGTGCATGTACATTTGTGCAAGTACATGTATGTGATTGTTCATGTGTGTGTGCATTTGTTTGTGTGTGTATGTGTGTTTATGTGTGCATGTGTGTGCCTCTGTGTGTGTGCATGTATGTGCATTTGTGTTTACACAAGTCTAAGCAGTGTGTGTGCATATATATGTGCTAGTTCATGTACATGTATGTTTGTGAGTTTGTATGTATGTGTGTGCATGTGCATGTGTGTGTTTGTGCATGTGTGTTCAGGTACATGTGCGTGTACATACATGTGTGTGTATGTGTGAGTTTTTAAGCATGCGGATACATGTGGGTGCACTTATGTGTAGACCTATGTGATTGTGTGCATGGGCATATGTGTGTGTACAAGTGCACATGTAAATAAATGGGTGTGTGCATGTGTGTGAGTGCATGTGTGCAAGTGTTTGTATGTACGTGTGCAATTGTGTGTGTGCGTACGTGTATCCATGTGCTTGTGTCTATTTGAATGTTTGTGTGTGTGTGTGTGTTTGTGTATGTACATGTGTGGGTGTGTTTGTATGTTTATGTATAGGTGTGTACATGTGTATGTGTGTGTGTGCATGTGTGTATGTGTAGTTGTGTTGGTGTGAGTGTAAGTCTCTGAATGTGTATGTGCATGCATGTGTGTGCAAGTTTGTGCACGTGAGTCTAATGTGTTTGTGAGGGTCCACTTGCATGTGCATGTGTGTGTTTCTTTATCTATGGCATTTGTTTGCTTGTGTGCGATCATACGTGTGTGTGTTTGTGGATTTGTATTTGTGTTTGTGCGTGTTTGTGCAAGCATACATGTAGGTTTGTGCATGTGGGTGTTTGATTTTCTATGTGGGTGCCTAATATTTTAAATTACTTATGTCAACAAGAATTTAGGCACGTGTGTATATGCTTGCATCAATTTATGTGTGTGCATGTTTGCCTATGGGTGTATGTGTGTCTACACTTCTATGAGCTATGCTTGTGCTTGTAAGTGTGGTGTCTTTGTATGTACAAGTGAGTTGGTTTGTATGCATGTGAGCATGTACGTCTGCATATGCATTGGTGAGCGTGTGCATGGGTGTCTGTGTGTGAGCATAAGTCTATGCATTTGTGCATGTGCGTGCATATGAGTGTGTGAATGTGTAGTAAGTGTGCATGTGGGCTTGGGTACATGTGTGCATGCACATGGGTATTCATGGGTGTGCATGTGTGTGTGAATGGGTGTCTATTTTTTTGTTTGTGCCTATGGGAATGTGAGTGTGCATGTATGCATGCATGTGGGTGGCTGTGTCTGTGTGTGTGTAAGCTTGTGTGTGTATGCTTGTTCATCGTTGCAAGTGTGTTGTGTTCATGAGAATGTGCATGCGTGTTGCTGTGAGTGAGTGTGCGAGCATGTGCATGTGTGTGCTATTATGTGTGGTTGTGCATGTACATGCGTCTATGTGTGTATATGGGTGTGTTTCAACATGCATGTTCATGTGTGTATACATGTGCCTTTTTGTGTGTGTGTGTGTGTGCATGTGTTTATAGGTTTGTGTGTGTGAGTGTGCATGTATATATTAGTGTGTGTGAGTTTGTTTGTTAATGGTATGGGTGTGTGTGTGTACATGCATACATGCATGTGTGTGCATATGTGTGTGCATGCTCACTCTTGAGAGCATGCATACATGGGTGCGTATGTCTATCTTTATGTGCTACTGTTCATGTGCATGTGTGCTTGTGTTTGTATGTTTGTGTTCATGTGTGCATGCATATGTGAATGTATGTGTGTGCGTTAGTGAGACTTGGGTACATGTGGGTATGCTTGTTTATGTAAACGTGAGTGGGCATGTGTATCTTCTTATGCATGTGCATGTGCATATCTGCATTTGTGTGCATGTGCATATGTTTGTTTACATGTGTGTGCTCGCATGTTTGTATGTGTGCATATTTTTGTTCTTGTTTGTGTTCACGTAGATATGTGTGCATCTATGCATGCATCTATATTTCTATGTACATTTGTTCAAGTGTTTCTGTGCATGTGCCTATGTGTATGTGTGTGCAAATGTGCATGTGCATGTGTGTGTGTGTGTACATGTGTGCACCTGTGCTCTTGTGTGTGTGTTTGTAGGTGCAGGCATGTGTGCATTACGTACGTGTGTGCATGCATGCATGCATCTATATGTGTGTATGTGTTCATGTGTTTGCAGGTGTGTGTGCATGTGGAAATGTTTCAGTGCATGTGTGTGCTTGTGTTCTTGTGTGTGTATGTATGCTTAAGTGTCTTGACATGTTTGTGTGTTGTGCATGTTGTGAGAGTTGTGCATGTCTTTGTTTGCATGTTTGTAGGTGTGGTTGTCCATGTGTGTGTGTGCATTTGTATGCATGTGTATTCATGTGTGTGAGTTTGTGTGTGTGTGTGTGCATGTGTGTTCGTGTGTGTATGTGCGTGCATGTGTGTCCGTGTGTGTATGTGCATGTGTTGATGCACACGTGCATGCATATGTACATTGGTTCTTGCTCGTGCACCATTATTTGTGTACGTGTTTGTGCTTGTGTATTCTTGTACATGAGTGTCTCAAACTATGTATGTGTGTGTATGTGTGCCCATGTGTGTAGATGGGTTTGTGCATGCATATATGTGCATGTGGGTGCATGTGAGTGTGTTTGGGCAAGTCTTTGTCAATGCAAATGCTTTGTGCTAATTTGTCCATGCATATGTCTCTTTGCCAATGTTTTATGTGTGTGTGTGTGTGAGCAAGGGGCGTCTATGCTTTTAAGTATGCATGGGTGAGTACATGTTTTCTTATATGTGTTTAGTTGTGTGTGTGCGTGTAGGTGGTTGTGTGATCATATGCAAGTTAGTAGGTGTGTATGTGTATGTGCACATGTGCATCAGTGTGCGTGTGTGTGCATGTGCATATGTGTGGGTGTGTGTATTTATACATGTGCATGCACATCTATGTCAGCACAAACATATGTGCATTTATGAGTGATTGCTTATGTTTTTCTTTACATGATGTGTTTGTACATGTTTGTGTGTGTTTTGTTGTATGTGTGTGTAAGGGTGTTTATGCATTTGTGTGGGCACATGTGTGTTTGTATACACATGCTATGTGAGTGCATCTGTATGTGTGTGTGTCTTAGTTTTTATGCATATGTTTATGGGTTTTTGTGTGTGTACCTATACAAATATGTGATTTGTTCATGTGTGTGTGCTTATGTAAGTGTAGGTATGTGTTTGTATATGCATGTGAGTGTGCATGGGTGTGTATACCTAAGTACGTGCATGTGCATGTGCACATATGTATGTGTGGGTGCATGTCTATATGTTTTAGTTTGTGTGTGTGTACATGTGTGCATGTGTGTGTGTAAGTTGGCAAAAAGTGTGTGCATGGATACATGTATGAGTTAATGTGTATGTGCATGTGCAAGTGTGTGATTATGCATGTGTACTACATGTTTACAAACATGTATCTACATGCATAAATGTATGCATGTTTGTTCTTATGCATGTGTTTGTGATTGTGTTTGCATATGTGTGTGTGTGTGCTTGTGTGTCTGCATGTGTGTGTATCTGCTAGTGGACTTGCATGCAAGTGTGCGCATATACGTGTGCATGTCTTTTTTGTTTATCCATGTGTGTTGGCAGGTGCTTGTGTGTGTGTTTGTTTGTGTGTGTTTGTGCATGCGTGCATATGTGAGTTGTTGTACATGTGGCTATGTATTTTTGTGCATACACATGTAGGTCAATATGTGGGTCTATGCATTTGTGTATTCTTGTACATGTGCAAGTGTATACAGGTGTTTGTGTGCATGTGTTTATGTGCGTGTCTATGTACATAGGTATGAGTGCAAAAGTGTGTTTATGTGTGTGTAAGCATGTTTTCTAATGTGTGTGCACTTGTGTGTTCATGTGTGAGTGTGTGGGGGATTGTGTGCTTTTGTGTGTCCAAGTTTTGAGTGTTTGTATGCATATGTGTGTGTTCATGTATGCATGTGCATGTTCATGTGTGAGCATGTATTTATGACAATCCATTTGTGTGTGTGTGTATATGCATATGCATGCATCTTTATGTTTATGTTCATATGTGATGGTGTGTTTGCATGCATGTGGGCATGCATCCATGTTTGTGTGTGTGTATCTTTTAATATATGTGTTTGTGGATGTGCATATGCATATGTATTTGGGTGTGAATGTTGGCGTGTGGGTGTGTCTACTTTTGTGTATGTGTCTATGTGTCTGTGGTCATGTGTGTGTGTGTGTATGTTTATGTTTATGAGTGTGCATGTGTGTGTGTGTTCATGTGCACATGTGCATGCATGTGCATGTGTGCATGTCTGTGCATGTCTATAAGACTAGATGTGTGCATATCTACAACACTATGTTTGTGGATGTGTATGTGCATGTGTGTGCACATGAATGTGCATGTGCTTAAGTGTGCACATGTGTACTCTTGAGTGTACATCTGTGCATGTGAGTGGATGTGTATGTGTGTGCATGTATACATGTGTATGTGTGTGTACTTGTGTCGATGTATGTGTGTGCACCTATGTGCACATGTTTTCTTACGAGTGTGTGAGTGTGAGTGCATGTGAGTGCACAAGCATGTGTGCATGTGCATGTGTGTGCTTAGGTTTCTATGTGTGCATGTGTGTGCATGTGTGTGTGTGTGTGCACCTATATGTATGTTTGGGTGCAATTGCATGCATGTGTGTTCATTTATGTGTATTCATGTGTGTATGTTTGTGTGTGTACATGTGATTGTGTGCATGTGTGCATTCATTTGTGTTTGTGTGTTATGTGTGCACTTGTGCATTTGCATGGGGAGTATAAGCGTGTCTTTGTGTTTGTATAGGTGTGGGTATATGTTTATGCATGTGCATTTATGTGTGTGTATACATGTACATGTCTGGGTGTGTCTATTTGTGTGTGTTCTTGTGATTGTGCTTGTATGTGTGTTTGCATGAGCAAGTACATGTGCATTTGTATTTTTGTGTGTATATGTGTGCATCCGTGTGCACATGTGTTCTTGTGTGTGTGTTGATGTGCATGCAGGTGATGGTGAAAGCACGTGCACATGTGTGTGTGTGTGTTTGTGTGCTTGCGTGTATGTGTGCATTTGTGAGTGCAAGTTGTATTTGCATGTGCACATATATGTAAGTTTGGGTGCCTGTGCACATGTGTGGGTGTGTACGTTTGTGCATTTCTGTGTATGTGTGTGCACTTATGTGTGTGTACATGTCTGCACATACAGGTGTATGCATTTGTGTGTGAGTGTGTGCATGTGTATGTGTGTGTGTTTAGGTGTGGGTATGTGTTTATGCATGTGCAATCATGTGTGTGTACGTGTGTGTATATTTATTTTTATGTGGGTATATGCATTTTTCTATGTGTGCGTGAACATTTGATTGCACATATATGTGTTTGTGTGCAATAATGTATGTGGACACCTATGTACAACCATTGTTATGTTTGCGTGACTACACAGTGCATGTGTATGTGTGCATGTGTTTGTGTATGTGTATGTGCTTGTGTGTATGTATGTGTGAGTGAACATGTGTGTGGCTGTGTGTGTGCATACATTTGTGTGCATGTGGGTGCATGTAAGTAGGTGTGGTTATATGTTTGCTTTTATATACATGTGCTTTTGTGCATGTATGTCCATGCACATGTCTTTCTACATGTGTTTTATGTGTGTGTGTGTGTGCATAGGAAAGTGTGTACATGTGCGTGTGTGTTTGTATGTGCCATTACGTGTGTATGTGTATATCCGAGCTTGTGTGTGTGTGTGTAAGTGCATGCATATGAGGAAGTGTGTGTGAGTGGTAGTGTGTGGGTGTGCTTATGTGTGCTTGTATGTGTACATGAGAGTTGGTGAGCATGTGCATTCATGTTCCTATGTGCAAGAATGTGTGCATATGCATGTTCTTCTATGTTTGGGTGCATCTATGTGCATGTGTGTGTAAGTGTCTACATGTATGAATATGTGGGTGTATGTGTTTGTGCATGTGTGTGTGCAAGTGCATATGCATGGTTGTGCATCCATGCATGCATGCACATAGATGCATATGCATGTATGTGTGTGTTTTTGTGTGGATATCTATGTATGTGTGTAAGTGTGCATGCACTTGCATGTGCACGTGTGTATGTGCTTGTGTGTGTGTGAATGTGCATGTGAAAAAGTGTGCGAGTATGTATTGGTATGTATGAGTGCATGCGTGCGTGTACATGTGTGCACAGGCATGTGCATATCTATGTGCATGTGTGTGTAGGTGTGTGCAAGTGTGTGCTTATTTGTGAGCCTTTGTGTATGAGTGTATGACTGTGCATAAATAATTGTGTTGATGCAAGAACATTTGTGTTCTTATGCATGGATGTGTGCACCTGTGTGTACAAGTGCATGTCCATGCTAGTTTGTGCATGCATGCATCTTTGTGTGTGTGTGAATGTATGCATATGTTTATTTGTGAGTGTGTGCAGGTCAGTGTCTATGCATGGGCATCTATTTCTACTAATGCATGGGGGTGTGTGTGTGTGTACATGCAAACATCTATGGTATGTGAGTGCGTGCATGTATGTATGCATATTTCAATGCATGCATGTGAGTGTGTGCATAAAAGTGTGTGTATTTGTGTATGTGTGCCTATGTGAATGTTTGTACATGTTTGGGTGTACACAAGTCTATGATCTTGCATGTGTGTGTTCCTATGCATATAAGTGTTCTTGCATATGCATGTGCATATGTGTTTGTATTAATGCCAATGCACATGCATGTGCATTTGTGTTCACATTAACGTGTGTGCCTATACTTTTGTTTTTGTGTGTGTGTGTGTGCATTTTTGCATATGCATATGTGTGCATGTGAGTGCATATGTTGTGTGGTTATGTGTGTGTGTGTTTATGTATGGGCACGTGTGTCTTCCTATGTGTGGGCATATGTGTCTATGCATGCATGTGGGTATGTGTGTGTGCATGCATCTTTGTGTTTGTGTTCATGTGTGTTTGTGTGTGTGTGTGTGTGTGTATGCTGGTATGTCAATGTGTCAATGTGTGTATGTCTGTGTGTGTTTATGTGTCAAAGTGGGTGTGTATGGGCATGTGTGCTTATGTGTGTGTGTATTAGTTATGGGTGTGTGAGTGCATGTCTGTGCATGTGTATGCATCTACAAATGTGCATGTATATGTCTGTGCGCCTATATGTGTGCAAGTCTGTAAGCTTGTGTTTGTATTTGTGTGCCTATGCATAATTGTTTGCAACAATGTGCCTATACTTGTGCATGCATGTGTGTCTATTTGTATGTGCATGATCATGTGCATGTGTGCATGTGTGTGGATGTGTGTGTGCATGTGAAAGTGTGTATGTGCAAGTGTGTATGTTTTTGTGTGATATGTGTGCACATGTGTACTTGTGTGTATGTGAGTATTAGTGCATGTGTGTGTGCTCATCGTGCGAGTGTGAAAGCAGGTGCATCCATATATGTGTGTGTGCCGGTGTGTGTGTATGTGCGAGCATGCGTGTGTGTACAAGTTGGAGCATAGGTGTTTTCATGTGCATGGTTATATATATTTGTTTGTGTGTGTGTTGTCTTTGTATGTCTACATGCATGTGCATGTATGCACATGTGTTTTTATGGGTATATGCATGTGGATGTGTGTGTTTCTATGTGTGTGGGTATACCTCTATTTGTGCATGCATGTGCATGTGCATCCTTGTGCATGTGCATGTTTTCATGTGAGCATACAATCTGTCTGTGTGTGTGTATACATATATGTGTGTATGCTTGCATGTGTGTGTTTGTGTGCATGTGTGTGGATGTGTACATGTGTGTGACTGAGTATGTTTGTGTAGTTATGTGTTCATGCAATTGTGTGCATGTGGGTGTGTGAACGAGTTTGTAGGTGTGCATTTGTTTGCATGTACATGTGCTTTCATGCATTTCTATCAATGTATGCTTGTTTGTGCATGTGTTTTATGTGTGTGTGTGCATGCATTAGCTTATGTGTCCATGCGTGCGTGTGCATTTGAGTGTGTGGTTCACGTATGTGCGTGTGTGCTTGAGTTTGTGCATAGGAGCATACAGGTGTACGTGCGTGTTTGTGTGAGTGAGTGGCTGTGTGTGTGCGAGTGTACTTGTGCATGTGTATGGGTGTGTGTGCTTGTATGATTTGCTTATATGTATGTGTGTGACTAAGAATGTGTATGTATGTTCTTGTATGTGTGTTTATGCTTTCTTATTCACGTGTGTGTTTAGGAGCATTTGTGCGCATGTTTTTATCTATGTGTGTGTGTATGTTTATGAGTGTGTGTGCATCTATATGTGTATGTGTGGGGGTGTATGTAAGTATGTCAGCGTGAGTGCACGTGTACATTTATGTGTAAATACATGCACGTGCTTGGATGTATGTGTATGCATATGTGCATATGTGTGTGATCATGCACATATATGTGAGCATATGTTATTCTGTGTGTCTATACATGTCAGTGTGTGCGTGTGTGTGCATGTGTTTGTGTGTTATGTGTGTGTGTATCATGTGTGTGTCCATGAGTTGGTTTGTGTGAGTGTTTATGTGTGTACATGGATGTCAATGTCTATGTGCATGCATGTCCATGTATGTGTGCACCTGTTTGTGCAAGTGTAGATTTATGTTGGTGAGCCTTTTATATGTGTGTGTTCTGTCCATGTGAGTGTGCATTTTTGTGCATTTACATATGTGTTTTTTTGGATGCACACGCGTGTGTGGGTGCGTGTGTGTGTGCATGTGTGAGTAAGTGCATGTACATCCATGTTTGTGTGTACATGTACTTTTTGTGTGTGTAAGTGTGCATATGTTTATAGGTGAGTGTGTGGATATGGTGTCAATGCATGTGTTTTTATTTGTGCCTACACATAGGCATGGGTTTGTGTTGGTTCTTGCATACATGTGTGGTCTGTGCATGTCTTCATGTGTGTGCACATTTGTATTCATGTATGCAGTTGTGCCTGTTTGTGTGTGTACAAGTCGTTGAGCTTGTGTGTGCATGTGTGCCTATACATATGTGTATATATTAGTATTATTATACATGATTGTGCTGAGGTCCTTCTGTGTGTGTATGCATGCGTTTGTGTGTATGTTCGTATGTGTGTGGATATATGCATGTGCAAGCACCTGTGTATTTGTGTGTGGTTGGGTGTGTGTGTGTGAGTTCTCATCTGTGTGTCTATGCATGGACATGTGTGTGTGGTTGTGCATGGGCATGCTTTTATGAGTGTATATGTGTGTATGCATACTGTGTGTGGATACATGCTTGTGTGTTTATGTCTATACATGTGTTGTGTGTGTGTGTGTGTGCCTATGAATACATATATTAATGCATATGAGAAGGCATATCTACATGCATGTGTTTATGTGTGTATGTGTATTTTGGTAGGTGGGTGTAGGCATGTGTGTGTGTGCACATGCATTACATGTATCTATGTGTACATATACGTGTTTGTTTATTTGTATGCTTGTGTACACATGTGTGTGTGTGTGCTTGTATGTGTTTTGTGGGTGGGTGCATGTGCTTGTGTATAATGTCTGTGTATGTTTGTGTGTGTGCTTGTAGGCATGTGTGTGTAGGTGTGACTATATATGTTTGTGTAAATGTGTATACATATAAATGAGTGAGAATGTGGCTGTATTTGTATGTGTGTTTGTGGATGTGTACGTGTGGGCATGCATGCTTCTTTGTGTTTGTGCATGCGTGTGTGTGTGCATGCATATGTGTTTGTGTTTGTGGAAGTACATATGTATGTGTGTTTTTGAGATCATGTTGTATGCTAGACTGTTCACATTTGTGTGTTTGTGCATCTATGTGTGTGCATTTATGTCGTTGTGTGTGTGTGTGCATGTGCACATATGTGTGTGTTAGCATGATTATGTCTGGGTATGTGTTTGTCATTATTCATATAGGTGTATATCCATGTGCATATGTGTGTGCATGTATTTGTGTGCATATTTGTGTGTTTGTGCATTTGTGTGTGTTTATGTATGTGTGTGTGTGTGTGCATGTGCATTGACTTTTGTATGCTTGGATACAAACTTGTGTGTACATGTGTGTTTGTGTTTGTGTGTATGCATGCATGTGGGCATGTATGTAGGTGTGTGTGTGTGTATGCACATGTGTATTTGACTATGAGCATGTTTGCATATATGTGTGCATTCATGCATGTGTATGTGTATGTACATATGCATTTGTGTCTACTTGAGTGTGTGTGTGTGTGTGCTTGTTTGCATGTGTGTATTTGTGTTTGTGCATGTGTGGTTGTGTTTGTGTTTGTGTGTGCACGTGCAGTTGTGAGCATGTGTGCATCGGTAGGAGGGGCATAGATGTGGACGTATGTGTATATATGTACGTTTTCCTATACTTGCATGTTCATATTTGTGTGTTCATGTAAGTGCATTTATGTGTGTGTGCATGTGAGCTTTTGTCTATGTGTGTGTGTGTGCATGCATGTGTGCATGTTTGCATGTATGTGTGTATGTATGTTTTTGTGTGTGCATGTGCATTTGTGTGTATGCTTGTGTGTGTTTGTGTATTTATGCTCATTGTGAGCAGGTGTATGTGTCGTTGTGCTATATGTATGTGCGTACATACATATTTTTATGCGTGCATGTGCATTGTATGTGCATGTGTGTCTATGTATATATGTGTACATTTGTGTGGAAGGGCCAATGTGAATGCATGGGATTATGTGCATGTTTGTGTGTAGATGTGTGCATGCATTATAGTGTGTGTTCATGCATGCTTGTGCATGTACATGCACACAAGTTTTCAAATATGAATCTCTATTTGTGTGTATGTGCTCTTTCTCATATGTGTGGATGCATGTAGTTGCATGTGTGTGTGGGTGTGTGTTTGGCTATGTGCATGCATATGTATATGTCTATTTGTGTGTCATCTTGGTGTGCATATGTGTATGCATGTGTGTTTGTATATGTGTGCATGAGCATGCATGCTTTTCGGTAGGTGCATGCGTGCGTGTGTGTTTGCGTATGTTTTCATGTGTGCGTATAAGTGTGCTTGTGTGAATATATGTGTGTGTGTGTGTGCATATGTATGTGATTGCGTGTGCAAACATGTGTGAGTGAGTGGGTGTGTGCTTGTGTGTTTGTGTGTGTGTGTTTGTTCGTGTGTGTAAGAGTGTTTTGGCATGTGTGTTGGTGTGCATGTGTGTGTGAGTGTGTGAAAGTGTGCATGTGTCTATGCAAGCATGCACGTGTGTGTGCATAAGTGCATATGTGTATGCATGTGCATGTGTGTATGCATAAAAGTATGCATTTGAGTTTGTGCATGCATATATGTGTGTGTGTGTACTTATGTGTATGTGTATGTGTGTGTGTAAATGATCATGTTTCTATGTTATTAGTGGTTTGCATGTGCATACATATGATTTTGCATGTGTGTATGTGTGTGTGTGTGTGTTCGTATTTGTGTCTGAATGCATAGGTGTGTGAATATGTATTTATATGTCTGTGGTTGTGTGGGTGTGTGCATGTGTCTATGTCAATTTGCACGTGCATGTATGCTTGTTCATGTGTGTGCATGTTTGTATGTGTGCATGTCTTTGTGTGCTTATGTGTGTGTATGCAGGTGCATGTGTGCTTTCTATTTGTGTTCAAAGGCATGCATCTATGTGCCTTTGTGTGTATTTGTGTGTGTTTTTGCACATATGTGTGTATGTAAATGTGCATATGTTGGGTGTGTGTGGATGTGTATGCGAGTTTGTACATGTGTGTACCTATGTGTTTATGTTGGTATGTGTGTGTGGATGGATGTGTGTATGCATGTGTGTGCATTTTCATGTATGTGTATGTTGTATGCATGCTTAGGCACACATATGTATAGGTAAGTGTGTATGATTATTTGTGCAAGTTTGTGTGCATGTTTGTATGTGTGTGTTCCTATGTGTGAGCGTTTGCATCTATGTACACATTCACACATTTATGTATGTGCATGTGTATATGTATCAGTGTGTGTGGATGCATTTTTTTATGTTTATGTGCATGCATGCATGAGTGTTAGTGAAATTATGCATGTCTACATGCATGTGTGTGCCAATGTGTGTGCTTTTGTGTGTGTGTGTGTCTGTGTGTGTGCATGTGTATATGTGCATGCTATTGAGTGTGTATGTTTATGAGTGCATGTGTATGTTCATGTTCATAAGTGCATGAGTGTGTGTGTGCATGTATGGTCATGAGCATTTGCACATGTATGTGTATGTGTGTGCATACGTGTGAGCCTGTGTGTGTGCATGTGTGTATATCTATGTAGATGTGTTTGTCTTTATCTGTGTGTAATTTTTGAGCATGTGATTATATTATGTGTGCATTGGTTTGCATGTATGCATATGTGTGTGTGTGCATATGCCTATTTGTATGTTTGTGTATGTGTACATTTTAATAGATGTGTGGTGTGGGTGAGTCTATGTGTTTGCATATTGTTTATGTCCATGTGTGTGTCTAAGTGTGACGTGCATATGTGTGTTTCTATGTTTGTGCATTTGCCCATGCATGCATCCATTTGTGTGCATATGTGCATATTCGTGCTTGTGTGCAGGTGTGTGTGTCTGTGTGCATGCATTTATGTGTGTATATATCTTGCACTTGTGCGTGTGTGTATGTGCATGCTTGTGCATGTGTATGTGCCTGTTTGCATATGTGTATGTATGTGTTTGTGTGTGTGTGTATGTATGCGAGAGTGTGTGTATGTATGTGTGGGTGTGCATATGTGTATGCATGTAAGAGTTCTTGTGCATGTGCATGTGCATGTGTGTGTATATATGTGGGTGAATGTGTGTGCATATGTGCATGCATTTTTGTGGTGTGTGCTTCCTTGTGCATGCGTATGTGCATGTTTGTGTGTGTGTGTGTATGTGTTTATGTGTGTGTGTGCTTTTGAGTGCCTGTGTATGAGTGTGTACAAGTGGGAGTGTGTGTGTGGGTGTGCATGTGGTAGTGCGTATGCGTGTTTGTGGATGTACATGTGTGTGCACTCTTTTGTTTGTGTGTTTGTGCCTATGCATTTGCATGTGTGCATGTGCTTTCATGTATTAGTGCACATGTTTTCGTGACTATGTCTATGCATGTATATATGTGTGAGAAAATGATTTTGTGTATGTGTGCATATGGGTAGAGTTTGTGCACTAGCATTTGGGTGTGTGTTTGTGCGTCGATGTAAGTTTTGTGTGGAAGATTGTGAGTGCACGTGCTTTTTTCTAGGCATGTTTGTGCCTATGTGTGCTTGTGTGTGTGTATGTACATGTTTGTCTATGTGTGTTCATGCATGTGTGTGCTTATATGTGTATGTGTATGTTTATTTTTCATGTGTTTGTGTCTACTTGCTTGTTCATGTGTTGGTGCATGCACTTGTGCTTGCATTCATGTGTGAATTAATAAATGTGTTTGTGTGTGCTTGCATGTGTATGTTTGTGCATGTAAGTATTTACACATGTGAATGTGTGTGTGTGTATATGTGTGTGCATACTTGTGCATGTGTGTTTTTTTTGTGTGCATTTGTTTGTGCATGCAACTCACACTTGTGGGTGTAATCGTGTGCATGTGCATGTAGTTTTACATGTGTGTGGGTTTAGGTGTATTTGTGAGTGCATAAAAGCTTGTGTGTACATGTGTGTGAGTGTTTGTGCATCCATACATGTGTGTGTCTGTATATGTGTGTGTAAGCTTATGATTATGTGTGTTTGTTCATGCATGTTCGCCTGTGTGTGTGTGTGCATGTGTATGCATGTGTATAAGTGTGTGCATGTGTCTGTGTGTGCATGTGTTTGCATGCGTGTTGGTGCATGTGCATGCATGTGAGTGCATGTGCATGTGTTTGTGTATACATGTGAGTGCGTGTGCATGTGTTTGTGTGTACATGTGCATATGTGTATGTGCGTGTACATGTGTAAGTGCATGTGCATGTTTTTGTTTGTGTATGTGCATGTACATGTACATGGGGGTGTGCATTTGTGTGCATGTGTGTGTATTGGTGTAGGAGTGGGTGTGGGTGTGTGCATGCCTATGTTTGTGCATGTGTACTTGCGTGTGTGTGTGCATGTAGATGTGTATGTGTGTGCTCACGTGAGTATGTGTGTTTGTCCATGGGTGTTTGAGTGTGTGTGCACATGTGTGCATGTGGGTACTACATGAGCTTGTGTGTGGGTATATGGGAATGTGTTCGCATTTGTGTGTGTATATATTTGTGCACATGTGTTTATGCTTTTGTGTGTTTACATGTATAATATGTGATTATGTTTGTATTTGTGTGTGTGAGTGTATATGTACATGTTGTTCGTGTTTGAGTGTGTACAAATGTGTGCACATGTATGCATTACACTGACAAGTGCATGTGTGTATGTGTTTGTGTTTGCAGATGTGTGTGTGAATGCACATGAATGTGTTTTAATTCTTGAGTATTTGCATGTGTGCTTGTGTTTGTGTGAGCATGTGTTCCAATGTGTGGATGTGAGTGTGTTTATGTATATGCATGTGTGTATGTGTGTATGTATGGATGTGTCATGCATACATGTACATAAGTTTGGTTTTGTGGTTTACATGCTTGTGTTTGTGTGCATGTAAGTGTGTGTGTGTGTGCATGTGCCTATGGGGGTCTAAGTTGGTGTGTGCACATGTGTACGTGAATGTATGTGTGTGAACATGTAAATAAGCATGTCTCTGCATGTAAAGGTGCATGTGCATGTGAGTGCATATGTGTGTGCATGTATATGTGTGTGTGTGTGTGCATCTATGCATATGTGTGCATGTGTGAAAGTGTGCTTCTATGTACGTAAACATGCATGTGCATTCATAGATGTGCATGAGTGTGGTTGTATGTATGCATGTGTGCATGCGAGTGCATGCATGAGCATATGTGCTATTTTGTATTTGTTGTTATGTCTCTTTACGTGTGTGTGTGTGTGCTTGTGCCAGTGCATGTGTTTTTTTATATGTGTTTGCATGTTTATGCTTGTGGTTGTGTGTGTGTGCATGCATGTGTGTACTTGTGTGCACACATTTGTCTTTGTGTGTGTGTGTGTGTGCCTACATTCATATCCATGCATTTGTGTATGTTCATTTATGCATGAAAGCATGTTTGTGTGTGTGGGGGGGCATATTCGCACTAGTGTGTGTGCTTGTGAACACCTATGTATAGTTGTATATGTATGTGTGTATGCACGTGTGCACATGTGTGTGTGGGTGTGTCTTGAAGTTTGTGTGCATGAAAGTGTTTGTGTGTGTGCATCAATGCATGTGTATGAGTGCATTTGTCTATGCATGTGAACTCATGTGTGTGAGAGTTGATGCATGTGTCTGTATGTTTGCATGTGCAGATATGCTTATGTGTGATTGTTAATGTGTGTCTACATGTGTGTGTGTGTGTGCATCTTTGCGTGTGTGCATGCATACGTGTGCTTGCATGTGCAAGAGTGTGTGTGTTTGTATGCTTGTGTGCATGCATGCACACATGTGTGTGTGCTAAAGCTTACACATTTGTGTGTGCACTAAGGCTTGCACATATGTGTGTGTGTGTATATATATGTGTGTATGTGTGTGTGTGCATATGTGTCAACATATGTTTATGCATTTGTGTTCATGCACTTGTGTCCCTATTTGTGTGTATGTGCATGTATGAGATTTTGTCCATAAGAGCATGTATGTATGTGTGTGTGCATGTGTGTACTTGAGAGAATGTGTGGGTGCATGTTTGTGTGCTTTTGCATCTGTCTGTGTTCATGTGTTTGTGTTTGTAGGGATATGTGTGTGTGTGTGAATTTATCGTTACATCTATGAATGTGTCTTTGTGGTTGTATATGTGTGTGTGCATCTGTGTAGGTGTACATGCATGTGTGTGTGCATGCATGTGTGCTGCATGTGTTTATGCAGGCTTCTTTGTATGTGTTTGTGTGTGTTTGCATTTTTATGTCTGTGCCTATGTGGGTGTATGGATGAGTGCATGTGTGTTCATGGGTGTATGTAAATGTGCATGCAAGTGCATGTGTGAGCACATGTGCTCATGTCCATATCTATGGTAGACGTGTGTGCGCAATGTTGTGCGTGTATTGGTAGGTGTGTGTATGTTTCTGTGAGTCTGTGCAGGTGCATATGGATATGTATATTTGCATTTTACTTTTAGTGTGCACACATTTGTGTTTGTTAGTGTGTATTTTTTCATGTATGAGTGTGCATATTCATATGTGTGCATGTGTATGAGTGTGTGCATACATCTTAGTATTTATGCATGTGTACAAGCATATCCACATGTTGGTGTGTTTGTGTATGTGTGTGTGCATGTATGTCGATGCATGTGTGTGTGATTGCCTATGTGTATGTGCTTGTGCATGTGGGTTTGTGTGTGTGTCTATGTGTGTTGTTGTGCATACATGTACAAGTGTGTGTGTGTGTGCACTTATGAATGTGCATGTGTGTGTGGATGTGCTCACGCATATGAGTGTGTGTGCTAGTGCTGTGAGTGTGCGTATGTGCATGTGCATCTAAGTGTGCGTCTATGTGTTGGTGTGTGTTTGCACTTGTGAATGTGTGTGCATGTATGTGCGAGGTTATGCATGTGTGTTCATGTGTGTGTGTATGTTTGCATGTGTGCATGGGTAAGAATGTGTATGTGTGTGTGTGTGTGTACCATGGTGTAAAAAAATGTGTTTGTATGTGTATTCAAGCATGTGCATTTGTGCCTATGGACGTGTGCAAGCTTGTGTATGTACATATATATATATATGTGTGTGTGTGTGTGTGTGTGTACACATATGCATGTGTGTGTGTGTGTTTACTTTTATGTGTGTATTTATGTGGATCATATATGTGTAGGTTGGTGTCTTAGTGTGCATCTACATGTGTGTTTGTGCATTTGCATGCATGCATGCATGTGTGTGTGGTTTTGCACATGGGTGCATGCATGTGTGTGTGTGTGTGCATGTACATGTGTGTGTCTACATGCATGTACATGTGTGTGTGTGTTTGCATGCATGTTTGTATGATTATGGCATGAGCATGTTTGTGCGTCTACATGTTGGTGTGTGTGTGAGCCTATATGTGTGAGTGTATGTGTATACTGACTATTTGTGCATGTATTTGTGTATGTGTCAGAGTGCATGTGCTTGTGTGTAGGTGTGTGTGTGTGTGCGTGTTTGTTCATGTGCTTGCACATGTTCCTGCATGCGTGGATGCATGTTTGTGTGTAGATGAGTTTGTCTCTATGTGTTCATGTCTCTATGTTATTGTGCACATTTACTTGTGCATGGGTGTATGTGTGTGAGTTGTTTTTGTTTTTGTGTGCATGTGTGGACGTGTGTACACGTGTATGTATGTGTGCATGTGTTTGTGTGTGTGTGTGTGTTTGTTCATCTTTTTATGTATGTGTGCATATGCATGTGAGCATGTAGTGTGTATGTATGAGTATGTGCATGTGTGTATCTGTGCCTGAGTGAGTTTGTGTTTATGCATGAGAGTGCTTGTGGTTGAGCATATGTGTGTCTGTGTACCTATGTGCACTTATTTGTGCATGTTTGTGTGCATATGTGTGTGTATGTGAGCTTGTGTGTGCATGTGTGTATATGAGTATATGTGTGTGTGTGTGTGTGCATGTGTGTGTAGATGTGCATGTGTTGTGAGTTATGTATATGTGTGTGTGTGTGTGAGTATATATGTGTGTGTATGCATGTGTGTGTGTACTTTTGTGTATGTATGTGTTTGTTTGCATGTGTATGTGAATGTGTGTATGCATGAGTTTGGTTGTGCATGTATATGCATGTGTGTGTGTTTGCACGAGTGTACTTGTATGGGTGTGCATGTTTGTATATGCATGTGCACATGTGTATGCATACAAGTATGTATGTGCAAACATATTTTTATTGGTATGCATGTGTGCATGTCTTTTTGCATGTGTGTGTAGGTGGGTTTGTGTATATAGGTGCGTATTGGTGTGTGTGTGTGTGTATTTGTGTGTTTTTTGTTTCATTCTTGTGTGCTTGTGTATTCATGTGTGTGTGTGTGTGGGTATGTGTGTGTTCTTATATGTGTGGATGAATTTGTATGTGTGTTAGTATATGTGTCTATATAGGTATGTATCTATGTGTATGTATGTGAATACATGTGTGGGTGCATCTGTAGATTGTGAGTGCATGTGCTTAGGTGTATGGGTGTGTGTGGCATGTGCCTACATGTACCTACATGAGTGTTTGTGCATCTGTGTATGCTTCCATGTGTTTGCATGTGTACGTGTGTGCACATGCCTGTGTGCATGCATGTTTGTGTAGGTGCTTTTGTGAGTGTGTTAGTGTATGTGAAGCTATGCATGTGCATGTATCTTCATGTGTGTATGGGTGCATATCTACATGTATGTGTGTGTGTGTGTGTGTGCTTGCATTTGTATTTGAGTGTGTGTGCATGTGTGGAAGTGTGTGTCGGGTGGTGTTTATTAATTTGCATGTGTGTGTCTATGTTCAGGCATGTGTGTGAGTGTGTGTGCATATGTGTTGTATGTGTACATGTGTACATTTCATTGTGTGTGAGTGAGTGTGTGTATGCCTTTGCATGTGTATGCATATGTCTACATGTATATGTGCAAGTGCATGTGCAATAATTTGCTTGTACATATGTATGTGTGTCTATTTGCATTAGAGTACATGTGTGAGTGTTCTTGTGTGAGTATACATGTGTGAATGTGCATGTTCTCTTGTGTGTGTGTATGTGTGTGCCTGTGTTTCTATGGGTCTACATGCATGGTTGTGTTTTTCAACATGAGTGTGTAGGTCAATTTGTGTATATGAGTGCATGTATGTGTGTTTATCTACTTTTGTGGTTGCATTCTTGTGTGCTTATGTGCATGCATTCATGTGCATATCTATGCATATAGGTGTATGTGTGTTCCAATGTTATGTACATGCATGTGTATGTGTGTTAGTGTGTGTGCATGTTTGTGTGTGTGTGTGTCCTTGTAGGTGTGCATATGTGTGTGTGTGTGTGTGCATATGAATGCATGCATGAATGTGTGGTATGATTGCATGTGTTCATGTGCATGGGTCTGTGTGTGGCATGTGCCTACATATATGTACACATGTGTGTGTGTATGTATACTTGGATGAGTTTGCATGTTTGTGTGTGTGTGTGTGCATGTGCATGCATATTCTTATGTTTGTGTACATATGCATTTTCGCAAGTGCATGTGTCTGAGTCTATGTAGCTATGCATGTTCATGTGTCTACATGTGTGTGTGGGTGGGTTTGTTTCTGAGTGTATGTATGTGTGTGCTTGGTTATGTATTTGAGTGTGTGCATGGTACTATGCATTTGTATGTGCGTGTGTACTTGTCTGTGAGCCTATGTGCAAGCATGTGTGTGATTGTAAGTGCAGGTGCTATGTGCACACATGTGTGTGCTTGTGCTCATGTGTGTGTGTGTTTTTCTATATCCATGGGCTTGCGAGCATCTTCATGGTTATACATACGCATGTATTTATGAATGTGCGTGCATACGCATATGCATGTGTGTTCATGTGCATGAGTTTGTTTGTGTACATATGCATTTGTGTATGTGAGTGCATGCATGTGTGTGCATGTGAATGTGTGTGTGAGGGTGCGCATGCATGCATGTGTGTGCGTGCATGTGCATGCATGTTTTCTTGTGTGTGTATATGCATGTGTGCTTGTGGGTGTGTATGTACATACATATTGTGAGTATACGTGTGAGTGTGTGTGTATGTATCTGCATTTGAATTCTTGCATACATGCATTTATATTTGCATGTGTGTGTACATGTATGTGGAAATCTATATATGATTCTGTGTGTGCATATGCATGTGTGTGTGTTTGTGTGTACATATGTGTTCATGTGTGTGAGCACAGGTCCATGATTATGCACAATAGCATGTTTGTCCACATGTGTGTATGCATGTGCAAGTGTTAGCACGTGCTATGGGTATGAGCATATGCATGTGTTTGTGTGCAAGCGCACGTGTGTGTTTATGTCTGAATTTTTGTGTTTGCATGTGTGCATGTGTGTGTGGGCACATGTGTATGTGCGAGGACGTATGTGTGCGAGGACGTATGTGTGCATGTGTATCTGAATGTCTTTGTGTGTGCATGTTTATGAGCCTATGTGTATGTGTGTGCATGCATATGCATGTGCATATACATTTTTCTATGTGTATGTACATACATGCATGAATGTGTGTATGCATGCATGTTTATGTGCATGTGTTCTTATGTGTGAGTGTTCATTTATGCATGTGAGTGTGTATATGCATTTGTATATGTGTGCATGTGTCTGTGTGTATTTGTAGTTGGTTGTGTGTGTGTGCATATGAGTGACCATGTATGGGCATCTATGTGTGCTATGCATGGGCATGTGTGTGTGTAGGTTTGTGAGTGTGGTAGGTAGGTACTTTCCTATGTGTGCGTGTTTGTGTCAAAGTATGCAGACGTGTGAGTGTATGTGCGTGTACATGTGTGTGCACATGTGCATTTACATACACTTGTGTGTGTGAGTGTGTATGTATGTATATGTTTATTCATGTCTACGAGCTTGTGTGCATGTACTTATACATGTGAGTATATCTATACATATGAGTGTGCATATCTATGCATGCATGTGCACATGTGTTCAATTAGTTTGCAAGGATACTTACATGTGTGTATGTGTGTACTTGTGCTTGTGTGTGTGTGTTTGTGCATGTGTGTGTGCTTTCATGCATGCATGTTCAAGTGTGTACATGTGTGTATTTGTGTGTGTGTGTGTGTGTTTTTAGTGTGCATATGTTCATCTATACATAGGTGTGTGTGTGCCTATGTGTATGCACATTTGTGTGTGTGTGAAAGTGTATGAGTGTGTTGTTTGGTTTATATGTGTGTGTGTGTGCATGCTTGTGTGAGTTTGTTCATGTGTTTACATGTCTTTGTGATTGTATGATTGTGTGTGTGTGCATGTATGTTCATGTTTAAGTATGTGTGTGTGTGTGCGTATGTGTACGCAAGTGTGGAAGTGTGTGTGTCTTTGTATGTGCATGTGCTTACGTGAGTGTGTGCATGTGTTTATAAGCACGCCTATATATGTGTGACGATGTGCGTGCCTATGTGTGTGGTGCTGACACGCATGTATGTATGTGTACATGTGCCTGCATGAATGTGTTCTTGTATGTGTGGTGTCTGTATGAGAGTGTGTGTCAGTGTATATATATATGTGTGTGTGTGTGCATCGATATTCATGTATCTGTGTGAATGGGTGTGTTGTGCATGTAAGCAAGCATGGGTGTTTATGTTTGTGTGTGGGTGTGTGCATCTGCATGTCTCTGTACAAGTGTGTATGTGTCTATATGTGAATGCATGTGTGTGAATGTTTGTATGTGTGCTGGAGTGTGTTTGTATGTGTGTGTGCACATGTGATTATGTGCAAGTGATTGTGTGTACTATATGTGCATATGTGATTTTGTGTACATATAGGAATGTGTGGCAACCTGTGCATGCATAAGTATGTGTGTACATGTGTATGTGCATATGTGCGTGTGTGAGGGTGTACGTGTGTGTGTGAGTGCATCTTTGTTTTTATGTATGTGTGCATGCATGCATATATGTATGTGTGGGTATGTATGTGCACGTGTGAGTGTGTCCATGCATGTGCTTATGTGCTTATATGCAGGTGTGCATGCATATGCATATGTGCTCATGTGTGTGTGTGTCCATGTCAATTTGTGTGTGTGCATCTGTTTGCATGTGCACGTGTATATGAGTGTGTATGAGCCTATGTTAATGTGAGTATGTGAGTGTTTGTGTGCATGTGTGTGTATTTGTGTTTATGTGTGAGATTGCATGTGTGTGCCAATATATGTGTGTCTATGTGTGCTTGTGCATGTGCATGTCCATGTGAGGGTATGTGCATGCACATGCATGTGTGTGTGTGCATGTGTGTGAGTGTGCGTGTGCATTTGTGTACTGTGTGCATGTGCACTTGCATGTGGGTGTGTGTGCATGCTTTGTGGATGTGTGTGCTTGCATGTATTTGTACATGTGTGTGCATGTGTGTATGCATTTGTGCAAGTGTGCTTGTACATACAAATGCATCCTTAAATGAGTAAGTTTTTGTGTGCATGGATAGGTGTCTGTCTCTACATATGCACATGCATATGATGGTGTCTACGGTCCTATATGTATATGCACGTGCTTGTTTTTGTGTGTTTATGCATGCTTATGTATTTGTGCATGTGTGCATGTATGTGTGTCCATATGTGAATGTGTTTGTGTGTGTACCTATGTGTGTGGTCATGTGCTTGCATTTATCTGATCATGCATGCGTTCATGCTTGTGTGCTTGTGTTCAAGCATGTGTGCAAGTGTATATAGGTGTGTGTGTGTGTGTATGTGTCTATGCATGTTCTCCTAATTGTGTGTGCATATGTGCCTTTGTGTGAGTGTTGGTGTGTGTGTGCTCATTCAAGTATGTGTGTGTTTGCTATGTACCATATGTGTGTGTGTGTATGTGGTGTGTGTATGTGTGAGCATATGCATTTGCATACATGCCTATGCATGAGTGCATGTTATTGTATTTATATTATGCATATTTGTGAGTACTTACATGTTTGTGTATGTCTTTGTGTGTTTACACATGTGTATGTGCACTTGTGTGGATATCCTATGTGTGTATGTATGTAAGTGTTTGTGTGTGTGTGCGCATGTAGGTTTGTGTGTCTGTTCATGTGTATGTGTGCCTGCATGACTATGTGTGCTTGTGTGATTGTGTATGTTTCTATATGTGGATATTGGATGTGTGCATGGTTGTGTGTGTGTATGTGTGTGCACATGTGTATGCCTAGGCATATGTATGCATGTGCCTGTTTATGCCTGTGCATTTGTGTCCGTGTTTAGATTTATCTATGTATGTAGGTTTGTGTGCATGTATGTGAGTGGGTGTGTGTATGTGTACACATGTGTGCATTCATGTATACCATTATGCATGTGCATGTTTGTGTTTGAGCATGTTTTTACGTATTTATATTTGTTTGAATGTGTGTGTGTGTGTGAGATTATACAAGGGTTTGTGTGCATATGCATGTGTGAGTATGAATTTGATAGTGTATATGTGTGTATGTGTGCATGTATATTTTTTATGTGCATGTGCATATATTTATGTGTGCATGTTTGTGTGTATGTCTGAGTGTGTATATGTGTATTTTCGTGTCAATGTGCATCTGTGTGTGTGTGGATCTTTATGTTTGTGCATGTGTGCGTTAATGGGTTTGTGCCACATGTGTGTGTATGTATGTGTATGAATGTATGCATGTTTGGTTAGGCATTTATGCCTATGTGATAGTGTGCATGTGTGTGTTTGTAAGTGTGTGTATGTATCTACATATTTGTGTGGGTGTGCTCATATGTATATGTGAGTGTGCATGCATGTTTGTGTGTGTGCTTGTATGTGTGTGTGTTTGCTTGTTTATGTGTAGGTGTATGTGCATGTGTGTGTAAGCATATGCAAATGTGTTTATGGGTGTTTTTTTTGTGCATGCATGTCTTTATGTGTGTGTGAGTGTTAGTGTGTTTGTAGGTATATGTGCATGCATGTGTGTGTAGGCGTGTGCATGTGGGTACATGTGAGCAATTGTGTGTGTGTGTGCATTCATGTGTATGCATTTGCATATGTATGTGTGTGTGTGTGAATAAGTGTGTATTTATGTCTCTATGCATGTGTGTCTGTGTATTAGTGCATGCACGTGTGTATGTATGTTTACTTGTTTGTTCATGTATCAATGCTTGTGCATCTGAGTATGTTCATGTATATGTTTGTATGTATGTGCAGGTGCATGTCCATAGGTGTGTGTGTGTGTGTGTTCATTCTTACATGTGCTTGTGTTTGTGCATAAATGTGTATGTGTGTGTGTGCATGCGAGTGTTTATATGAGTGCAGTCATATGCATGATTGGGTCAATGTGAGAGATCCTGTATGAGCAGACGAGCTTGTTCGTGCATGTTCATGCATTTAGGTGTACATGTGTGTGTGCTTGTGTTCGATCGTGTATGTGCCATTGCATGTCCCTACATATTGATGTGTGTGCTAGCACATGTGTCTATGTGGCTGCACACATGCACGTATGCGTACGTGCATGCATGTTTCTGTACATGCATGCTTGTGTGCAAATGTTTTTGTGTGTGTGCCTACTTGAATGCACATGTGCATGTGCATGTGTATGTGTGTATTTGTGTGTCTGTATATAAATGTGTATATGCATGCATGTGTGTGTGTGCTTGTGTATGTGTATGCCTATGTGTAATTCTATGCATGTGTGTGCCTATGTATGTGCTTGTGTATGTGTACAGCTTGCATGTCTATGCATGCATATGCATATGTGTTTGTGTTTGCATGCAATTGCCTATGTTTGAGTTTTGAGTGTTTGTATGCATGTGCATGCAGGTTTTGCACATGTGCATGTGCACTAGTGTTCATGTGGTTGTGTAAGCACATGTGCATGTGTGGACATGTCGGTAGTGTATTTGTGCATGCATGTTGTGCATGCGTGTTTATGTGAGTGTATGTAAATATGCATGTATTTGCCTGTGCAAGTGCATGTTTGATCATGCCTATACTTCAGCATTTTTGTTGCATGTTTTTTTGTGTGTGTATATATGTGTTTGTATGTGTGTTTGGGTACTTATGTGTGCACTTGTGTGCTTATGAGCTGTGTGTTGTGTGTATGTGTGGATGTGGGTGTGTGTGTTTTTATCTGTATGTATGTGTGTGTGTGTGTCTATAGGTATGGGGTGTAGTTGTGGGCATGCAAGTGGGAGTATTTGTGTATGTGTAGGTTTGTGTGTGTGGGTGTGTGTGAGGGTGACCATGTTTGTATGTGTGCATGTGGGTATGTGTGTACATGCCTGCATGTGTGTGTACATGTGTGCTTACTATGGGTGAATGTGTTTGTGTTCATTTTTTGCATGTCTATGCTTGTGTGCACATGTGTGCGGGCTTGTGCATGAACTTGTGGGCATGCTTATATGCATGTAAGTGTACGTGTATGAGTGCATGCATGTTTTTTGGTTATGTGCATATCATCGTGTGTTCATGTCTTTGTGTGTAAGTGCGCAAGTGCATGTGTGTGTGCTTGTGTGCTAGTGTTTATATATATCTATGTTTGTGAGTAAGTGTGTGAGTGTTTGTACATATGCATGTATGTGTGCATGTGTTTGTATTCGTGTGCATGTGTGTGTGTGTGTGCCTATACTAATGTGTGTATTGTTGTTTGTATGTGTTTACATGTGCATTTGCGTTTGTGTGTCTATCTATGTGCATGTATGTTTACATGTGATTTAGCTTTGTACATGAATGCATGTTTATGTGTGTGTGTGTGTGTCTGTGCATGTGTGCATTTACATGTGCAGGCATTTGAGCATGTGTGTGTGTCAATGAATGTATCTTTGTGGATATGTTTGCTCGTGTGTGCTCATGTGCACGTGTGTACTTCTATGTGTGCATGTGTTTTCTTTTGTTTACTCTTCCATGTGTGTGTTTGTTCATGTGCATGTGTGTGTTTTTATGTGTTGCTTTGCATGCAAGTGTGTACATGTATGTGTGCATGTTTGTGTGTATATGCATATATGCATATGAGTGTGTTTGTGTGTGTGTGTGAGTTTGTGATAATGTGCATGTGCATATGTGTGCATGTTCATGTGTGTGTGGGGGTGTATATGTGTGTGTCTACACATGTTTGTGTATTTGCATTCATTTGTGTTTGTTAAGCATGCATGTGTGCATCTTTGTAGATATGTGTGTGTGTGTGTGTGTGTCTGTGCATGTGCATGCATGATTTTGTGTTGCATGTGTAAGAGTGTACACATGTGTGACTTTATATGTATGCATATGAGTATGTTTGTGTGTGTGCATGTGCATGCATGCATGTGTGTGTAGTGTTTGCCTACAATTGTAGATAAGAGTCCATCTATATTTATGCACATGTGTAAGTGTGTGTGTGCATTTCTATGAATATGTGCTTGCTTACATGTGTGTGTGTTTGTGAGAATTTATGTTAATGGTTGTATGTGTGCATATGCATGTGTATGTTTGTGTTTGTGCCTCTATGTGTGTGAGTGTCTTTGTGTGTCTATGCATGTTTCTGTGGACGTGTGTATGTGTGTGTCTACTTGCATGAGTAAGTGCATTTGTACTTGTGCATGCATATGTGTGTGTGTTTGTTAATGTGAGTGCATTGTATGTGTGTGTGGGTATGTTTATGTGCTTATGCAAGCATGAGTGTGTGCGGATACACATGTTTGTGTATGTGTGTGTATGTACATGTGTGTGTATGTGTGTTTGTGTGTGTGTACATTTATACGTGTGTACAGATGTGCACACACACATGCATGTGCGTGTTTATCTGTGTGTGCATGTGTGTGTGCATGCGTGGTTGTGTGTGTGTGTGCGTATGTCAGTGAGTGCATATGCGTGTGTGTTTGTATGTTTGTGCATGCATTTGTTTGTGTGTGTGCATGTGTAACTGCATGTCTGAGTGCATGTGTGTGTGCATGATTGTGTATGTGTGCATATGAGTGCATGTGTGTGTACATTTGTGCTTGTGTATTCATATGGGTGTGTGTCTATGTCTGTGTTAGCATGTGTGCACGTATGTTTATCTCCATGCATGCCTGTGTGTGCTTTTGTGTGCATGGGTGCATGCAAGTGTGCTTGTGTCTCTCTATGTATTTGTTTGTGCATGTTTGTATGTTTCAGTACACTTGTGCATGTGTATGTGTGCCTATGTTTTTTTGTGTATCTTGTGTGTGTTTCACTATGTGTGGGTGTGTGCATGTGCATGTTCATGCATGTGTTTAAACTTTTTTGTGTGTGTGTTTGACCATGTTGTAGTGTTAGTGTGTGTGTTCTTATGTTTGTGCATGTATGTGCATGTGTGCTCATCTATGTGTGTATGTGTAAGCACATGTATGTGCACCTTTGTCTGTGCATTTGTATGTTTGTGTGCTTGAGTATTTGCATGTGCATGTAAGTGTGGGTACATGTGTGATTTGTATGTTTGTGCATGAGTGTGTGTGTGTGTGTGTTGATGATTTCATACATGTGTGTGTGCGTGTGCATGTTTTGGTGGGAGTGTGTGTGTAGGTCTATATGTATGTGTGTTTGCATATGTGTGTACTTATGTGGCTACATATGGGTGTTTGTGTCTATGCTAACGTGCATGTATGTCTATTTATGTGCAAGTGGGTGTGTGAGTGTGTGCATGTATTGTTATGTACATGCATTCATTTCCAAGTGTGTGTGCATTCATGTTTGTGTGTTCAAATGTGTGTGTATACTATTCATGTGTGCGTATGTCTATGCATGTGTATGTGTATTTGTGTGAGCATGCACATCTAACTAGGTGTGTGTGTGCATGTGTACATGTGTGCGTGCAATACATATGTGTGTGTGTTTGTGCATGCACGTGTATGGGTGTGGTTGTGTTTGTCTTTGCATGTGCCTATGTGTTGATGCATGAGTGCATATGTACTTAAGTGTTTCTTTGCATGTGTGTGCTTGAGCATGTTCAAGTGTGTTCCTATGTGTGTGTATGTTTGTGCTTGTGTGTACATGTGTGTTTACGAGTACATGCATGCGTATTGCTATGCATGTGTTTGTGTACCTTTCTCTATTTGTGTTTTCATGCATGTGTATGGGTGCATGCATTTTTATGTGTATGCTTGTACATGTGTATGGGTTTATTTGAGCATGCATTTGAATATGTGTGTGTGTGCATGTGCGTATGTGTGATTAGGGATGTGTATGTATGCATGAGTGTGCTTGCTTCCTTATGCATGAGTTGGTTTGTGTGTGCACACGTGCACATGTATGTTTGTGGGTGTGTGCGTGTATGTTCATGCATATGAGTTTCTGTTTATGTTTGAATGCAAACATGCGTGTATGTATGCACCTGCATACATTGGCACATGTGTGTGTAGGTTGTGGTTTGTCTATGTTTGCATGTGGGCATTTGCATGTGTGATTATGCATATGTATCTATGCTTTTATGCACATGTGTGTGTGGGTGTGTCTATGTATGTATTTACTTGTGTGCACTGATGTACATATGTTTGAGTGTACACATGCATGTCTACACGTGTGTGTGATTGTGCACATGCACATATGTGTACGTGCATGTGTGTCTATGATTTTTTGTGGGCATGTTTTTTAAGTGTATGTGTGTGCATGTGCACATGTGAAAGTATGTGTTCATGTGAGTGTGTGTACAAGTGTTTGTGTGAATGTGGATGGGTGTGTGCATACACAAGTGTGTGAATATGTGTGTGCATGTTTGGACATGTGTGTGTCTATTTATGCATGCATATGTGTGTGTGCATATGGATGAGGGTGTGTTTCTGGATGTGTACCATCATGTAGGTGCATGTGTTCTTGTGAACTTGTGTATTTGAATGTGTAGTCTTGTGAATGTGCATGCTTGCTTGTGCATACGTGTCTGTGTGTTGCGATGTGCATGCTTCTATGTACCTATATTTGTGTGTGTCAACATGCATATGCATGTGTAAGTGTGTGTGGGTTTGTGTGTGGGTGCATGTGTGTGGGTTTGTGTGTGTATGCATGTGCATGTGAGTGCATATGTGTTTGTGTGTGCATGTGTGTGTTGGGGTGTGTGTAAGTGTGTGTGTGTGGGAATTTTTGTACATGGACAAATGTGTGTGTGTGTGTGTGTCAATGTATGAGTGTGTATACTCATGTGTGTTGGTTTTTGTGGGTGTTTGTTTGTATGTATGTGTGTGTGTGCATGCACATGTGTGTGTTTGTACATTAGTGTATTTTTTATGTCTGTGTCTACATGTATACAAAGACATAGGTGTTTATGTGTAGGTGTGTGTGTGTGTCTATGTGTGTGTCAATGTATGTTCATGTTTGTGTTCCTTTGCATGTGTATGTGTGTGAGTCTAAATGGACACATAGGAGCATGTGTATATGTGTGCATGTTTATATGCATGTGTGTGATGGTGTGTTTGTGTGAGTCCATGTGCATGTATGTTTGCATCTGAGGGAGTGTGTGCATGTGTGTGCATATGTGAGTTTGTGAGTATGTGTGTGTGCATTTGGCTGAATGTGTTAGCATTTGTGTGTGTGCATTTATATGTGTATATATTCATGTCTTAGAGTAGTGCATGTATTTGTGTGCATGTGCATTCATGTGTCTGTGTGCAGTTTTGCATTTTATGTATAAGTGTGTGTGTGTCTATTTGTATGGATGTGCTTTTATTTGTGTGCAAGCATGTTGTGCATACCTATGTGTGTGTGTGTACATATATGTCTACAGTGTGTCAGTGTGCACATGTGTGTTTGTGTATAGGTGTGCATTTGTGTGCTTATGTGTGTGTATGTGTGTGCATGCTATGAGTGCAAGCTTGCATGCATGTGTGTTTGTCTATGTGCATTCATGACGAGGTGTGTATGTTTTCATGTGCATGTACAGATGTGTGTGTGCATCTACATGTGTGAGTGTCTTTATGTGTTAGTGTATATTTGTGTGAGGGTGTGTGTGTGTACGTGTATGTGTGTGTGTGTGCATTAATGTGTACGCATGCGTATTTGAATGTGTGTGCTTGTGTGTGTGTTTGAAAGCTTGTGCAAGTGTGAGTGTGTCTACACATTTCTGTGTATGTGTGTGAGTGAGTATATGTGTGTGTGTGTATGTTTGCATGTATGTGTCCACACGTGTGTGTGTGTGTGTACATGTGTATGTGTGCATGCGTGAGTATGTGTGTCAATGTCTATATGTGTATGCATGTGTTTCTGTGTGTGTGCAAGCATGTCTATGTGCATGTGTGAGTGTGTGTATGCTTGTGAGTAAGTGTGTGTGTGTGTGTGCATATGTGAGCTTGTGTATGTGTGTGCTTGTGCAGTTGTGTGTGTATATGTGTTTATGTGTATATGAGCCTATGTGTGGGTCTGTATTTGTGCATGTCTATATGTGTGCGTGCTTAAGCGTGTATAGGTGTGCTAATGAGTGCATATGTGTGTATGTGTTCATGTTTGAGTGCCCTTATGTAAGTGTATGCATTCCTATTTTTATTTGTGGGCTTGTGTCTATGCTTGTAGGTTTGGTTGTGTGGTCACACTTGTGTGTGTACATGTGTTCGTGCTTTTGTGTGTGTGCATTTGTTTTTGTGGTGATTATGTTTATGTGTATGTGTGCATGTCTCTGTGTGTTCACGTGTCTATGCATGTGTCTTCATTTGTGTGTGCATCTATGAGCACATGTGTGTGCACCTATATGTGCATGTGTTTGTTTGTGTGTACTTACAAGTGTGGGTGTGCTTGTGTATGCATGTGTGTGTTTGGGGGCAAGTGTATGTGTATATATATACATGTGTGTGCATGTGTTTGTATGTGTGTGGATGTGTGTATATGGGTGGGTGTGTGTGCTTTTGTGTACTTGGATGTGTACATGGTGTGCTTGTGTGCATGTGGTTGTACACATGTATGCTTGTATGTGTGCACTCATTTGCATGTGTAGGTGTGTACATGTGTGTGTGTACTTGTTCATGTGTTGATGTGAGTGTGCATGTGTGTATGTGTGCTTTTGTGTGTGTGCACATGTGACTGTGTGCGAGTGTTTGTGCGGGTGTTTACTATGTGTGCATGTTTGCATTTATTTTTCTGCGATTGTGGGGGTTTGGTTATGTGTGTGTTAGTGTGTGTCTTTTTGTGAATGCATGCATGTATATGTGCTTGAGTGTGTGTCTGTAATTGTGTACTTGTGCTTGTGCATGTGTATTTCTATGTGTATGTATGTGTGCAGGTGTGTGTGTGTGTGTTCATGGATACCTGTGCGTGTGTACGTATGTGTGCATGCATGTGTGTGGGTACATGAGTATGTATGCATGTATGTGTTTATGTTTATGCCATTGGGCATATGTATTTGTTCATGTGTGCATGTGAGTTTGTACGTGTGCATGCTTGCATCAATGTGTATGTGTGCTTGTGTGTTCTTGTGTGTGCATGGTCATGCATGTGTACCCATGTGTGTGTGTGTGTTTCCTTGTCTACATGAGTGAGTTTTGTGTGTGTTTATCTACATGCATGTGTGTGCATTTGTGTGCATGGTCATGTACTCTTGTACCCCTTTTGTATGCACATGCATGGTTATGTGTGTATGTATATGAGTGTGGTTGTGTGCATGTGTGTGATTGTGTAGGTGTGTTCTAATGTATGCATGAGTATGTGTGCATGTGCATATGGGTGACTAAATTTGTTTTTGGGCATATGTGCATGTGTATAGGTGTGTGTTTATGCAATTACATGTGTGTGTGTGTGTGTGTGCATGTATGTGTTTATGTTTGTATTTATGAGTGCACGTTTGTGTGTGTCTATATGTTTTTCTTGTCTTTGAGTACTTGTGTGTGTGTGTGTGCATGTGCATGTGTGTGTTGATGTGGCATACATCTCTATCTTTTCATATATGTGTGTTTTATTGTGCATGCATATGCATGCATCTATTTTTGTGCATGTTTGTGGGCATATGATTGTGTTGGTGTAGGGGTGTGTGTGTGTGTGTTCATGCTTGCCTTTATTTTTGTGCGTGCATGTGCATATGTATGCATGTGCGGCAACATATGTGCATGTGTGTGCATGTGTGAGGTTATGCTTGAAAGTATCCATGCAAGCATGTGTGTGTGTGTATATGTCTGTGTGTTTCAATGTTGTGTGTGCTTGTAATTGCAAGTGCACGTATGTGTTTGTTTGTGTATGCATATGTGTGCACATGCACTTATGCAAGCATGTGTTTGTTCATTTGCATGTGACTATGCGTGCATGTGTGTGTGTGTGTGCATGAATGTGAATGTGTGAATGCTTGGGTGTGTGTATGTCTATGTGACATGTATGTGTGCATGTGTTTGTGGACATGAGTGCATGCAAGTGTGTGTGCTTGTGTGTGTATGCATGTGCATGTTTGTGTATGCATCTATGTGCATGTGTATGTGCATATTTGTGAGCTTGTGTATTTGTATTTTTATTCCTACGCATGTGAATGTGTGTTTGCATGGATATGCATGCTTGTTCATGAATGTTGCATGCATGTGTGTGTATGTATGTATAGATGTGCATGTGTGCACATGTGTGTGCATGTGTTTATGTGTTCTAGTGTTTGACTATGCCTATATAGTTGGGTGTGTGTGTGCATGTGTGTACACTTGTTTTTGTGCTTATGCATGTGCATGTTTGCATGATAGTGTACGAGTGTGTGTGCTTGTGCATGCATGTGTGTGTTTGTGTGAGCCTATGTATATGGATGAGTGTGTGTGTGTTTGTGTGAGAGTGTGCACATGTGTTGCCTATGTGTGTTTTTGTATTGTATGTCTACCAGTGTGCATCAGCATGAGTGCATGTGTGTTCACCTTTGCTGTTGTATATGTGCATGTGTGCATGCATGTGAGTGTGATTGTATGTTTGTATGTCTTAATGTATGTGCATGCATTATTGTGAGTGTATTCATGCATTTGTTTGTGCATGTTTATGTGTCTGCATGCATTTGTGTATGTGTGCATGTATGTTTTCTTGTTAATGTGAGTGTTTGTGTTTTTTCTTTTGTGTACTTGTGTGTGCATGTGTGTGTGCATGCGTGTGTTTGTAGATGCATGATACGCTTGTGTGAAAACATGCATGTGCATGTGTACATGTACGTATATGTGTGTTGATGTGTTTGTGTATATGTGTGCATATGTCTATATGCTTATGTATGTGTTTGTATGTTTTTGAATGTGTGTGCACATGTGTGTGTTTGTATGTGTGAGAGTGGAAGCATGTGGGTGTGTGTTGTATATGCAAGTATTCATGTCTATGAGTGCAAGTGTTCACTTGTGCATATGCATGCACGTATGTGGATTCATGCATGCATCCCCTTGTGTATGCATTTGCATGTGTGTGTGCATGTGTGTGCATATATGCAAGTGATTGTATTTGTTTAAGGTCACATATGTGTGTGCATTTTAGTGCTTGTGTTTTGTGTACATATGTATGTGTGCATGCATTTTTGTGCATGTGTGTGCATGTGAGTTTATGTGGGTGCACATGCACATGTGCATGTATGTGCTTATCTTTCTATGTGTTTATGAATGCATGTGTTTATGTGTGTGAGTGTGCCTACATGACTATGGTTGCGTGTGTGTGTGTGTGGGTGTGCATGTATGTGTGTCTATGCATGTACACATATGTGTGTGCTTGTGTGTGTAAGTGAGCATATCTATTTGTGTAGGTATGCATGCAATCATTAGAGTGTATCCGTGCAAGTGTGAATGCATGTGTGTGTGTGTGTGTATTTGTTTGCATGTGTATTTATGCATATGTGTCCCTATGAGCTTTTGTGCATGCGCATGTGTATGTGTGTGTGTGATTGCGTGTGGTCGTTAGCTTGTGTGTGTGTGCATGTGTCTATGTATGCACATGTGTGAAGGTGAGAGTCTATGTTTGTGTGCATATGTTTGTGAGAATGTGAGTGCATGTGTGTGTGTGTGATTGTGTGCATGTGTGGGAGCATGTATGTGTGCTTATGCATGTGTGTGTGTGTGTATGTTTGGATTTATGTGTACGCAAGCTCATGTGAGTGAATGTGTGCATCCATGTGTGAGAATGTGTGCATGCATGCATGTGTGTGTCTATACATTTGTGTGTGCATATGTGTGTCTATACATTGTGTGTGCATGTGTGTTTGTACGCATGTGTATTTATGCATTTGTGTGTGTGTGCATGTGTGTAGTTCTGTGTGTATGTGTGCATACGTATCTGCACACGTGTATGCACATGCTTATGTGTGTATTTTTGTGCATGCATGTGTGTGGTGCCTTGTTGGTGTCTGTGTGTGTATGAGTGTGTGCAAATGCATGTGTGTGTGTGGACATGCATTTGTATGTGTTTTTGTGCATGCATGTGTGTATGTGTGCATGTATGCATATGGTACGCATGCTTCTGTGCATGGCAGTGTGCATGTGTCTATGTGCTTGTGTGTGTGTATGTGTCTCTTTGCATTTTTTTTGTGTGCATGCTTGTGAATGTGTGAGAGTGGATTTATGTGTGTGTGTGTGCATGTGTACATTGGTGCATGTGTGCGTATGTTCATTTGTCTTTGTGTTTGTCTATATGTGTGTGTGCACGTGTGCCCGCGTGTATGTGTGCATGTGCATGTGTAAGTATTTGTGTATGTGTTTGTGTGTATGTGTGTTTTTATATTTGTTTGTGTGTGAGTGTGTTTATGTTCGTGGGTATGTTTGTGTGTGTGAACATGTGCTTATTTGTTTGTGTGTGCATGTGGGTATGTGTGTGTCTACTTGTGTTTGTGTAAGTGCATGTATGCATTTGTGTGAGCTTATGTGTATGGATTTACTTGTGTGTGCATAGGTACATGCATGTGTATGCTTGCATGTATACTTGTGGTGTTCATATGAGTGTGTGCACAAATCTTTGTGTGTGCTTGTTTGTGTGGGTGTGTGTACATGTGGTTGTGTGTGTGTTCATGCATGAGTGCATGTGCACCCATGCACATGTTGCATGTGTGTGTAAATGTGCCTGTGTATGCATATGTATGTGTGTTTGTGAGTACTAACATGTGTGTGTTTGTGTTTGTGCATGTGTGTTTTTGTGTGCATGTGTGAGAACATCTATTTATTTTCTTGTGTGTGCATGGTTGTGTATTGTAATTATATATGTGCGTGCGCATGCATGCTTGTATATGTGTGCAAGTGTGCTTGTGCATTCATGCACATAAGCATGTGTGTGTTTGTGCTTGTGTTGCTATGTTTGCTTGTGTTTGTGTGTACATGAGAATGACTGTGTGTGGTTGTGTGTGCATCTTTGTGTGTATGTGTGTATTTTCATGTGTGCTAGTGCATGTGTGTGTGTTTTTGCTCTATGTGCTTGTGCATGTATGTGTGAGTGTGTGTGTGCTTGAGTATGTTTGTGAGCAATTATGCATCTTTTCTTATATGTGTCTGACCATGTTTGTGTTTGTTCATGTGGTGGGTGTGTGCAGGTGTATGTGTATGTTTTATGCATGTGTGTGTATGCATGCTTGTGTTTGTGCATGTATGTGTGTTTGTTGCATGGGTCTGGCTGCATATGTGTGTGTGTTTGTGCATTTGCTTATGTGTGTCCACACGATTGCTTGCATGCATTTATGTGTGCAAGCTTATGTGTGTTTGTGTATGATTATGTGTGTGTCTATGCTTGTGTGTGGGCACATACTCAAGTGCATGTATGTGTGTGTGGGTGCTTGTAAAGGGCATATGAGTGTTTGTGGGTTCATGTGTGTGGATGTGTGTGTGTGTGGTTGTATGCAACGTGTGTGTGTGTCTACTTGTGTGTGCAAGTGTGCATTTGTGTCTGTGAGTGTGCATGTGTGTGTGTTGTGTCTCTGGAGGGTAGTGAATGTGGGTGAGTTTCTATGCATGCTTGGGTGCATGCCTATGTGCATTTGTGTATGTGCATGTCTTTGTGCATGCATACACATATGTTTGGGTGTATGTATGCACACATGTGTGTGTTCATATGTATGCTTGTGAGTAAATGTCTATGTGTATATGTGTGCATGCATGTGAGTACACGTATGTGTGTTCATATGCATGCATATGTGTGTGTGTCTTCATATGTGTGTTTGGTAACGTGTGTATCAATGTATGTGCACTTATACATGCACAAGTGTATGGGTATGCATGCATATGTGAGGAGGTGTGTATATGTGTCTTTATGTGTGTTTGTGGGTTCATATGTGCTTGTGTATGTGTCTTTATTATGTGTTTTAATGCATGGTTGAGAATGTGTGCGTACATGTGTGTGTTTGTGCTTTTGTGAATGTGAGGGCATGTGTGTGCATGTACATGTGTGCTTTTGCACTTGCATGCATGTGTGGGTGTGTACGTGCATCTTTGTATTTGTGTATGTGTTTGTGTATGCATTTGTCTGAGTATGTCTGTATATGTGTGTGAGTGTATGTTTGCATTTGCTGGTGCATGCAAGAGTGTATGCATGTGTATGTTGGTGTGTGCATTCCTGGGCATGTGCATATGTGTGTGTATGTGTGTGCGTGTGCATGAGTACACATGTGTGCTCTTGTGTGCGCATGTATGTGTGTGTGCATGAGTGTGTGCAGATGTGCATCTGCATTTGCATTGTGTGCAAGGGTATGTGCATGTGTGCACATGAGTGCACATGTTTGTGTGTTTATATATGTTTGTGAATGAATGTTTGTGTGCATGTGAGTGCATGTGATCATGTGTGTGTGTGCATCTGTGTGTGTACATGCATAAAAACATGTGTCTGTATGTTTGTTTGTACAAATGTGACTTTATGTGTGAGAGCATATGCATCTTTTTGTGTATGTGAATATGTATGGTAGTGTGTGTGTATGTATATGCATGTGTGTGTGTGTGTGCATGTGTGTGTATTTTTGCATGTGTGGTTATGCTTGTGCAGGAATTAGTGTGTGCATGTTTATGTGTCTATGTGCCTTCTCATGCATTCATGCATATACATGTGTTTTTGCGCATGTGTTCTTATGTGTTGATGAGCATGTGCATGTATGCATGCATTTGTCTTTCTATGTTAATGCATGTTTACGTGGGTTTGTGTGTTTCTCACGTATGTGAGTGAGCATGCATACGTTAACTTGTGTGGGTGTGTTTATTGGTGTACATGTGTCTGTATGCATGTGTGTGCACACACTCCAACTTGGGAGCATGCATGCATTGTGTGTATGTGTGTGTGTTCATGTGTGTGCATGTGTGTGTGCAAGTTTGTGTATGTGTGCATTCTTATGTGAATGGGTAAGTGTGCATTTGTGAGACTATTGGTGCATGTGGGTCTACTTGTTTGTGTGCACTTAAGTGTGCATGTGCATGTGCTTATGCACATGTGTGTGTACATGTGCATTTTTGTGTGTGCATGTGCATGTGTATTTGCATGTGTATGTGTGTATGTTTTTGTGCTTGAGTGTGTGCATTCAGATGTATGTGCATGTGTGCATGTGTTAGTGTATTTGCATGCATGTGCTTGTGCACCTATGCTTATGTGAAAGTGTTCATTCATGTGCATATATGTGCATGCATTTGTGTGCATATTTATGTGTGTGCACATGTGTGCATATGTGTTTGTGCATGTATATTTATGCATACATGTGCATGTATGTAGATGTATGCGTGTACATGTGTGCATATGTGTTCTTGTTTGTGTGTATATGTACAAGTTATACATGTGTAGAAGCATGCATGCATGTGTATGTATTTATTTTTATGTGTGGGTGCATGACTGTGTGTGTGCATGTGTATATGCTTGAGTGCATTTGTGTGTTTGTATTTATGTGTGTGTGTGCATAAGTGCATAAGCATCTTTGCAGGTTTGTGTCTTGTGACAGTTTTATGCGCATATTTTTTACATGTTTGCTTTTTTATCGGTGTGGTTGCACATGTGTGTGTGTGTGTGTGTATATATGCATGTTTGTGCACATGTGACTATGTATGTGTATGAGTGCATGTGTAGGCTTATGTACAAGCTGGTGTGTATATGTGTCCATGTGCGTACATGCATGCACGTGCGTACGAGTTTGAATGTGCATGTGTGACATGTGTAGATGCGCATGCTTGTGTGCATGTCTTCTTGCTCATGCACCATTATGTGTGTGTACATGTGTGTGCTTGTGTGTTCTTGTATGTGAGTGTGTCCAAGTATGGTTGTGTGTGCATGGGGGTTTGTGCCCACATATGTGCATGCTATAGTGTGCATGTGTACACGTGTCTTCATTTATGTAAGTTCTTTATATTTGTTTGTCCATGTGCATTGGTGTTTTCCTGTGTCTTATATGTGTGTGTATGCTTGCATGTTTGTGTGCATGTGCATGTTGTTTTGTGTGCATTTGTGTATGTGTTTGTGTGCTTGTGAGAGTGCATGGGTCAGTGCATGTTCTCTTATGTGCATGCACATTTGCGTATGTGTATGGTTCTGTGTTGGTGAATGTGTGAACATGTGCATGCTTGTATGTGTGTGTGTGTGTATGTGCACATATTTATGCTTATGTGAATTTTTTCATGTATGTGTGTGTGGGTTTGTGTGTATTTGTGCATATTCATGCATATAAAATTGTGCATGCTTGTGAATATGTGTGTGTGTGTGTGTGCATTAGTGCATGTATTTTTATGTTTCTATTTTCATGTGAGTGTTTATGCATGGTTGTGTTTATTTTGTGTGTGTGTGTGTGTGTGTGTGCATGTTTTTGTGTATGTGTGTGTGTGTGCATGCATATGTCTTTCGGCATTTGCATATGTGTATCATTGTGTATGTGTGAGTGTGTGTTTGTACATGTGTGTGGGTTTGCATATATGTGCACATACATGTGTGATTGTGTGCATGCATGTATGCATGTACATGTGCTATTGTGCATGTGTGTGTGTGTGCCCCTCTGTACATTTGTATGTGTTTTAGTGCATGTGCACGTGCACACATGTGTATGTGGGTTCATGTGTGTTTGTTTTTGTTCATGTGTGTGCTCATGTCTACATCTGTGTGAATGTGGACAAATGTATGCCTATATAAGTATGTGATTGTGGATGTGTGTTTGCATGCATGTACACACATATGTGCATGTGTGTGTGTGTGTGTTTGTGCTTGTGCATGTGTTTACGATTGTCTTGTCCTTTGTGTGTGTGCTTGTGCTCTAGACATGTTTGTGTGTGTGTGTGCATGCATTTGTGCTAGTGACAATGCATACTAGTGTGTCCATGTGTGTGTGCATAAGTGTCGCATATGTGTATGCATGTGCATGTGTTTGTCCATGTGTGTTGGTGCATGCATATGTATTGATATATGTATGTGTGTGTGTGTGTTTGCTTGTGTGCATGTGACTATGTGTATTTGTGTACAAGTACATTTATGATAATATGTGGGTGTATCCATTTGTTTCTATGCATGTGTATGTGTGCATCGACATGAGTGTAAAAGCGTGCATGTGCGAGTGTGTGGGTGCATGTGTTTGTATATGTAAATGTTTTCTTATGTGTGTGTTGTGCTTACATATTCATGTGTGTGTGTGTGCATGTGTGTTTACATATGTGTGCAAGTGTTGAGAATTTGTGTATAAGTGTGAGTGTGTATATCTATGCATGTGCATGTGTATATTCCTTTGCATTTGTGTGTGTATGTGTGTGTGAGTGTGCATACATCTTTGTGTACGTGTTCTTGTGTGCTTGTGTGTGTCTACATGCATGTGGGCATGTTCCTATGTTTGTGTGTGTATTCATGCACATGTGTGTGTGATTGTGCATATAAGTGTTTGTTTGTGTGTCTATGTTGGTGTGTGGGTGTTTGTGCTTGTGTGTGATACATGTGTGTGAGGATGTGCGTATGCATGTACGTTTTTGTGCATGAGTGTGCATGCTTGTGTGTGTGTGTATGTGCATGTGCATGTAAGTGCATTTATGCTTGTGCATGTGTGTTTGTTAGACTATGTGTCCATGTCTGCAAGCCTATGTGTGTATATGTGTGTGTCTATGCATGAATGTGTGTGTGTGTGCTTATGTGCATACATGTGTGCTCATGCATGTGGGTGCACATGCACATATGTTTATATGCACAGATGCATGTGTATGTGTGTGTATATGCATGATTGCGTGTTTGTGTGTGCACTTATGTGCATGTGTTCTTATGAGTGTGTAAGTGCAGGTGCATGTAAGTGTGCAAGCTTATGTGTGTGTGTGTGTGTGTGCATGTGTAATTGCATGTGTGTGTGCATTTGTGTATATGTATAAACAATTAGGTGGATTTTTGCATGTGTGTGTATGTTTGTGTGTGCTTACATGTGAGCATTCATGTGTGCATGCATTTGTGTTCATGTTGTGTGCATGGTTGTTAATGTGTGTTCGTGTATGCATGTGTGTGTTTGTACAGGTGTGAGTATATGTTTATGCATGTGAATCCATGTGCATAGACATGTGCATGTGTGTATACATGTCCATCTGTGTGTGTGCAGGAGCATCAGCATGTGCATATGCTTATGTGTGCCTACACTTGCATCTACGTGATTGTGTGCATGTGTGTGCATGTGTGTGCATGTCTACATGTGTGTGTGTATATGTGTATGGTTGTGTGTGTGCATGCACTTGTGTGCATATAGGTGCGTGTGAGTGCATGTTAGTGTGTGTGGTTTTATGTTTGTTTGCATATGCATGTACTTTTGTGCTTGTATGCGTATGTGCATGTTTTTTTGTACAAGTGTTTTATGTTTGTGTGTACATGGACTTGTGTATGCATGTATGTGTGCAAATGAGTGTGGGTGTTCATTTATATAAGAATGAATGTGTGTTTGTTGGTGCCTATGTGTATGTGTGTGTGTGAATGTGCATGCACGAGTGGTTGTGTGTGGGCATTTATGCACTTGTGTATGTGTCTATGTGTACATGTATATTCGTGAACATGTGCATGTGTGTTCTTATGTGTGAATGCATATGCACATATGTCTTTGGGTGCATGTATGTGTTCACACATGTGTGTCCTTGTGCATGTGTGTGTGTGTGGATGTGTGTGTATGTCTATGTGTATTTTTGTACATGTGTGGGTGGGTGTGGGTGTATGTGCATGCATGTATGCAAGCATGTGTGTGTATTTTTGCATCTGTGTGTGTACGTCCATTCATGTATATATATGTGTGTATGTGCCTGTGGATATGTGTGTGAGTGAGGGTGTGCATGCGTGCATGTTCCTATGTATGTACTAATATGTGTAAGTGTGCATATGCATGTGTGTGCATGTGCATGTGCAAGTATGTGTGTTTAGCATGTGAATATCTATCTATGTGTGTTTGTGTGTGCAGGTGTGTGTGTATGTCTGTGAGTCTTTGCGTATATGTGTGGGCGTATGCATGCGAGTGTGCATGCAAGTGCATGAGCATATGTGTTGATATGCATGTACTAATGTGTGGGTGTGTGCATGTATGTGTATTTGTGCAAGTCTATGTGCATGTGTGCTTGTGTGTGTGTGTGTATTTTTTGTTTGTATTTATGTGTGAGTGTGTTCATGTTAATGTCTATGCATGGGCATCTATATGTGTTTATGCATGGGGTTGTGAGTGTGTGCTTGCATGCTTGTGTGGTGTGTGGGTGTGTGTGTGTTATGCATGTGTGCTAGTGTATGCATGTGAGTGGCTATACATGTGTGTGTGTGTGTTCGTGTGCACAAACTTGTTGGTATTTGCTTGCTTTTGTGTGCAACTCTTTGAGCATGTGTGTGTATGTCTGTGCTTATGTCGTGAGGACATGTTTGTATTCATGTGTTTGCATATGCATGTGCATATGTGTTTTATTAGTGTGTGTGTGTGTATGTCTATTCTTTAGTGCTTAAGTTTGTGTGTGTTTGTGCATGTGAGCTTGGATGTGTGTATGTATTTGTGTTTGTGTTGTGTGTGCACTTGTGCATGCATTTGTGTATGTGTGTGTGGGTGTGAGTATATGTTTATACATGTGCATCCATTGTGTGTGTGTATGCATGTGCATGTGTGTGTGCATGAGCATGAGCATTTGTGTATGCTTATGTGTACTTATGCTTGCATCTATGTGTTTGTGTGTATGCGTGTGTATATGTATGTGTGTGGTTGTGTGTGTACATGCATTGTGTGCATATGGGTGAATTTAAATGTGTGTGGCTTAATGTTTGTTTGCATGTGCATGTACTTTTATGCTTGTATGTCTAAGTGCATGCTTTCTTTACATGTGTTTTATGTGTGTATACATGGGCTTGTGTGAGCATGTGTGTGTGTGCAAGTGAGTGTGCATGTTCATGTATAAAGGTATAAGTACATGTTTGTTGGTGTCTTTGTACATGTCTGTTTGTGAATGTGCATTTTGAGTGGATGTGTGTGCACTTGTGTATTTGTGTGGATGTGTGTATGGTTGTGTATGTTTGCATTTGTACATGTCTATTGGTGAGCATGTGAATGCATGTGCACATATGTGTTTGAGTGCATCTATGTGTTCATACATGTGTGTGTTTTTGTGCATTTGTGTGTGTCTATGTGTGTGTATGTCTTTGTGTGCTTTTGTACATGTGTGGGTGCATGTGTGTGTGCATGTGCATATGTGTGTGCAAGCATGTGTGTGTATTTTTGCATCCATGGGTGAACGTGCATTCATGTATATATGTGTTTGTGTGTCTGTGCATATGTGTGTGAGTGATTGTATGCATGTGTGTGCGTGCTTGTGTATATACTAATAAGTACGTGTGTGAATGTGCATATTTGTTCATATGCATGTGCTAGTATGTGTTCGTGTATGTGCGTATCTATCTGTGTGTTTGTGTGTAGTTGTGTGTGCATGTCTGCGAGTCTTTGCGTATATGTGTGGGCCTATGCTTGGAAGTGTGCATTGTGTGTGTGCATGCAAGTGCTTACACGTATGTGCTCAAATGCATGTACTCGTGTGCGTGCATGTGTGTGCATGTATGTGTATTTGCGCAAGTCCATGTGCATGCAAGCATCTTTGCATGTGTGTGCATGTTTGCTTGCATTTGTGTATGCGTGTGTGCTTGTTAATGTCTATGAATGGGGATCTATATGTTCCTATGCATAGAGTTATGTGTTTGCAAGCTTGCATGTGTGGTGTGTGTGCATATGTGGTTGTGCGTGCATGTTTGTATGCATGTGTGCATGTGAGTGTGTGCATATATGTGTGTGTTTGTGTGCAAATTTGTAGGTATTTGTTTGCATGATTATGCAAGTCTATGAGCCTATGTGTGTGTGTGCCTATGTTGTGAGTATGTGTTGTATTAATGTGTATGCAAGTGCATGTGCATGTACATATGTGTTCTATTAATATGTGTGTGTTTATTCTTTGGTACTTACATTTGTGTGTGTGTGTGTGCATGTGCATCCATCTTTGTGTCTATGTATGTATGTGCATTTATGCATGTGCATTCATATGTGTGGACATGTGTAAATGTGTATGTTATTGTGTGTGCATGTGTTGTTAGGTTTGTGTGTGCATGTGAATGTTCGTATCTATGTCTATGAATAGGCATGAGTTTGTGCCTATGCTTAGGTATATGTGTGTGTTTGTGAGCATACATGTGTGTATGTGTGCTTGTGTGCATTTTTTTACTCATGTTCATGGGCATTTATGTGTGTGTGTATGTGCACATGTGTAGTTGTATCTTTGTGTGCATGTGTGTGTGTGTATATGCATATGTGTGTTTGTTTGTGTCTCTATGGGTGTATTAGTGTGTGTGTTTATGTGTGTGTGTGTGTATGTGTGTGCATGCATGTCTGTGGGTATGAGTGTGTGTGTATGTGTGAGTGCTTGCATCTACATATGTGCATATGTGAGTGTGTCTGTGAGCCTTTATGTGTAGAAGTCTATATGCCTGTGTGTACACATTTGTGTTCCTATGTAGGAGAGTATGCATCAATGTGCATGAGATTGTGCTTGTGCATGGTTCCTCATGTTGATGTGTGCATGTGTGTGTGGGTGTGTGTGAGCATGTAAGTTTGTTTGTGTATGCATGTTATGTGTGTGCACCTCTGTGAACATGAGTTCTTGTGTGTTTGCTAGTGCAGGTGCATGCATGTGTGCATGCCTTGCAACTGTGCAAGCATGCATGGACCTTCATGTATGCAAGAGGTGTGTGCATGTATGCACATGTGTGCACCATGGGTGTGTACATGTATTGGTATGTGTGAGTGTTCATGTATGTGTGTGTGCATGTATGAGTTTATGTGTACATGTGTGTGTAGGTGCATGTGCATGTCTATGAGCCTTTGTGAATGTGTGTATTCCTGTGCATGTGTCTATTAGCATATGTGTTTGTCTACATGTGCATGTATACATGGACACATGCATGTATGTGAGGGAGTGTGGGTGCATCCATGTTTGTGTGTCCATGCAGCTTTGCATGTGTGTACATGTGTGCATATGCTTATTTGAGTGTCTACATGTGAGTGTCAATGAATGTCAATCTATTTGGGCTTATGTATGGACATGTGTTAGTTTGAATGTGTCTACATTTGTGGGGTGTATGTGTATGTGTATGTGCATGTGTTTTGTGTGCATTGTTTATACATGTTTGTGCATGTGGTGCAAGTCTTTGGGCTTGTGTGTGTGTGCATGTGCCTATGTGTGTGATTATGTGTTTATATTATTTTTTGTGCCTATGCTTGGGTTCATGTGCGAGTGTGTGTGCATGTTTATGTATGTGTCTACATATATGCATGTGTAACCATGTGTGTGCATGTGTGAGTGCTCATGTGTGTGTCTACGCATAGGCATGCGTGTGTGGCTATACGTGAGCATGTTCATGTGAATGTGTGTGCGCATGTGTGTTGTTAAGGTACATATGTGCGTGTATGTTCATGTGTGTGCATGTGTTTGTGTATCTGATTGTGTGTGTGTGCATGTGTGTTTGCATATGCTTATACATGTACATGTGTGCATCTCCATGTTTGTGTGCTTATGCACATGCATGTCTTTATGTGTGATGTGTGTTTGCAGGTATGTCTGTGTGCATGTGCATGTTTATATGTGTGTGTAGATGTGTACATGTATGTGTGTGTGCTTGCTTGTATGCATGCATGTGTCTATGTGTGTGAATTAGTCGGTGTCTCTCTGTGCATGTGTGTGTACATATGTTGTGTGTGGTTACATGTGCACATGCATGTTCTTGTGTGTGTGTGTGAGTATGTGGGTGCATGTTTGAAGTGCATGTGAACAAGTATGTGTGTGTGTAGGTAGGTGGGCGTATGCGTATGCGCATGTGTGTGTGTGCATATGCACATGTATGTGTGTGTGCATCTACATGTGTGTTTGTTTATGTGCTTGTGCACAAGTGTGTGGGTGTGTATCTATGCTCATGTGTGTTTTTGTGGGTAGGTGCATGTGTGGGTGTGTGCTTATGTTTGTGTACACTGTGTGTGTGTTTGAATGTGTGTGCATGTAAGTGCATGTGTGTGTGCATAGGTGAGAATGTGGGTGCGTGTGTATGTGTGTGTGTGCATGCATCTTTGTGTTTATGCATTTGTGTGTACATGTGTGTATGTTTGTGTGTGTGTTTGTGCGTTAATGCATGTATGTGAGAGTGTCCATAAGTGTGTGTTAATGTATGTGTGTGTACATGTGTGTGTAAGCACACATGTATGTGGGTATGTGTGTCAGTGTGTTAGTGTGCGTGCACTTGAGTGTACATGTGTGTCTTTGTGCATATTAGTGTTCACCTATGTGCATGGGTTTGTGTGTTCATTTGTGTGTGTTTTTATTTGTGTGTGTGTGAGCAAATGCATTTATGTGCTTGTGTTTGTGAGTTTGCATGTGCATGCGCATTCACTTTTGTGTGCTTGTGTATGCATTTGCGTGCGTATGTATCTGCACGAGTTTGTGCATGGGTGCATATGCATGTGCATATGTGTTTGTGTGTGCATACATGTGGGTGTGCGTGTGCTTATGTGTTTGTAGTGAGTGTGTATGCATGTGTTTGTCTATGTGCTTGTCTACATGTGTATGTATGTGTGTACATGTGAGTGCATGTGTGTCTATGGTAGCATGTGTGTGAGTGATTGTGCATAATTATAAGCATGTGTGCATTTATGTTTGTGCATGCGTGGTTATGTTTGTATTTGTATGTGTAGATATGTGTGTGTGCATTGGTGGGAGAAGGCATGTACATGCATGTTCATGTATGAACAATTGTGCGTGCATGCATTTGAGTTTGTGTGTGCATTTGAGCATGTGTGTGTACATGTGTGCATGTACATGTTTGCACGAACATGCATAAGCTGGTTCTTTTTTGTGCATGTGTATTGTGTATGTTTGTGCACATTTATGTGTATTTGTGTACCTGTACATGGCTTTGCATGCATGTTTTGTGCATGCATATGTTCTTGCTTGCATATGTGTGTGCAAGCACATGTTTTTATGCAGGTTTGTGTTGTACGTGTGTGTGTCTATGTGTTGGTGTGCATTTTTATGTGTGTGTGTGCATGTGCCTACCTGAGTGCACGAGACTATGTGCATGTTTGTGTGTGCAAGTGTGTTTATGTGATTGTGTGTGTCTATGTGAGTTCATGGTTGTGTATTTGCACAACTTTTAAAATGTGTATCTCTACATGCGTGTGTTCATTCACATATATGCATGGGTGTGGTCATGCGTGCGTGTGACTATGCACAAGTGTGTATGTCTATGTGTGTGTGTCTTCTTGTGCATGTAAGTGTGTGTGTGTATAAGTATGCAATTTCATGCTTGTTTGTGTATGTGTGCATGTTTGTGTAGGGGGTATGTGTATGGCCATGATTTTGTGAGTGCATACAACTGTGCTCACATGTGTGCATGTGAGTGCGTGTACATATGTATGTGTGTGCAAGCACAAACAGGTGTGCACATGAATGTATGTAGGTGCACACGTGTGTGTGTTTGTTTATATGTGTGGGAGTATGTTGGTGTGTGTGTAGGTGTGCATTTGTGCATGTCTATGCATGCATGCATCTGTGTGGATACCATTGCACATGTGTGTGCATGGATGTACATGTGTGTGCATGTGGATGTGCATGCATGTGTTTGTGCTTGTGATTATGCATAAGAGTGTTCTTTTGTGTGTGTGTGTATGTGCATGGATGTGTATTTGTGCCAATGTGTGTGTACGAGTGTGTGTGTCTGTGCATGAGAGCATTTGCAAGTCCTAGCATCTATGCATGTTTGTTAATTTGTGTATGTGCATGTGTATGTGCTTGTTTGTACAGGTGCATGTGTGTGCATGTGAATTTGGTGTTTCTATGTAATGGTGATGTGCATGTGCATGCATGTATTTTTGCATAAGTGTGTGTATTCGTGTGTGTTTGTTAATGTGTTGGTGCATGCATGTGTGTGTTTATGTGTGTGCATTGTGAGTTCATGTGCATATGGCAGCTTGTGTTTGTGCTTGTGTCAGTGTGTGGGTGTGTGTGTTTGGGTGAGCTTATAGAAGTGTTTGTGTATGTCCTTATGTTTATGTGCATTTGTATGTGTGCATGTCTGTGTGCGTGGACATAAGTGCGAATGTGTGTGTGTGTGTGTGTGCATGTGGTTGTGTGTGTTTTCCTATGTGTTCTTGTGTATTCATATATAGGTGTGTGTGCAGGAGTGTGTGCTTCTAAATGTGCATGTGTGTTCACATGTGTGTACAAGTATGTGCATTAGTGTGCATGTGATTTTGCACACATCTATACATGTGTATGTGCATATGTGTGCCTATGCATGTGTGCGTATGTGTGTGTGTTCGTGCTTATGTTTGTTGAGGTTTGTGTGTGCACATATAGGCACATGCATATGTGTGTGTGTGCATTGGTGTCTTTGTGTGCATGTGTGTGTGTGTGTGTGTGCATGTTCATGTGTGATTGTGTGTGCATGTTGGTGTATGGGTGTGTGTGGTTATGTGTGCATGTGTATATATGTGGGGGCTAGTGTCTATGCATGTATGTGTGTCTGGATGATTGTGCATCCATGGGTGTGTGTGTGTGTGCATGTGCGTGTGTCTATCAAACTATATGTGCGCACGTCAATAAGCTTGTGGGCCTATGCATGTGCATGTGCTTATGCATGCAGATGTGTGCACTCGTATGTGCATCTGTGCATGTGTGTGCGGATGTGCGTCTACGTGCATGTTTGTTTTTGTGTGCATGTGTTCTTGTGTATAAGTGTGGGTGCGTGTGAAGGTGCAAGCATATGTGCATGTGAGAGAGCACAAGTGTGTTTACATTTGTAAATGTATGTATGTTTGGGCCGATGTGCACATGTGTGTGTGTGCATGTCTATTTATGTGTGTGTACTTGTTTGCACTAACATAGGTGTATACATTTTTGTAATGCATGTGTATGTATGTGTGCATGTATGCACATGTGTGTGGATGGTTTTGGGTATGTATTTCTACATGTGAATCCATGTGTGTCTTCATGTGTGTATATGTTTGTGCATATGTGTGTGTGTGTTTATGTGCATGTGTCTACCAGTGATTAGGAATGTGTGTGTGTGTGTGTGCATGTGCATGTAAGCATGTAATCGTGGCTTTGTTTGCTTGAGCACATAGTGCATGTGTATGCATGTGTGTGCTTGTGTGTGCATGTGTGTGTTTGTGTGCATGTGTGTCCATGTGTTCATATGTGTGTGTGTGTGTGCATGTGTGTGGTTGTGTGCATGCATGTGTTTGTGTGCTTATGGGTGCTTGCAAGTGGTTTGGTTATACATTTCTTTTTGTGTGTATGTGCTTTTTTGCATGTATGTTTATGCACATGTTTTTGTGCATGTGTCTTATGTGTGTGCGTACATGGGCTTATGTGTGTATGTGTGTGTGTGTGTGCATGGGTGCATGCTTATGTGCCAGTTTGTGTGTGTGTGTGAGTGACTGTGTATTGAGTGTTTGTATACTTGTGTGTGCTTGTGTGTATACTTGTGTTTGTTTGCATGTATACAAGTGAGTTTGTGAGCTTTTGCATGTGTGTTCCTACGTGAGAGCATGTGCGCATATGCTAGCATGTGTGTGCTTGGGTGCATCTATGTGCATGTGTGTGTGTATTTTTGTGCATTTATGTGTGTATGTGTATGTGTGGATTTATGTGTGTGTGCACATATGTGGGTGTGTGTATGCATATGCACATATGTGTGTGTAGTAAAGTGTGTATGTTTGTGCGTGGACGCATTTAAATACATAGATGCATATGCAAGTGTGTGCATATCTATGTTTGTGCATATATGTGTGAATGTGTGCATGTGTGTGTATGCTTATGTGTGTGCATGAAGTGTATATGTGTGTTGCTATGTGTGAGTGTGCATGTATGTTCACATGTATGTAAGTATGTGTGTGTGTGTGTATGCATGTGCATATCTTTGTGCACATGTGTGTGGGGAAGTGTTTGCACATGTCTATGATCCTTTGTATATATGTGTGTGCCAATGCATGTGAGTTTGCATATGTGTGCATGTAGGTGCATGGGCATTTGTGTACATATGCATGTGCATGTGTGTGTAGGTGTGTGCAGGTATGTGTGTCTGTATGATTGCATGTGCATGCAAGTTTGTATGTGCATGCATCTTTGCATTTTTGTGCATGTGTTTATGTGTGAGTGTGTGCATATAAATGTCTACACTTGGGCATTTATGTGTGCTTATATATGGGCATGTTGTGTGTGTGTGCTTGTAGGCATGCGTGGTGTGTGCTTTTTTGAGTGCATCTGCATTTATGTGAGCTTGTGTGTATGTTTGATTGCATGTATGTGACGGTGTGCATGTGAATGTATGTGTGTGTGTGTGTGTGCAAGTTTGTATTGTGTGCATGTGTATGCAAGTTTATGAGCTTGTGTATGTGTGCCTATGCATGTGAGTGTGCCTACATATGCAAGTGCATATGTGTTTGTATTAGTGCAAGTGCATGTGCATGTGTGTTTGTGATCATATTAGAGTGTATGTCTATTCCTGGGAGCTCGTTTGTGTGTTTGTATGCATGTGCACTATCATATGTGTTTGTGTACATGCCTATGCATGTGCATTCTTGTGTGTGCATATGTGTATGTGTTGTGTGTGTGTGTGTGTGTGTGAGTGTATATGTATTTGTCTATGCATGGCCATGTGTGTGGGCATTCTGTGTGTGTGTGCATGTGTCTTTATGTTTGTGTTTGTGTATGCAAGTACCTATGTGTGCCTTTGTGTGCATATGTGTGTGTTTGTGTGGGCATTTATGCTTGTGTGTATGTGTATTTGTGTGCGGGCATTTGTTTGCATGTGTGTATGTGCATATGTGCATGCAACTACATGTGTGCATATATGTGTGTGTTTGTGGGCCTATTTGTGAGCAAGTTTGTAAGCCTGTATGTATGCTTTTTTTTGCATGAGTGTGTGAGTTAATGTGCATGTGCTTGTGCATGCATGTGTCTGCTTGTGTGTGCATGCTCAAGTACGAATGTACATGTGTGCCTGAATGTTTGTTTGTGTTTGTGTGTGTGCATGTGCATGTGTGTGTGTTAGTGTCTATATTCTTGTGCACATGTGCATTTGTGTGCATGAGTGGGCATGTAGATACATGTGTGTGTACATTGTATGTGTGGGTATGTATGCATCTTTGTGTTTCTATCTATGTGCATGTGTGTGTGTGTGCATTTGTGTTTGCATGCATGCATGTGTGTGTCTTTGTGTGATTGTGCATGTATGCGAGATTGTCCATGTGTGTGTGTGTGTGCATGAATGTGGTTGTGAGTGTTTGTGTGTGCATGCACACATGTGTGTGTGTTTTCATGATTGTGCATGGGTATGTGTGTTTGTGTGTGCACATGAGTGTGCATGTCATTGTGCATATGGGTGTACATTCATGTGCAAGTTTGTGTGCTTATTTTTTTGTGTACTTATGTGTGTGCATGTGTGTGTCTGTGCATAAGCATGTGTGCATTTGTTTATGCATTTGTGTGAGTGTACATGTGCATTTGCTTTTGTGTGCTTGGGTTTGCACTTATGTGGGCATGTGCATGTGTGAGTGTGTGCATGGGTGCACATATATGTGTGTGCATGTGTGTGGGCATGTGTGCATGCTTTTGGGTGTGTATGTGTGCTTGTAAGTGTATGTGTGTGAGCATGTATGCAAGTGTGTGTGTCTTTGAGCATATCTGCATATGCACGTTTGTGGGTACATGCATGTGTGTTTATGAGTGCTAATGCAACTATGACTACTTGGGTGTGTGTATGTGTGCATGTGTGCATTTGTGTTTATGTATGTGTTTGTGTTTGTGTGCTTGTGTGTGTATGTGCATATGTGCCTTCATATGCATCTAATTCTACTCCAAGTGGCCATTACCTTGATTTTATTTTATTAAACTATATTACATAAATTTGTATAAGTTAATTTTTATTATATGTTTACTTAATTTTAAAGTATTTATTTTAATTATTTATGCTTATTTACTTTTACAATCCAAAACAATTCCAAACGAGTTTCGATCAAGAACAATTGAATGTTTTTGAACTAGTTGTAACCACTATATTTTACATTATTAAATAATTATTTTTAAATTTTTGCTAAGATTTGCAAGAGATTTAAATTCATACCACGTTTGACAATTGAGGATGTTATGCTCAACATCTTTAGTATCTTGGAATTCAACTTCATCATATAATTGATCTTATTTTTTTCAATTTTTTTCTTCAATTTAGTTGTATTAATATCTAATGCTAAATAAATTTTTGCTTGACCTTTTACATTACTTTGAATTGCTTATATTACATTACTTCAATTTATCTCATTTCATCTTTAACATAAAATTACTGATACTAAAATAATAATTTAATTACTTATGCTTTTTTTGGTAATTCACATTAATTCTAAACAAGGTCTAATCTAGATGAAACAATTATTGTTCAACTCATCTGAATGTACTCTATAAATTTAAATATTAAATTTATATTTTTAAATATTTTTATTTATCATATTTTACCATGTTTTCTATGGTTTTTTGCTTTATACCTTGTTGGTCATCGAGGATGTTGCAATCGATCTCCTTAGTATCTTGAAATAAAAGATTCCAATGTAACTTTTTGCATTTGTTCAAATATTTTACTTTGACTTTTTTGTTATATTTCTATAAAATCCTAATTCTCCTCTCGTGTGATCTATCTTAAGGAACTTTATCTAGTTAAATATATTTTTTTATTTTTTTTAAGATAGTTTATTTTGTATAATATTGGCATGTTTTATAAGAAGTTTTTATTTGAACATGATTTGATGATCGAGATTGTTACACCTATAGGAATGAATTTTTTTTTGTATAATTTGCCTCACTTTTTAAAATCTTTTGCTATGCATTAGTTATATTGCTATAAAACCATAATTTTATTCTCTTATGGCCATTACATCATTTTAACTTTGTTATATAATAGTGTTTTGATTTATGCCATTTCTCTAATATGTATTTTCCTAACATTAAAATATTAATTTATTGTTATTTATTCTTATTTACTTTTCTGATTATTAGTACTTACAAAAGTGGTTTGATTGTAATGTAAAAAATGTCGTTAGAGTTATTTGGACATGGTATATTTAATTGAATATTTATTTTTTTACTTTGAAAAATTTTTTTTTCCAAGAATGTTTCAAACATTTTAAGGCATTATATTTGTACCATATTAACTGATGGAGATTGATACACTTAATCTCTTTAGTATATTAGAATTTAACTTTTTTTGTACAAATTATATCATTTCTTGAAATATTTTGCTATGATTTAGTTATATTACCAAGTAACTCTAACTCTCCACTCCTTTCTTTCTCTTTGATTTTGTTTTATTGAATCACATCAATTTATCTCATTTTACTTTAATAAATATTTGATTATGTTAAGTTTATAATAGATTATTAGTAATTATTTATTTTGGTAATTAATAATAGTTACTATTAAGGTCTAATCAAGATGAAACAAAGTTTGTTGGGCTCATTTGATAAGCTCCATCATTAGAAATATATTTTTGTATTTTAAAATATTTTATTTTCTATAGTTTGGCATGCTTTAGAAGTCATTTTGATTCATAATTGATTTGATGGTTGATGTTACACTCAATCTTGTTATTATTTTGTTATATTATATCACAATAAATTTATGTCACTTTAGAATTAATATACATATACTATATATTAAACTAATAATTTATTTTTATCTATGCTTATTTTTTTATAATTTATAAAAATTCCATTAAGGTTTGACAAAGACAAAAAATGTTTTTGGACTCATACTGTCTAGCACTATGAAATTATTTTTTTGTTTTAATATTTTTCAATGTTTTAAGTTCTAAGGTGATTGTGTGGTTTATAAAACATTTGAATTCGTATCTCATTTGAAGATCAAGGATGTTGCACTCTATCTCCTTAGTATTTTAGAATGCAAATTTTCTAAAGAATTTATCTCATTTCTTAAAAAGTTTTTATATAATTTAGTTATATTACTATTTAATGGTAAGTCAACTTTTATATAACCATCACATCGCATTGAATTGATTATATTCATTACTTTAATTTATCTCATTTTTGTTTTAATACGAATATATATATATGTTTACTTAATATTTTAATTTTAATTTCTCATTATGTAAGCTTGCCTATTATTGTAAGCCATAGTAATTCTGAGCTAGACATGAACAAGAAAAACTAATATTATTGGACTCATCTTGATGAGCTATATCCATTTAAAAATATATTTATATATATTGAAATATTTTTATTTTCTTAAAAATTGTCATAATTACATAGGGATTTTGATTCTTATTTCATTTATCAAAAGGGGATGATGCAAACAATCTATTTAGTATCTTTGAATGCAAACTTCCCATAAATAATATTTCTTTGCTTATCCTCTTTTGCTTTGATTTGGTTATATTACTATATAAATATAATTTTCCATTTGTGTGGCACTTTGCACCCTTTGATATCTTATTTGGTTATGAATATTACTTCAATTTATCTCATTTTAGTTTTGATATATACTTACTTAATCTTAAAATAATTATTTATTATTATTTATACTTCTTTAATTTTTGAAATCATAGTAATTTTGAATATCATATGATGGAGATGAAACAAAAGCCATTGGACTTATCTTGATGAGCTCAATAAATCAAACATTTATTTTTATATTTTTAAATAGTTTATTTTCTAATATTTTGTCATTTTTTATAAGATATTATAATTCGTAATAGATTTGAAGGTCAATAATGTTATGCTCTGTCTCCTTAGAATCATGAAATGTAATTTTGTAATTAAATTTATCTCAATTTTTTCAAACATTTCACTTTTATTTGATTTTTAAACGTGAAACTGAAAACCTTCTCTTTTGTGCTCATTACTTTTTTTTTGTTATATTAGAGTTCTTCTTTTTATATCATTCTACCTTCAATACATATTTAATTAGTATTAAAATAATAATTTATTAACTTTTTTCTTATTGAGTTTAGTAACTTACTCGATTGTGAAATTAGCTACAAATGAATGCTTATTTCCTCTCAGATGGTACTCCATTTGTATTAGTTGAATTAATATAATTAAATTGAAAGAAGAGTTAGAGAGTTGTAGTTCCATCATAACATAACTAAATTAAAAAGAAAAACTGAAAAAATGTTATAAATTATATGGGAAAGTTTTATTTCAATAAACTAAGGAGATCAAGTATAACAAACTAGATCATAAAATTAGGTACAAAATACTAATAAGGTGTATCAAATTCTTAGAAAATTAAATTTTTAAAATAAAAGAGAAATGAATATATAATTAGATAGAGCAATTCAAAATGAGTTTAATGATATTTATTTTGGCATGATCAGATCTTATTTTAAATTATAATAATTTATTAATGTAAATAAACGTTAATAATAAAATATTATTATTTTAACAATAACTAAATCTATAAAAAAACTCACATCATATAAATTGACAAAATATAGAAAAACCAAATTAAAGTAATGTAAAAATCACATTAGAGATAAAGTTGTGGTTTATAGGAACTTTACAAAGTCAAATTGAAGATGTTCAAGAAATAAGATAAATTATATAGGATGTTGTATTCCAGGATATAACAGATTTTGAGTGTAGCATTCTAAATTGCCAAGTCATATACACATTAGTATATCTCATAAAGTATGCTAAGAAATAAAAAAATAACAATATATAGATCAGTATTTATTTGCCTAGATTTCATTTCATTGCAATGAAACTCTATGTAATTGTTCATGTGACCTTTATATTGTATTGATTTTGATATATTAGATGGCTCCAATAAGCCTCAATTAATATGTCATATATCTATTTCATTGATATTAAAATAATAATTTATGATTGTCAATGTTTAACTAACCTGGTCTCAATGATCACTATCAATCAAATATTTATTTTGTAAATCTTTTAGTTTTTAATTTTTTTGTTTATAGATATTTAGCAAGAAAGTTGATTCATACCATATTAAAAAATTGAGAATGTCACACTCAATCTTGTTACTATTATAGAATACAACTTTATTCTGCAATTTATCTTATTCCTTTAAATTGTATTGCCCTTTTTACATGTTACAATACAAATTACATTCTATTTTCATGTGAATTTGACATCTCTTTGGTTTTGTTATATTATATTGCTTTAATTTATCTAATTTTAGTTTTTAATATATTTTACTAAATATTAAATATTAATTAATTGTTATTATTGCTTCTTTATTTTAGTGATTTGTCATAATTGCAAATAAGGTCTTATTGAGATGAAATAGATACTATTGGACTCCTATTGATAAGCTCTATCTAAATAAATTTTTTCATTTTTATTTTTAAGTATTATATTTAACAAAGGTTTTGCCCTATTTATAAGGCTTTTCAATTTGTCAATATTTATTTATTAAGGATATCATACTCGATCTCCTAAGCATTTGGGAGTTCATCTTTTTAATATAATTTATATGATTTATTCCAATCATTCACTTTGATTTGATTATATTACTATGAAATTCTAGTTCTCTAGCCATGTGATCATTACTTCAAATTGATTTGGTTATAATGCTTAGCTTTTTCTAATTTTAGCTTTAATATATATTTAATTAATATTAAAAAATAAATTATTAAAATTATTCTTTATTCAATTTGCTAATTCATAATAACTTCTATTAAGGTTTGATAGAGATGAAACAAATGTTGTCAAGCTAATCTCGGTGAGATCTATCTAATTAGGTATTTATTTTTATATTTTTAAATATTTTATTTTTTTTGGATTTTGGCATACCTTTTGGGAATTTTAATTTGTTCCTAATTTAATGATCTAAAAATTTACATGCAATGCCCTCAATATCAAGGAAAGCAACTATTTCATATAATTAAACTAAAATCTTCAACATTTTCTCTTTGATTTGATTATATTATTTTGTAGCACTAAATCTTTTCTTCAAGGATCATTAAATTACTTTGATTTTATTAAAAAAATTAATGTTAAAAATTATAATTTATATCATTTATTTCTATATTTTTAAATACTTTTATTTTCTAAAAGTTTAATGCACTTCACTAAATAATTAGATTCGCATTGTATTTGACGTGGCAGGATATTACACTTAATCTCCTAAGTATCTTAGAATGCAAGTTTGTCATACAACTTGCTTCTTTTTTTATATTTTTTTTGTAAAAAATCTTTGTACTACAGTGAACCTCTAATTCCTCTTTTATGTGATGTTTATATGGCTGTAATTTTAAAAATATTATATTGCTTTAATATATCTCACATTAATTTTGATATATATTTACTTAATATTAAAATATTAATTTATTGATACTTTTGTTTATTTCATTTTATAATTCATAGGTTTTCCAAATAGGGTTTGTTTGAGATGAAACAAATGTTGTTGTACTCATCATGATGAGATCCTCTCATTAAATATTCATTTATATATATATATATATATATATATATATATATATTTAAATATTTTATTTCTAAAATGTTGGCATGCTTTACAAGATATTTTTATGTATGATTTATGATAAAGGACTTAACACTCAAACTACTTATTATCATTGAATGTAATATTACCATATAATTTTTTTATTCAAATGTTTTTGTTTCATTTGCTTATATTATTTTGTAACTCTAAATATCCTCACAAGTGATTTTTACATCTGTTGATTTTGTTATATTACATTAATTTAATTTAACATTATCAACTTTAAATATATATTTCTTTATCATTAAAAATATTAATTTATTATTATTTATGACTATTTTCTCTGACAACTCATTATAATTTTTAACCATATCAGATTTGATGAAACAAACTTCATTGAACTCTTCAAAATTTTAACTTTTATTATGTTAGATTTTTATAACTCTAAAACTCCGATTGTGATATGTTTGCAATGCTTGATTCATTTAATTGAAATTCTTCAACTTATCTTATTTATCCTCAAATATTTGTTTACTTGATATTAAAATAATAATTTACTATCATTGAAGCTTATTTAATTTTATAAATCTTAGTTATCCTAAACAAGATCTGATCAAGATGAATCAAATGTCATTTAACATGCTTGGATGAACTTTATCTATTGAAACATTTTTTTAATATTTTAAATATATTTAATTATAGGTCTTGTGAAAAATTTTTATTTGTACCTAATTTAGTGATCAATAATATTAGACTATATCTCCTTATTATGTTGAATTGCAGCATTATAATAAAACTTATCTCATTTTTTAAAATTGTTTTCTTAGATTTTGATATATTAAAAAAATCTAAATTTCCTCTCATGTGACCCTTACATAACATTAATTAAAATATATTATATTACTTTAATTTATCCCATTTCATATTTAATATATATTTTTTAAGTTTTTCAGTAATAATTTTTTATTATTTATGCTTATATTGATTTGTGATTTATTGTATTCCAAATAAGTCTAATCGAGATGAAATAAATATCAGTTGACTTGTCATAATGAGCATTCCTAAATAAATATTTATTTCGATTTTTTAAACTTTTTTAAATTTTTTGGCATGTTTTAATAGAGATTTAGTTTTGTTCCCTTTTTAATAATTGAGGTTGATACATTCAATCCCCTTTATATATTGGAATAAATTTGTCAAAAACTTTTCATCTTTTCATATTTTCTGTTTTCATTTACTTATTTTCTTTATCTAACTTTTAATCTCCTCCCACATGATATTGGCTCGAGTTATCTCATTTCATTCATATTAATAATTTACATAATATTAAAATTGTTATTTATTATATGTTAAGCATATTTCCTTTGGCAATTCATAGTAATTCAAAACCGAGTCTTTTTCAAATGGAAAAGACATTATTGAACTCCACTTGATTAGCTCTTTCAAATTTGATATACATTTTAAGTTTTTTTTTTAAATTTTGCTTTATCAAATTTTACAACTTTTATGTGATATTTTTGACTTGTACTTTAATTAGTAGTCTAGAAAGTTGTGTTGGACATCCTTAGTATCTTGGAATGTTGGTTTCCCACATAATTTATCTCATTTCTTCTAATTGTTATCTTTGAGAAGTTTATATTATTATAAAATTCTAATTCTTCACACATGTAAACACTACGTCACCTTGATGTGGGCATATTATATTACTTTAATTTATCATATTTGATTCTTATTAAGTATTTATCATATTTGACTCTCATTATATATTTACTTAAAATTAAAATTGTAATTTATTACAATTTTCTATTAAAAAAATTTGAAATTCATAATAATACCAAGGTTTTATTGAGATGAAACAAACATCATTATACTCATTTAGATGAGCTACATCTAATAAATTATTTTTTATAATTTTAAATATTTTTATTTTCAACAATTTTGGCATGTTTTTCCAGATGTTTGGAATCATACCTTATTTTTCGATCGATGATGTTGCACTGAAGCTCTTTATTTAGATGGAATTCTACTTTCCTATACAATTTATTTGATTTCACCAAATTCTATATTCTCATTTGGTTTTTAAATGAAGTTTAATTCTCTTCTTATGTGACTTTTGAATCTCTTTTATTTGATTTTACTAAATTGATTCAATTTATCTCATTTTTGAATTAATACATAGTTTCTTAATATTATAATAATAACATATTATTATTTACATTTTATTAATTTTTTTAATTAATAATAATTCCAATCAATGCCTAGTAGAAATGAAATAAGTATCATTTGACTCAACCTTATAAGCTCTATCAAATTAAGTATTTTCTTTTGTATTTTGCAATATTATATTTAAATCAACTTTTGCAAGCTTTACAAATTATTTTGATTTGTACCTCATTTGATGATCAATGATGCCACACTCAATCTCATTAGTAAATTAGAATGCATATTGAAAACATAATTTTATTGTGTTTCTTTGAATTTTTTTTACTTCGATTTAGTTATATTACTTATTACCTCTAAATCTCCTCTATTGTGACCGCAACATTTCTTTGATTTAGTCATATTATTATTTTAGTTTATCTTATTTCAAGTTTAATATATTTTTACTTAATTCCAAAAAATATAATTTACTATTATTTATTTTTATTTATTATGGTAATTTGATAAACTTTTAAATGTGGACAAATTGAGATAGAATAAATGTTGGTGGACTCATTTTCATGATGTTAATCAAATTAATAATTTACTTTTATATTTTAAATTTTTTTATTTTACATGATTGTGGCTTACTTTGTAATAATGTTTTATTCATACATAATTTATCTATTGACGATGTTATGCTTGATCTACTTAGTATCATGGAATTCAAGTTTTTTATATAATGTCTCTCATTCATTTTATTTTTTCTTATATTTGGATACATTATCAAATTCTAATTCTCCCTCGAATGACATTGAGATTATTTCTATATAAAACATTTATCTTATTTAAAATTTAATATATATATGTATAAATTTATTGAATAAAAAATTTATTAATTTGTATTATTTAATTTGGAAAATCATAGCTTTTAAACAAAAAAGTTGTTAGACATATGTAGATAGCTCTATCATACTAAATATCTATTTGTGTATATTTTTTTAATGTTTTTAATCGTTTTAGTTTTTACATTATTTAGGAGATATTTCAAATCATAACTTATTCAAAGATATTGAATTTTTCACTTGACCTCCTTAGTAAATTGGAATGCAACTTTCTAATGGAATTGAGGTAATTTTGTTAAATGTTTTGCTTTGTTCAGTTATATTACTATAGAACTATAATTCTCCTCATGTGCACCATTAAATAGTTCTTTTTTATTTATATTATAATTCTTTAATTTATTTAATTGTAGCTTTAATACATATTCTCTAAATATAGAAAAACATTTGTTATTATTTATGTTTTTTCTTTAAAAATTCATAATTATTTCATATGGTGTCACGTGGAGACAAAAAGACATAGTGAGACACTTCAAGCTAAGCTCAATCCTATTAAATATCAATTTGTATATTATTTTTAAAAAATTTTTAGTTTGTCGATTATTAATACATTTAAATGGAAATGTTGATTTATACATAACTTGATGATCAAAGATTTTGCTATCAATATTTCTTAATATCTTGGATTGCTAATTTTGAATATAACTTATCTCATTTCCTCATATGTTTTTCTTTGATTTTTGTCATATTATTTATTAACACTAAACATTGCATAAAAAATATAAAATTGAATATTTAATTGGATAGAGGTCATCCATGCAAGTCTAATGATGTTTATTTCATCTCGATTGATCCTCAATTAAAATTACTAAGAATTATCAAAGTAAATAAGGATAAATAATAGAAAATTCTTCTTTTAATATATAATAAATATATGTTAAAGCCAAAATGATATATGTTAAAGTTGTGTAATATAACTAAATCAAAGGCTTGTGAATGTCAAAAGAGTGGTGAATAAAGTAACATAATAATTTAGCCAAATATATTATTATTTATGCATATTAAGTTTGCTAATTCATAGCATATCCAAATAGATTCTGATTAACACAAAACACACATAATTGGACTCAATATGATAAGCACTAAATAATTAAATATTTATTTTTATATGTTTAGTCATTTTAATCTGTTATCCTTTTGCAAATTTAATAAGTCATTTTGTTTGGTGCCATATTTGATAATTGATTATGTTTTACTTGATAGCTTAGTATTTGGGAAGCAATGTTCTTATACAACATATCTCATTTTTTAAACTTTTTAAATTTTATTTGGTTATATTACTTTGAAACACTAATTCTCTTCACATGCGACTCTTAGTTCACTTTAACTTAGTTATATGATAGTGCTTGATTTTATCTTATTTTAGTTTTGAGACATATTTACTAATTAACAACATAACTACTTATTATTATTTTTGTTAAATTTCATTGGCAACTCATATTAATTACAAACAATGTCTAATGGAGATGAAAAAATGTCAATAGGCATTGCCCATTTAGCTCTATCTAACTGAATATTGATTTTTATATTTTAAAATATTTTATTTTCTAGTATTATTAAATGCTTTATGAGGCATTTTAGCTCATTCCTAATATGATGATCAAGGATATTATACATAATCTCTTTAATATCTTAGAGTTTATCTTTATTATGGAATGTATCTCATTTGTAGAATTCTTTATCTTTCATTTGGTTATATTACTTTGAAACTAAAATTTTTCTCTCAAGTGACCTATACATGCGTCTAATTTAGTTGTCTTATTTTGATTCAATTTATCTTATTTCAGCTTTAATATTTATTTACTTGATATTAAAAAAAATGAAGTGTTACAATTTATGTTTATTTCTTTTACTAATTCATAGTATTTACAAACCAAGTTAGATAAGGAAAAAAAAATTACTGGCATCGACTCAATGAGCTTTTATTTATTACATATTCATTTTTATATTTCTATTACTATTTTTATTTTTTCTTGCCGTAGTTTAGGAGATATTTCTACTCTTGATTTTATGATCAAGAATGTTACACTCGATCTCTTTAACGTCTTGGAATATAATTTTTTATGTAATTTATTTTATTTCTTAACTTTTTTGTTGATTTTTATAAATTGCTATGTAACATGAAATCTTTTCTTAATTTATCTTATTTTTGCTTTAATTCATGTATATATATATAAATACTTAACATTAAAATAATAATTTTTTTATTATTTACGTCTAATTACTTTGGTAATTCGTAGTGGTTTCAAAAATGGTTTGGTGTTGATAATCCCATCACCATTGGAGTCATTTTGATAAGCTATATCTTATTAAATATGAAATTTTATAAAAATAAATATTTATTTCCATGTTATTTGGCACAAGTTGTTAGTAATTTAGATTTGTATCTAATTCAATGATTGATGATGTTACACTTAATCTTCTCAGTATCTTAAAATGTAACTTTTAAAATTTGTCATTTCTTAAAATTGTTTTTCTTTGAATTAGTTATGTTAATATGTTATAGTAAATCTTCTATTGTGTTGCCATCACAACACCTTGATTTGGTTTTATTAGTTTTCTTAAATTTATCTCATTTCCATTTTAATATAAACTTTCAATAAATTAAAATAACAATGTTTTATTTATTATGGTTATTTTTTGTCAATTCACAAAATTCAAAATGAGGTTTGATGGGGGTAAAATAAATAAAAGTTTATCATTCTCAATGAGCTCTATCGAATTGATTGTTTATTTTTTAAAATATTTTATTTTCTTGAGTATTGATATCCTTTATAAGATATTTTAATTTGGACCTTATTTGATGTTCATGGATATTACACTCCATCACCACATTATCTCATTTCTTCAATTTGTTTCTTTGATTTGGTTATATTTCTATGTGAGTTTAGATCTCCTCTCATGCAATCTATGTATCGCTTTGATTTAATTAAAAATGCATTACATCGATTTGGTTAAATTGTTATGTAACTCCAATTCTCATTTTGTGTAACCTTTAGATTACGTTGACTTAATTATATCATATTACAAAAAATTAAGCTATTGTTTAGTTTTAATTAATAATTAAATAATATAAAAAAATAACTTATGATGTTCTATGCTTATTTACCTCAAATATGTAGTTATTCCATGTGTCATCAATTCAAGAACAAATTTTATTAAACTCATCTCAAATAGCTCTATCTAATTAAATATTTATTTCATATTTTTTTCAAACATTTTATTATCTAAATATTTTTTATGCTTTATGAGATATATTCATTCGTGCCAACTTTGACAATTAAAAACATTACACTCAAACTCCTTATTATCGTTGAATGTAATATTTTGATATAATGTCTCTTTTATCTTTGTATATTTTGCTTTTATTTGGTTAGATGACTATGTAACTCTAAATCTCTTATTATGTAATATTCATATCACCATAATTTTGTTATATCATAATATTTCAATTTATCTCATTTAACTCTAAATCTCTTATTATGGAATGAAACAAACATTGTTAGACTATTCTTGATAAGTTTTATTTAATAAAGTATTCATTTTTTATTTTTAAATATTTTTATTTTTTAATATTTTTACATGTTTTATGAAACATTTTGATTCATGCCTAATTTGATGATGGAGAATGTCATTCTTGATATTCTTAGTATTTTGGAATGTCAATTTATGTTATGACTTTAAATTTTTTTTTAGACTTGGTTATATCATAACGAAACTTTGATTCTACACTGAGGTGAACTTTATTTTGATTTTACCAATTATATTACATAACTTTAGTTTATAGTATTTTTGCATCAATGTATATTTACATTATGTTAAAATAATAATTTATTATTATTTATGCTTATTTACTCTAGTAATTTATAATAATTGTAAATGGTGTCAAATGTAGAAGAAATAAACACTGTTAGACACATGTTGACAATTACTATCAATTAAATAATTATTTTCATATTTTAAAAAATTTTATTTAAGTTTTTTGGTTGTTTTTTAGCATCTTTTGATTTGAAATAGATTTAACAATAGAGAATGTTATGCTTGATCTCCTTAATATCTTGGAAAGTCATTTTATCCTAAACTTTGTCTCATGTCCTCAGTTTTTGCTTTGATTTGGTTATATAACTATGTAAACTAAATCTCCTTTTGTGTGATATTTACATTGCTTTGTTCTGGTTTCATTACAATTCTTTAATTTATCTTAGTTTAGACCTAATATATCTTTTCTTGATATTAAAATAATAATTTATTAATATTTATGCATATTTAATTTGGTAATTCATAGTTATTCTAATCTAGTTCTAATTTAAAAGAAAGAAATGTTATTAGACTTATCTTGATGAGTTCTATCAAATCAAATATTAATTTTTTTAATATTTTATTTTATAGGTTTTTGGTAGTTTTATGAAACATTTTAATTTGTACATAATCTAATGATCAAGAATATTACATGCTATCTCCTTGCTATGTTGGATTACAATATTATAGCTTAATGTATCTCATTTTTTCAAATTTTTCACTTAGATTTAGATATATTAAAGGGAAGCTCTAAATCTTCTCTCAACTGAACCTTACCCAATTTTGATTGTATTACATTATTTTGCTTCAATATATCTCATTGAAGCTTTGACAAAATTTTTGTAGTATTAAGAAAATAATTTAATATTGTTTATTCTTTTTTATTTTTATAATTAATTGTAATTTTGAGCGAGGTCTGATAAAGAAAAAATAGTATCATTGGACTCATCTTGATGAGTTTTATCTAATGAAATTTTCATTTTTTATTTTTCAATTATTTTTTCTTTGCTTTTGGCATGTTTTATGAGAATTTTTTTCATATTATTTTGCTTTGATTTAGTTAGATGTTAATGTTACTTTAAATATCTTGTCATGCCACCTTTAGATCTTATTATTTTATTATATTAAATTGCCTCAATTTATCTGATTTTAATCTTAATGCTAATTTAATTAATATTAATGTAGTAATTAATTATAATTTATGTGTTTTTCCTAAGGTAATTATAATAACTAAAAACGAGCTCTTCTTTTGATGAAACAAATATGATTCAAATAAACTTGATAAGATCTATGGAATTAAATATACTTTTATTATTTTAAAATACTTTATTTTCTTTTTGTTTATCAACCTTCATAAGATATTTCAATGATTACTGGATTTGGAGATTGTGAAAGTTAGATTAGATTGTTGTTGTATTTTTGAATATAGTTTTCCATGTAATTTATCAAAATTTTTCAAATTTATCTCTTTAACTGGGTTATATTTCTAAAAAATTCTAATCCTTCTCTTGAGTGCACTTTACATATGTGTGATTTGGCCTTATTAAATTTCTTCAATTTAACATATTTGTGTCTTATTTTGTATTTACTTAACATTAAAATCATAATTTACTACTCCTTAAGCTTATCCATTTTTTAATTCATAATAATTCAAGGAGAGGTAGGATTGAGAAGTGATAAACATCATTGTACTTATATAGACAAGCTTCATCAAATTAAATATTTATTTTAATAATTTTGAAATTTTTTGTATTATTCATCATTACTTTATGAGACATATAGATTTGTACCTCATTTGCTGATCAAATATGTTAGAATTGATTTCCTTCATTTCAACAAATTGTACTTGTCGATAAAGTTATCTCATTTCAACAATTCTTCTTTTTCATTTGGCTTATTTCTACGAAAGTCCAATTCTCCTCTCAAATGACTTTTAAATCTCATTGATTTGCCTAATTACATTACTCCAATTTATCTTATCTTAGCTTCAATATGCAATTTCTCAAAATTAAATTTTTCATTATTTATGTTTAATTACTTTTGTAATCCATAATAATTCCAATAGAGGCCCAATAAACTTGAAGGAAATATAATTGGACTAAGCTCAACAAACTCTATCTATTAATTATTTCTTTTTATATTTTCAAATATTATATTTCCAAGTTATTTGTATGCTTTAGAAATCAATTTTATTTGTTCCTAATTTAAAGATTAAGGATGCCACACTTGATATTGTTAGTATCTTGGAGTGCAACATTCACATATAATTTATCATATTTCCTCAAATTGTTTGTTTAGATTTTCTTATATTATTGAATTACTCCAAATCTCCTCTTGTTTGACCTAAACATCACTTTTATTTTCTCAAATTATATTGTTTTAATTTATCTTATTTTTAGTTTAATATATATATATATTTATTTATAAAATAATAATTTACTATTATTTATTCTTTATTGTACTTGTAGTTCCATATAATTCTAAACATTGCCTGATTAAGACGAAATAAATGTTATTGGACATGATTTTGTAAGCTCTATCAAATAAGTAATTCATTTTCATATTTTTAAATTTTTTATTTTCTATGAGTTTGTCATACTTTATGAGATATTTGTATTCATACATAATTTGTCGATTAAGAATCTTACACTAAATCTTCTTAATGTCATGGAATTCAACTTCCTACCTAATTTACCTTATTTATTCTAATTTTTTTCTTTGATTTTGTTATTTTATTGTCAAATACTGGTTTCTATCCCTATGAGCCTTATACCACTTTGATGTGGCTATATTATATTTCTTTAATTCATCTCAATTCTACTTTATTATACATACTTTGTTACAAAAATTGTTTTTTATTATTTAGTTTGGTGATTTGTAGTTTTTCCAATAAATAAGCCTCATTTTATTCATTGAGATCTCTTTATCCTAATAAATATTCTTTCTTTAAATTTTCAAATGTTTTTTTTTGTAATTAGCTTACATTCATTATGAGTTATTTCAATTCAAAACATATTCAACATTCTCTAATGTTAAACATAATTCCATTATTATATTACAATTACAACTTTCTCATATAACTATTGTTATTTCCTTAAACATTTTGCTTTCATATGGTTATATTACATTTCATCAATTTATATTATTATAGCTTTTGTATATATTAATTAAATACTAAAGAAATATTTATTATTATTTATGTTTATTTACATTGATAATTCACAATAATTCCACATCATGCCCAACGAAGAGAAAACAATTATTGTGGGACTCATCTAAATGAGCACTATTCTATTAATTATAAATTCTCATATTTTTAAAAAATTTGTTTTCTAGGTTGTTGACAAGTTTTTTGAGAAATTTTATTTGTACCAAATTTGATGATGAAGAGTTTTATCCATAATGTTCTTAGTATCATAAAATACAATATTCCTAAATAATCTATCCCATTTACATAATGTTTTCACTTTCATTTTCATCATATTATATATTAACTAGAAATCTCCAACAAAACAAATAAAAAATTGAATATTTAAACAAATAGAGCTTCTTTAAGCTAGTCAAATGATGTTTTCTCTATTTAATTTAGACTTTGTTCCAAGGTACTATGATATGAAAGTAAATAAGCATAAATAATAGCTAATCATAGTTTTTGTATTAAATAAATTTATATTAAAGCTAAAATTAGGAAAATTGAAAGTATGCAACATAACATAACAAAGGAATATAAATAGCTCAATAAAAGAGAATAGAGTTATATAGTAATAGAGCAAAATGTTTTAAAATTTTTGCTTATATTTTTTACTAACTCACTACATATCTAAACATAGTGTAACAGAGACAATACTGATATAAGTATACTCCTTATAATGAGCAATAATGTATTAAATTATTTTTTTATATTTTTAATCATTTTAATTTGTAACATTTTGGCACATGCATTCTTTATTGATTGAGTTCACCATACTTGATCACTTTACAATTTGGGAAGCAATGTTTTCGTACAATTTGGCTTATTTTTTAAATTTTTAGCTTTGATTTAGTTATATTACTATGAAATTCTAATTCTGTTCTCCTGTGAAGTTTACGATGCTTTCATTTGGTTATATTATGTTGCCTTAATTTAGCTTTAAAATATATTTACTTGTTGATAAAATAATAATTTATTATTATTTATGTTTCCATTCACTAGCAATTTGTAGTAGTTTCAAACATAGTCTAATGTAGATGAAAAAACATCTTTAGACTCTTCTCATTGAGCTCTATTTAATTAAATATTTATTTTTATATTTCAAATTTTCTTATATTCTAATAATTTCAAATGATTTATGAGGATTTTGATTCATACCTAATGCAATGATTGATGATGTTACACTCTATCTCATCAACATCTAGGAGTTTAGCTTTCTTGTACAATATATCTCATTTGTATAATTCTTTTATTTGATTTTGTTATATTAATTTGAAACTTTTTTTTTCCTTTGGTTTGACCTATACATTACTTTAATTTTGTGAATTACATTGCATCCATTTATTTTGTTGGCATCGATTGAACAAACTTTAGCCAATTAGATATTCATTATTATATTTTTTATTGTATTATTTTTTGGATATGTTTTATTTGATTTTTTTATTTGTATTTGATTTTTATGATTGAGGATATTACACTCTATCTTATTTAAATCACAGAATGTAATTCTTTTGTACTATTTATTTTATTTCTTCAAAGTTTTTTATTTGATTTTTTGATATTACTATGAAAAATGAAAGCTTCTCTTATGTGACCATTACATTGCTTTGATTAGGTGTTATTACATTTCTTAAATCCATTCCATTTTAGCTTTATATATGTATATATATATATATATATATATATATATATATATGTAAACTTATGTCTAAACTAAACTTTTTTATTATTTGTGTTTAATTACTTTGGTAATTCATTGCAATTAAGAATGAGTCTGATGTTGACTTAACCATCATCATTAGGGTTATCTCGATGAGCTCTATACAAATCAATATGCATTTTTTTCATAATTTTATATTATTTTTTATACTGTTTTGGCATATTTAATGAGTAATTTATTTTTATACCTAATTTCATAATCATAAATATTATAATCCATCAGTTTATTATTCTACCATTCAAATTCCTTATATAATTTATCTCATTTCTTCAATTGTTTTGCATTATGTTAGTTATATTACAATGTTAAAATAAATCTCTTCTAGTTTGGCATTTAAAATTCCTTTATTTTTTAATATTATACTTCTTAAATTTATCTCCTTTTAGGTTTAATGTAAACTTTCTTAATATTAAAATAGTAATATTTATTTTTTTGCTAATTATTTTTAATAATTTAAAATATTCCAAATGAGGGCTAATGGAAAAAACAAATGATATTTACGTCATGTCAACCAGCACTATCAAATTAAATATGTATTTGTTTTTTAAAAAATTGTTTCTTAGTATTTTTTTATAAGGTATTTTGATTTATTCATTAATTGAAAATCACGAAAATTAAACTTGATCTCCATATTATCATGGAATTAAATTTTCCTATGCAATTGATCTCATTTTTTGAATTTTTTTGCTTTGATTTGGTTATATTACTACGTGAATTTATGTCTCCTCTTATGTGACCTTTGCATTGCCTTGATTTAGTTATGATAAATTGCTTTAATTTCTGATATAAAATATTTAATAAAAATCAAATTAAAGCTAAAATAATAATTTATTTAATTTACAGTTATTTAGCTTTGTCATTCATAGTAATTTCAAACTAAGGCTAATAGAGTTGAACAAAAAGTCATTGGACTCATCTTGACAAGCTCTATATATTTAAATGTTTACTTTTATCCATTTAAATATTTTATTTTCAAAGTTTTTGACATGTTTTACTAAAGATTTTAATTCATACGAGATTTTATTTACATGAATGTTAAACACGTTGTCCATAGTATCTTGGAATGTCATTTTCTTATACTAATTTTATTTTCTCAATTTTTCTTTCGTTTCATTTGGATATATTACTATGAAACTCTAGAGCTCACCCCATTTCTTCTATGCATTAACTTAGTTTGGTTATATTAAATATCTCCAATTTATCCCCATTTAATGTTAATATATATTTACTTAATATAAAAAATAATTTATTATTTTTTATGTTTGTTTAGTGTTGTAATTCAAAGTAATTCCAAAAGGCATCAGATTGACATTAAATAAACATCATTTGGCTCTTCTTCATGAGATATTTTAAATAAAATATTTATTTTTAATAATTTTAAGAATTTTATTTCTATTTTTTATGTAGGCTTCATGAGGTATTTTATTCGTACCTCGTTTGACAATTTAGGATGTTAACCTTAATGTCATTAGTATTTTAAAATGAACTTTCTCAAAAACTTTATCTCATTTCTACAAATATTTTTGTATGATTTGGTTACGTTGCATTGCTACAATTTAGCTAATTGAAACTTTAATCTATATTTAATATTATTATTGTAATTATATATGCTTATTTATTTTAATAATTCAAAATAATTCCAATTGAGGTTCAACATACACGATCTTAATGTCATTGCTCTCATCCAAAATCGCTCTACCAAATTAAATATTCACTTTTATATTTTTAAATGTTTTACTTTTTTGGGATTTTTTGGCATTCTTTGTGAGATATTTTATTTCTTACCTAATTTGATGGTTAAGAATCTTATCCTTAGTCTCCTTGGTATCCTTGAATGCAATTTTTCAAAAAAAAAAATCTTATTTTTGAAAATTTTTTCTTTGATTTTTTTATAACTACATAATTCTAAATTTCCTCTAATATGATATTTGCAATGCTTTGATTTTGTTATATTATTTCACTACAATTTATCTCATTTTTCTTTATTGTATATCTACTTTATATTACAATAATAATTTCTTATTATACATGTTTATTTAATATTATAATTTTGAGTAATTTGAAACAAGTTCCAATGGTGAAAAGTAAACATTGTGAGACTCATCTTAATGAGCTCTATAAAATTAAATCTTTATTTTTTAATTTGGAAATATTTTATTTTATAAGGTTTTGTAATGTTTTTAGAGGTGTTTTGATTTGTACCACTATAACTATTGAAGATATGATGCTAAATCTCCTTATTATATTTTAATGTAGTTTAGCAAACAATTTATCTGATTTTTTCAAATTATTTTACCTTGAATTGGTTATAATAAAATGAAACTTAAGTTCTTCTCTTGTGCAACTGTTAAATTACTTTCAACATGTTATATTCTATTGCTTCAATTTATCTATGTTCATTTTTAATATATATCTAATTAATATTAAAACATTAATTTGTTAATATTTTTTTTTATTTAGTTTGTTAATTCACAATATTTAAAAAAGTGGTTTGTTGAAGACAAAAAAATGACTCACATCATTGAGCTTTATCAAATTAATTTTTTATTATTTTTAATTAATTTTTTTAATTTTTTTTTGCTTATTTTATCAAAAATTTTGAGTCGATTATCATTACAATTAAGGATACTTCATTCAATCTCTTTAATATCTTAAATTGCATGTTTCTCATGTAATTTATCTCTTTTCCTTAGATTTTTGTCGTGATTTAGTTAAATTACTACAAAAAATCTAATTCTCTAAATTTTTTACCTTTATGTTACTTGGACTTGGTTATATTACAATACTTTAAATTATCATATTTCAACTATAAATATATTTAAAATAATAATTAAATATTATTCACATTTAATTGATTTGGTAATTCATAATTTGTTCGAAATGTGATCTTATGGAAACAAAACAAACATCATTCCACTACCTTGAAGAGCTTCGTCAAATTAAATATTGATTCGTATTATTTTAAAAATCTTATTTTCTGTGTTTTGGCATTCTTAGTTTGACATTTCTATTTGTATCCAATTTAACGATTTAAAGATGTCACACTCGATCTCCTTAGTATTACGGAGTGGACTTATACCATATAATTTACCTCATTTCTTCACATCTTTTTGTTCAATTTAGTTATATGGCTTTGAAACTATAACTCTCATCTCATATGTGCTCTACATTTCTTTTAATAGGTTTAATTATATTACTTTAATCTTTCTTATTTTAGCTTCAATTTATATCTACTTGTCAGTAAAATTAAACTTTATTACTATTTAATTTTATTTACTTTTATAATTCATAATATTTCGAAATGAGATCCAATAGAGACAAAATAGAACTTGTTGGACTCACTTGAAAGAGCTTTATAAAAAATATTTATGTTTATATTTTTAATTATTTTATTTTGTAAGGATTTTAAATCTTTTATTGTATAGTTTTCTTTGCAACCTTTTGACGCTTAAAGATGTCACACTTGATCATCTCAGAACCATGGAAGGTATCTTGCACAAATAATCTATATCATTTTTAATCTTTTTTATCGATTTGGGTAAATTACTACAAAAGTATAACTATCTTATTTTATGACCTCCTAATCTCTTTGATTTGGTTAAATTTCATTCATACAATTAATCTAATTTTAGATATTAGGCATATTTACATACAAAAACAATAATAATTCTTTTATTATTTATGCTTAATATCTTTGGTAATTTGTAGTAATCAAAATAAGGTCAACTGGAGAGAAAAATAATGACATTAGAATCTTATCCTAGAGCTCTATCCAATTAAATATTCACTTTTATATTTTTAAATAATTTATTTTCTATTTTTTTGGTATATTTTATGAGATTTTTTATTTCATTACTTATATAATGATCAAGAATGTGACACTCGACCTCTTTGGTATCTTGTTGTGTAGTTTTGTTGAACAATACATCTTATTTCTTAAAAGCTTTTGATTTGATTTTTTATAATTCAATGAATCTATGATTTTCCTTTAGTGTGACCTTATACATCACTTTGATGTGATTATATTACAATATTTCTATTTACCTTATGTCAACTTTAATATATCTACTTAATAATAAAATAATAATTTGTTATTATTTGTTTTATTTACATTGCTAATACACTTTTATTTTTAATAAAGTCTAATTGAGATAAAAAAATGTAACTCGACCCTTCTCAATGAGCTCTATTTAATTAGATTTTCATTTTATATCTTTTAGATGTTAAATTTTCTAAGGATTTGGCATTATTTAGTTGACCATTAGCTGGTACTTTCTTTAACTAGTAAGAATGTCTTGCTCAATTTCCTAAGTGCATCAAAATTCCACTTTCCATATCATTTATCTCATTATATTTAATTACTTTTCATAGATTAAGTTATGTTAATATGAAAATCTACATCAACTCTTCTATGACCTTTACATTGCATTGATTTAATTATATTATATTACTTCAATTTATGTCAATAAGCTTTAACAAATATTTACTTAAAAATAAAATATTATTTTTTTATAATTATTTTTTTGGTAATTTATAGTAATTCAAAATGAAAACTTATTGAGATGAAACAGGCATTGTTATTCTTATAATGAAAAGCTCTACGTACTTTGACAGGCTTTATGATACATTTGATTCATAGGTTATTTTAGGATAAAGAATGCTATACTTGATCCCCTTAATATCTTGGAATATAAATTTCCAATATAGTTTATCTTATTTCTTGAACTTTTGCATTTCTATTAGGTTGCATTACTATGAAATTGCAATCGTTCTCTTGTGTATGCTCTGCTTCACTTTTATTTTGTTATATTACATGGTTTCAATTTATCTCATTTTAATTTCTTTATTAATTTAATAATAAAATAATAATTTATAATTACTTTTTTCTTAATTAATTTTACAACTCATAATAATTCCAAATTAGGTCTGATCAAGTTAACGAAATATTGTTGGACTCATCTGAACGAGCTCTATCTAATTGTGTACTCATTTTGGTTTTTTTTAATATCTTATTTTTAAGGCTTTAGCTTATTTTTCAAGAAACTTGGTTCTTGTGAAATTTGATGATTAGACATGTTTCACGAAATCTTCATGGTATCGTGGTGTTCAATGTTTCTTATTCAATTTGTCTTATTTTTAAATTTTTCTTTTCGATTAAGTTATATTATTATGAAATTGTAAATCTCCTCTCGTGTGATCTTTACATTACTTTGCTTTAGTGACATTATATTAGTTTGATTTATCTAATTTTAGCTTTAATATATTCTTGCTTAATATTAAAAAACAATTTATTATTTTTAAGTTATATACCTTTGTATTTCACATTATATACCAACATGGTTCGATATAGGTAAAACAAGCATCACTGGATACTGATTGACAAGCAATATCCCATGAAATACTCCATGTTTCTCAGATACTTTGTAATATAACATGAATAGATCTCCTTGTTTATTTGGTAATTATTAGTAATTATGCATAAATATTGATGATCAAGGTCATTAAGCTTGATGTCCTTATTATCATGAATGCAACTTTATCAAAGAAATGAGATAAATGGAGTTTTATAGTAATATAAACATTAAATATGCTATAAAGTTAGATAATAATATGAACATTAAATAGAATTATATTTTTATTTAACAATTAAATTTTGAAATGAGAATTTAATTAGATAGGGTTTATTATAATGAGTCTAATGACATTCGATTCTTCCTGATCTAACCTCATTTAAAATTATTGTCAACTACCATTGTTATTTCCAATAAAATGACAAGATTGCATGAAACATCATCAAACATAAAATCATATGCAAATCAAAATAGTTGTTTAAGTGTACAAAAATCTTATAAATTAAAAATATTTAAAAATATTGAATGCAATTTTTAATTCAACAAAGGTAATCGAGATCAGTGTAATGATGTTTATTTGAATACAACCAACAAAATATGGAGTTGTTGTGACGTACCAAACTAAATTAGAATAAATAATAACGAAATTTTTAGTTTAATATTAAGTAAATATTTATTAAAGCTAAAATAAGAAAACTTAATGTTATATGATATAATAAAAACAAGGTGATGTAGTGGTCACAAGAGTGGAAAATTAGAGTAAAGTAGTACAACAAAAAAATCATTGTGAAACATTTGAAGAAATGAGATGAATTTTAAGAAAAAGTTGTATTCTAAAATATTAAAAAAATTGAATGTAAAAATCTTGATAATTTGATGAGGTATGAATTGAAATATCTCATAAAGAGTGCAAAAATAACAAAAAAATATTTATAGATATATAGATAAACATTTATTTCAATATTGCTTCTTAAGAAGGGCCCAAGAGCATTGCTTCATCCTAATTAGACTTTGTTTAGAATTTCTATGAATAAAAAATAAAAAAAGAATAAATAATAAAATATTCTTATTTTTATATCCAAAAATTTGTATTAGACTTAAATGATATATATTGAAGTAATGTAACAAAAGAAAATCCAAGTAGTCAAACTGAGACATTAGAGAAGAAATAGAAGTTTGTTGTAATATAGCCAAATTAAAAAAAAATTCAAGAAATAAGATAACTTTTATGGTAAAGTTACATTCTAATACAAAAAGGAGATCGATAGTTGCTTCCATGATCATCAAATTAGGTACATATCAAAAGTTGTTTTAAGGAGATCCAAAGCCATTAAAAATAAAATATTTAAAAATAATAAAAATAAAAAAATAAATTAAACAAATGTAATATAATGAAAAAAAAGTAATGTAAAACATAATCTAGGAGAGAATTAGAGTTTGATAGTATTATAGCAAAAATAAGGTGAAAACTTTGAACAAATGAGATAAATTGAATGGGAAAGTCATATTCGTAAATATTAAGGATATCGAGTGCAACATGTTTGATTATCAAGTCATATCCAAATAAAAATGACTCATAAAGTATGCCAAAGTTATATAAAAATACTTAAAAATATAATAATAAATGTTTAAATTGATAGTTTTCTTGAAAGTGAATGCATTGACTTCTACTGCATCACAATCAAACCCCATTTCTAATTATTATGAATTATAAAATTAAAATAGAATAAATAAAATAAAACATTGTTTTAGTATTAAGCAAACAAATACTAATGCTTAAATGAGGTAAAATAAAGTATCATAATATGACCATTTCAAAGTAATGTAAAGGCTAGATGATAAGAGATTTAAGGATACAAAATAATAAAATAGAATCAAAGTGAAGCATTTTAATAAAGAAGATAAATTGCATGGGAAACTAGCATTTCAAAATACTTTGAAGACCAAAAATATCATCATTAGAAAAATTAGAAATGAATCAAAATAACTCATTAGGATTGCTAAAGTTAAAGAATAAAAAAATAAAAAAACATTTAAAATAAATATTTAATTAGATAGAACCGATAAAAATGTGTCTAGTGATGATTATTTCATCCTAGCAAAACCTCATTTCGAATTATTATGAATTACAAAAGTAAATAAGAAGAAATAAAAATAAATTATTATTTTAAAATTATATGGACCTATATTAATGGTTAAATGATGCTAAATGAAGCAATTTGAAATAGCCAAATAAAAGCAAAACATTTGAAGATATAGGACAAATTGTATGAGAAATTTACGTTCCAAGATAATTAAAAAAATCAAGTGCAATGTCTTTGATTGTGAAATAATGTTCGAAATAAAATCTTTCTTGGATAAATAAAAAATATAAAAATGTCATAAATTATAATGGAAAATTGTGTTCTGAAATGCTAGATTGATCGAGTGTGTAACATAATCAATCACCAAACTAGCTAAGAATAATAATGACTCATAAAGTGTGCGATGGCACTAGAAAGAAAAATATCTCAAAATACAAAAAATGAACTTTTAATTGAACAATGGTCATTGTGGTTAGTCTAATGATATTTATTTCTTCTTGACCAGGCATCATTTGTAGTTACTATATCTTAACAAGGTAACACAAGAGGATATTTGTTGTTACGTATACGAAATAAAAATCAAATTTTTTAGAGAAATACTACATTTTATGTACAAAATGTTGATTCTAAGAAACTATGGGGATAAATTGTAATACCCTTGGCCATTAATAATGCACAAATCAACATATATCACAAAGTTCACCTATACAAAAAAAATAAAACTTTATATTTAAATTTGATAAATGCATTCTAGAGCAGTCCAACTATGTTTGGTTTGTCTTAATTGGACCTCATTTGGAATTACAATAGATTACCATAGTAAATAAGCATAAATAATAGTAAAGTATTGCTTTTGTAAGTAAACATATGCTAAATAAATGAGATAAATTGAAGCTATGTATTTAGACCAAATCTTAGTGATGTAAAGCGAGATGATAAAAGATTCAAAGTTACGTAATAATAAAACAAAATCAAAGCTAAAAATTTGAAGAAATAAGATAAATTGTGTGATAAAATTGCATTCCAATATACAATAGAGACTTAGAGTGACATCATTGATCATTAATGAGGTATGAATTGAAATGACACAAAACATGTGAAAGCTATAAAATATAAAATATTTTAAAATTAATATTTAATTTGACATAGTCATTAAGATAAGTCCAATTACATTTGTTTCAACTTGATCAGAACTAATTTTGAATTACTTTTAATTCAAAGTCAATAAGTATAAATAAAAATAAATAATTATTTTTTGTATTAAGAAAATATATATTAGAGTTGACATGTTATAAATTAAAGCCATAAGATGTAACAAAGTTAAGATATTGTGAACATTACAAGAGAGTTCATTTAGAGTGGCATAATAAGAGGACCAAATCAAAGAAAAAAATTTGAAAAAAGAGATAAATTCTATGAGAAAGTTGTATTTTGAGATACACTAATGATCTAATGTATCATCATTGTTGGTTAAATTAATTATTGATTAAAATATCTCATAAAGAGTTTTGAAACCACATAAATTTAATATTTATAAACAAAAAAAGAATATTAATTTAGATAAAGTTCTCTAAGATGAGTCAAACTGGATTTGTCTTGTCTCAATCAAACCTCTTTCAAAATTATTGTAAATTTCAGAAGGAAATAAGCAAAAATAAGAATAAATTATTATTTTAATATTAAATAAATATATAATTAAGCTAAGATGAAGTATATTTAGAAAATTAAATATAAAATAATCAAAGTAATATAAAGATCATAGGAGATAAGATTTAGAGTTACAAAGAAATGCAACTAAATAAAACAAAATCATTGAAAGAATGAGATAAATTGTATGAGATTTTTAAGCTCCATGACACTAAAGAGATCAAGAATAGAACATCGACAATGAAATACAGCTCAAATCAAACAAAAATAACACTTAAATATTTAGATATAATTTTTTAATTAGATAAACCTCATTGATACAAGTATATTGAAATTTATTTTGTTACATATTATCTTTCTAGAATTTTTGTTAATTATCATAATAAAGAAGCATAAATAATAATATATTATTATTTTCATATTACATAAATATATTATAAAGCTCGAATAAGAAAAATTAATGCAATGTAAGATAGAAAAAACCCTGGTAATTTAAAGGTCACAATAAATAAGATTAAAAGCTACATTATAATTAAAAAATCAAAGTGAAAAACTTGAAAAATAAGATAATTTATTAGAGAATGTTGCTTTCCAATATACAAGTAGCTCGAGGGTAACATCCTCAATCATCAAATCTAGTACCAAAAAATATCTCACCAAATATAATAATATAATAAAAAATTAAATATTTGTAAATATAGAATGAATGTTTAATATGATAGAGGTGGATGTGTCGAATCTAATGACATTTGTTTTATTTCGATGGACACTCATTTTGATCAATGCAAATTATAAAATTAAATAAGCCTAAATAAAATAAACTATTATTTTAATATTTAAACATTTTATATTAAAGTTGAAATGAGTGAATTTGAAGTAATATAATATTAAAAAATCAAAGTGATGTAAATTCGACATGATAGAATATTTAGAATTTCAAAGTATTATAACAAAATAAAAGTGAAAGTTTTGAAGAAATTAGAAAAATTGCTTTTAAATTTACATTCTAAGTCACTATGGAGATTTATAACAATATCCTTGATCATCAAATCATGTGTCAATCAAAATGCCTGATAAATCATGCCAAAGCCATACAAAATAAAACTTTAAAAAATTTAAATATGAATATTTAATTGGAAAAGGCTCCATAAATGACTCTAGTGATATTTATTTCATCTCAATGGGACCTCATTTAGAATAACTATGAATTACCATATTAAATGAGGATAAATAATAAGAGGTTATTATTTTTAATTCTAAATATATAAATAATAAAGTTGAAATGAGATAAACTAAAGTAATGAAAAGTTCAATAAATAAGATAGTTAGATTTTCATAGTATAACAAAATTAAAGAGAAAACTTTGGGGAAATGAGAAAAATTGTTGAGAATGTCATATTCTAAGATACTAAGAAGGTTGATTATAACATCCTCAATTGTTTAATATGGTGCAAAGAAAATGTCTTGTAAAACATGCTAAAGAATAAAAATATTTAAAAAAATGAAATGAGTATCCAATTGAATAGACCTCATCATGATGAGTCCAATTTCATTTGCTTTTTTGATATAGAACTCTATTGAAGTTACTATTAATTACCAAAATAGATGACTAAGGTATAATTGAGATAAATTAAAGCCATGTAATATAACAAATTAAAAGTTGACATAAGAGAAAAGTTTTAGTTATATAAAAAGTAAATCAATGAAAATTAAAAAAAATAAAATAAATTATATGAGAAAGTTGCATTCTAGGATATGAAGATCCTATTTAATAACCTCTAACATTAAATAAGATAATAGTTAATCTTTTTCATAAAAAAAGCTTAAATTATTGAAATAAAATGCATAAACATATAAAAATGAATACGTAATTGGATAGAGCATGCAAAGAAGAATTGGTCGATGTCACAAACTTTTTGGAATTACAACAAATTACAAAATAACTTAGCATAAACAATAATTAGTTATTATTTTAATATTAAGTAAACAAATAATAAAACAAAAATTACATAAATGGGTGTAATGTAAAATCACAAAATTAAAAAGATAGAAATGTCAAATGACATAATATTTAGAGTTATATTATATTATAGCTAAATCAAAGTAAAAATGTTGAAAAATGAGATAAAGTAGAAGGGGAAATTTTTATTCAAAGATACAAAAGAGATCAAGTGTAATATCATCAATCACTATACCAGACATGAATATAAATTTCACATAAGAAATGCAAAAATCTTCAAAAATAAATTAATTAAAATGGTTGAAATAAATGTTTAATTAGGAGTGTTTTGACAGGAGCCCACTGATATTTAGTACTTTTATATCTGACCTCATATAGAATTTCTTTGATTTATGAAAAATAAGGAAAAATGTTAATAGATTATTTTTGAAAAATATGGTAAATATATAATAGAGTTTAAAAAGGATAAATTAAAGGATTATAAATTAACACAATCTAAGTGATGTAAAACTGACCAATAAGAGATTTAGAGTTACATAAAAATATGACAAAGCCAAATAGAAAGTTATGATAAAGTGATATCAATTATTCTTGAAAATTACATTCCAATATCCTGAGGAGATTTGGGCTAACATTCTTAATGATCAAATTAGATGTGAATCAAAATATCTCATGATAATTACAATATCAATAAAAAAATGAATATTTAGAAATTTAAAAATTTAAAATGAATTCTTAAATTTATAAAGCTTATCTTGATATGTCCAACAAAATTTATTTCATCATGATGAAAATTTGTTTAGAATTATTTAAAATTACTTAAAACATAAGAAAAAAATTAAAAAAATAATAATATTAAATAAATATAAATTAAAACTCAAATGACATAAGTTAAGGAAATTTAAAAAAGCCAAATAAAAAAATTATAAAGGTCACATGAGTTTAGATTTTGAGTTATATAATAATACAACTAAATTAGAGCAAAAAATTTAGAAATATCATGCAACTTGTAAGAAAAACTTGTATTTCAAGATGCTACGGAGATCGAGGCAACATCAAAAGTTTCATATGATGTTCAAAAAAAAATAACAACTAAAGCAAGCTAAAACCTAAGGAAAAAACCTAAAAATATAAAAAAATGAATATTTAATTTGATAGAGCTCACCTAAATGAGTACTATGACATTTGTTCCTTCTCAATCGAGCACCTTTTTGAATTAATATAAATTAAGAAATTAAAGAAACATGAATAATAAAAAATTACAATAGAACACAATAATATAAAGCAATGAATAACAAAATAAACCATTATAGTATAACAAAATAAAAGCAATGAATAAATTACAGTAGAGGATATGTAGAGCCACATATTGATATAAACCAATCAAAGCAAAAACGTTTAAGAAATAAAATAAATTATCTTACAAAGCAGCACACTAAGATACTAAAAAGACCATGTCAAACATTATCGATTATTAAATAGCATAAGAATCAAATTATCTTTTAAGGGATGGAAAAATATTAGAAAATATAGAAGTAAATTTTTAATTTGATAGAGATTAATGAGACCAGTCGAAGATTGTTTCTTTCTCACAAACAATCATCATTTTGAATTACTACAAATAAAAATAGTAAAAAAGGAAATGTAATAATAAGTTATATTTTTTAAAAATAAAGAAATACCAATAAAAAAACGAGATAAATTTATGCAATATAATATTACCAAATCAAAGTGATGCATAGGTCACATGAGTGGAGAACTATTGTTTTGCCATAATATAAACAAATGCAAGTAAAAATATTAAAGAAATGAGATTCGTTACTAGGGAATGTTGCATTCAAAGATACTTAAGTGCTGAAGAGCAACATTCTCGATTACGAAATCAGGTATTAATAGAAATTTCCAACAAAGTATGTAAAATTTCCTAAAATATTAAATATTTAACAATATAAAGATGATTATTTAATTTGATAGAGCTCATTACGATAAATCCAACAATCATTGTTTTTTATCAAACCTTATTAGAATTACTGCAAATTTCAAAAATAAATAGGAATAAATAATAATGAATTATTGAATAAATATACATTAAAACTAATCGAAGATAAATTGGAAAAAGGTAATAAATCAAAATTGAAGTGATGTAATGGTGAGACAATAAGGGATTTTGAATTACAAGTTAATAAAACCAAATCAAAGTGAATAATTTGAAACAATTAGATAAATTAAATGGTTAAGATGCATTCAAATTTACTAAGGAGACTAAGTATAATATTCTAAATTACCAAATCTTGTACAAATTAAAATGTCTTATAAGGGATGCTAAGGCCTTAAAATAACTAAATAAAAAAGTATAAATATGAATAACTTATTATTTTAATGTTAGTAAAATATATACTTAATCTAAAATGTGATAAATTTTAAAAAATAATACGATGAAATCAAACCAATGCAAAAGTTATATGAGAGGAGAATTGAATTTCTTGCTATTATAATCATATAAAAGTGAATAATTTTAAAAATTTATTAAATTTCAATTAAAAGTTACATTATAGGAAATTAAGGAGGTTAGCTATAACATCTTTGATCATTAAAGATGGTACACATAAAAAATTTAAAAAACGTGAAAATGAATTTTTATTATGATAGAGTTTATGGAGATGAAACCATCAAATTTTGGTTCATCTTGATTAGTCCTCATTCTAAAATACTGTGAATCACCAAAAAAATAAGAACAAAAATAATAAAGTGTTATTTGAAATTTTTAAAAACATATATTTTAGCTAAAATAGGATAAATTAAAGAAATATAATATAATCAAATTTACAGAATGTAAAGGTCACATGAAAGGGTAGTTATAAGACAATATAATTATAACAAAATGAAATAAAGATAAAATTGAAGAAATAAGTTAAATTATATGGGAACATGGCATTCAAAGATTTTATGAGGACAAAGTGTAACATCATTTATTGACATAACTAGTATGTATTGAAATTTAATTGATATAAGTCATTGAGACTAGTCTAACAAAATTGTTTTGTCTTGATTGGTCTCGCTTAGAATTAGTATGAGCTACCAAAGTAAATAAGAACAAATAAAAAATAATTAATTTAATTTAAGTAAATAAATACTATAACATAAATAAGATAAAGTAGAGCAACATAATATAACAAAATCAAAATGCACAATTTGAATAAATTAGATAAATTTTATACGAATGTTGCTTTCAAAGATGCTAAATAGATTGATGCTACTATTCATGATCATCAAATCATGTACAAATCAAAACACTTAGGAAACATGCAAAATACCTTTAAAATAATATTGAAAAAATGTAAATAAGAATTTTTAATTATATAGAGTGCATTAAAACAAGTATAGGAAAATATATTTCATTTCGATCAAATCTTGCAGCGAATTACCTCAAAAACAAAAGTTATTAAACATAAATAATAAAAAACTTTGTTGAATATCAACTATATATATATTAAAGATAAAATACGTAAATTATTGCAATGTAATGTAACATAATCTGATTGATGTAAAAGTTACACAATAGTAGAATTAAAGTTTCAAAGTAATATTAAAAAATGTAGGCAAAAAATTTGAAAAATGAAATAAATTATACTCGAAAGTTGCATTGCTTGATGTTAAGGACTTCAGGTGTAGCATACTCGGCTATCAAATGAAGTATGAAGAGAAATGCATCATAACGCATTCAAAAATCTCACAAATGAAAAAAATTTAAAATGAGAAATGAATATCTAATTGTATAAAGCCTTTCAAGATGATTTCAGTATCATTTGTCCCTTCTTGAACGACCACATTTGGAATTATGTTGATCTAAAATGTAAAGAAACACAAATAATATAAATGATTATTTTAATATTAAGTAAAGATGTTTTAAAGTTGAAATAAAAAAATTGAAATAGTCAAATAAAACAAAATCAAAGCAATATAAAGGACATGTAAGAGGAGATTAAAAATGACAATAATATAACCAAATAAAAAAAAATTGAACAAATATGATACATATTATAGGAAAGTCATATTCCATGATGTTAGGGAGATAGAGTGCAACATCCTCGATCATGAAATCATGCATGAATCTAATGGACAAGTAAAGAATGCAAAAAAGCTTGAATATAAACTATTTAAAACTATTAAAATGAATATTTAATTAGATAGAGCTTTTGAATGAGTCCAGTGATGTTTAATTTTTTAAGATCATATTTTGCATTGAATTACTCGAAAAATGCAAAATAAATAATCATAATTAGTAATAAATTATTAATTTGATTTTAAATAAACATATATTAAATAAGAATGAAATATATTGAAGCAATGCAATATAACTTAGTAAAAGTCATGGAGATGTCACATAAGGGTAGATATAGAGTTAAATTATAACATAAAAAATCTAAAAAAATTTGAATAAATGAGTTAAATTGTATGATAAAGATTCACAACTATATATTGAAGACATTACGTGTAACATCCTATAACATTAAATCAAGTATGGGGAGAAATATCTCAAAACAATGCCATGAAAGTAAAACAATATTTAAAAAAATATAGAAATTAATATTTAATTTGACATTACTCATTAGGATGTGTCTAAAGACAATTTTTTCATCCTAATTGAACATTATTTAAAATTATTAGGAATGAAAAAATTAAATGGGTATAGATAATATTAAATTAGTATTTTATTATTAAGTAAATATATATTAAAATTGAATTAAAAAAATTAAGACAACCGAATATAACAAACTTGAAATGATGTAAAGTCACATGAGAGGATATTCAGAGTTTCGTAGTACTATTTTCAAATAAAAGTGAAAACGTTTCAAGAATTAGACATTAATAAGGAACATTACATTAAAAGATACTAAATAGATCAAGTATATAATCCTTGATCATCAAGTTTTGTATAAATAATACGTCAAGTAAAGCCTACAAAAACTTTCAAAATTTAAATATTTGAAAATATAAACATGAATTACAAATGTAAATAGGCATAAATAATATCAAATATTATTTTAATATTAAGCAAAAATATATTAATGTTAAAATGAGATAAAATTGTATTATTGTGATATAACCAAAACAAATCATTAAAAAGGTTGCATTAGGAGTGATTTAATATTGCATTGTGATATAACTAAATCCAAGCAAAAAATTTAAAGTGAGAAAATTAATGAGAAAGTTGAATTTCAAGATATTAAGTAGATAAGGTGTAACTTCCTTGATAACTGAAGCATATAGGAATCAATATGTCTCATAAAGAGAGAAACATACAAGAAAATAAAATAACTAAAACAAAGAAATTGATATTTAATTAGATATAGGTTGCCACTACAACTCGAATGATACTGCTTTATGTGGGTTGGGCCTTGTTTGTAATTCCTATAAAATAATACTATTTTTAATATTTAAGAATTTGATATTAAATTAAAATGAAAAATAATTATCTAATATAATATAAACAATTAATGTAAAGTGCACATGAGAGGAGGTATAGAGTAACAAAGTAAGTAACAAAATAAAAAAATGATTAAGAAAATGAGATTAATTGTGTGTGAAAATTACATTCCAGGACATCGAGTTTGAGTGTAATATTCTTATTCATGAATTTAGGTACAAATTAAGATATCTTATGAAGCAATTAAAAATGCGAAAAAAGAAAATATTTAAGTTGTATAAATGAATATTTTATTACATAAAGCTCATCAAGTCATTTTTCATGAAATTTGTCTTGTCTCAATAAGACCTTCTTTGGAATTACTACCAATTAGCCAAGTAAATAAAAATAAAAGATAATAAATTATTACTTCTAATATTAAGTAAATAAACATTAAAGAAAAATAACATAAATTTTAAAAAATCTAAAATGACAAAATGAGATCGATATAAAGGTCAAACAAGAGTAGATTCAAAGTTACATAATAATATTACCAAATCAATGAGAAAACTTTGAAGAAATGAGATAATTTGTAAGGTTATATTAGATTACAAGGTGCATTGGACAATCATACATCTTCGATTATAAAATCAGGTAAAAAAATGTTTTGCAAAGCATGCCAAAATTTAAGAATAATTATTTAAAAATATGAAAATCAATATTTAATGAGATATTCTTTGCTAAAATGAGTCTAATGGTTCTTCTTTCAACTCAATTTTACCTCATTTGCTATTTTTGTGAATTAAGAAATTAAGTAAGCATATATAAAAAAATTATTTTCTTAATTCTAAGTAAATGCATATTGAAGTTGTAATATGACAAATTGAAGAAATATAATATAACCAAAAAAGGGATGTAAAGGTAGCAATTAGGGACAATTAGAATTTCATGGTTGTATAACAAAGTGATGACAAAAGACTTGAAGAATATACATAAATTGTATGATAAAATTACTTTTAAAAATACTTAATAAGTGTAACAACTCAATTATCATATAAAAAACAAATAAAATTGTACCACAAAAATTACAAAAATCTTAAAAAGATATTTAGAATTTATAAATGAATACTTATTTGTATATCACTTATATAAATGAGTTAAATAGAATTTGTCTCATCTCAATTAAACCTTACTTGAAATTAGTATGGATTACTAAAAAAATATCCATATAATAATAAATTACTATTTTAATGTTTTTTAAACAAGTATTTTAACTAAATATGTTAAATTAATGCATTATACCTTATTAAAGTGATATAAAAGTCAAACGAGAGGAGATTTAAAGTTACATAATAAAGTTGAACAAGTGAAGAGAAAGATAAATTGTATGATTATCACTATATAGTAGTAAAGATATCAAGTGTAACATACTCAATTATTAAATTAAGTATGAATAATAATAACTAATAAAACATGCCAAAACTTTTTAAAAAATATCCAAAAATATTAAATTAAATATTTAATCAAATAAAGCTAGTTGAGATAAGTTACACAAAATATTTTTCATCTTGAAAAAATCACATTTGCAGTTACCACTAATCATCAAAGGAGATAAGCATAAATTTAAAAAAACTATTTTTAAATAATAAGTATATATATATATATATATATATATATATATATATATATATATATATATATATATATATATATATATATATATTCAAGTCAAAATAAGATAAATTGAATTAATGAAATGATAAGAAATCAAAGAGGCCTAAAAACCACATAAGAGGATATTTAGATTAATGTGGTACAATAACCAAATCAAAGTAAAAATTTTAAATAATTAAGAAATTATTTTGGAAAGTTGAATTCCAAGATACTAATGAGATCTTGTGTAACGTCTTATATCATAAAATAAAGTCTGAATAGAAATATTTAAAAAAATCAAGCAAAAATCTAGAAAATAAAATATTTGAAAATACAAACAAGAATAACAATTTCATGGAACCTATCAAAACGAGTATAATAACATCTCTTTCATGTAAATCAAACATCTTTTGTAGTCACAATGAATTAGAATGTAAACAGTTATAAATAATGCAAAATATTATTTGAATATTAATTAAACATATATTAAACTAGAAGTAAAATAGATTAAATATTATATAAAAATCAAAGTGATGTAAATGTTATATGAGAGGAGATTTAGAGTTACACAACATTACCGAAAAATCACAACGAAAAGTTTGGAGAAATAAGCTAAATTATATAAGAAATTTGACTTTGAAGATAATAAAGAGAATTAGTGTTAGTTTCTCAATTGTCAAATCATGTACAAATTGAAATGTCTCATAAAGCATATGAAAATTTAGAAATTAAAATATTTCAATTATTAAAAAGAATTTTTAATTAGATATAGCATGTCGAGATGAGACAAATAACATTTGCATCATCACTTTCAAAACTCATTTGGATATACTAGAGAGAATAAGCATAAATAAAAAAATATTATTTTATTAATAAAGTGTTATAAAAGGTTATTGAAGAGGAGATTTAGAGTTATATAATAATATGAACAAGCAAAATTGATAAATTTTAAAATAAAATGGCTTAAATTGTGTTGGAAAATTATATTCTAAGGTACTAGGAAAATGTAATGTGTCATCATTTATAGCTGAATAAGTTATGAGTGAAAATATCTCATAAAATATGGCAAATATTAGAAAATAAAGTAATAAAAATATGAAAATGAATATTTAATTTGTTAGAACATATTGAAATGAATACAATGACATTTATTTTGTCACAGTTGGACCTACTCTAGAATTACTATAAATTACAAAAGTTAATAAGCTTAAATAATATTAAATGATTATTTTATGATTATGTAAAATTCACTCAAAACTAAAATTAGATAAATTAAAAAAAACATAATTGAACAAAGTTATAAAGTTTTGATAGTCGTAAGAGAGAAAAAGTTATGTTTTACAACAACTTAACCAAAAAAACATTTGGAGAAATGAAATATTTTCTGATGGAAAAATGCATTCCAAAATACTAGGGAGATGGATGTAGGCATCCTCGATCACCAAATTTGTAATAAATTGAATTAACCATGAAGCTAGAAAAACCTTAGAAAATAAAATAATTGAAAACATTAAAATGAATATTTAATATGAAATAGTTCATGAGGATAAGTTCAAATATATTTATTATCTATATTGAAACATGATTATAATTTTCACAAATTAAAAAACTAAATGAGAACAATAATTAAAAATTTATTATTTTAATATTAAGAAAAAAATATTAATGAAATAATGTGATAAAAGCAAAGTAATGTACAAGTAACACGAGAAAGGATGTAATGTTGCATAGCAAGAAAATCAAATAAAATTAAGAAATTTGAAGAAATATGATAAATTATATGAGAAAGTGGCACTCTGACATATAAAAGAGATTGAGTGCAATGTCTTTAATCATTACATTAGTCACAATTAAAATATCTCAGAAATAACATCAAAATCCTAGAAAAATAAAATATTTAAAACTAATGAACTGGATATGAGTTGGATAAAACTCATGTAGACAAGTCGAATGATGTTTCTATCATCTTGATTAGATTTCATTTGAAATTATAATGCATTACCACAAAATATAGATGCAATAAAATAAAAAAAATGAAGTAAAAATAACACAATTAAAGAATCAGAGAAAATAAAATATTTAAAATATTAAAATCAACATTTAATTGGATAGCAATCATTAACACAAGTTTAATGACGTTTTTCTCATCTTAATAACATCTTATTTGGAATTATTACAAATTACATAATAAAAATGATAAAATAATAATAAATTTTTAATTTTCATGTCAATTAAGTATGTATGAAATTTAAAATGAGGTAAATTTAAAATGCATTAAATCTAAATCAAAGAAAGATGTGTCACAAGAAACGGTTTTTAGTTGCGTAGTCAAAAAACAAAATCGAAATGAAAAATTCTAAATAAAGTGATAAATTGTAGAAGAAAGTTACATTCCAACGATGTTGATCATGGAATTCGTTATAAATAAAATTATTTCATAAAAATTGCAAAAACATTAGAAAATAAAAAAAATTTTAATTTATTTAATTTAATGTTTAATTTCATAATGCTCGTCAACATATGACAAACGTAGATTGTTCAATCTTGATCAAACTTCTTTTTGAATTTTTGTAAGTTACTATGATAATTAAGCATAAGAAAAAATATTTTATTTTTTTAATGTAAAGAAAAAAAATATTAAATCTCAATTGATATAATTTAAGCCATTGTAATGTAATTATACCAAATTGAAGTAATAGTTACATGAGAGGAAATTAAGAATTATAAAATAATATGACAAAAAGAAAGAAAAAAATTAAAAGAAACAAATATACTAAAAGTTTCCATGCAAGATACGAAGGAAGATCATGTGTAATATTCTTAATCACCAAGTATGGTACGAGTTAGAAAATCTTGTAAGGAATCCAACAAAAATAAATATATAACTGGATAGAGCTCGTAGATAATGATCCTACAACATTTGATTCATGTCAATCTCATCAGTTTTCAAATTATTGTGAATTAATAATTTTGATAATCACAAATGATATTAAACTTTTATTTTAGTTCTAAGCTAACATTTATTAAGGCTTGATTGAGATAAATTGCAGCAATGTAAAATTTATTAAATCATTGGAATGATAACAGAAGATGATATTTTGTGTAAAATTGTAAAAAAACTAATTCAAAGCTATAAATTTGAAGAAATTAGAGGAAGTGTGTGGGAATGTTGCATGCTAAGATAATTATGGAATTGAGTGTGATGTCCTTAATCATCAAATATGGTATAAATCAAAATATCTCTTAATGTATAACAAAACATAAGACTATAACATATTTGAAAATACATAAATAAATATTTAATTTGATGGAGACCATAGAGTTGAGTCCAATAAAGTTTATTTTCTCTTGATCAGATTTTGTTTGAAATTATTGCAATTCATAAAATAAAAAAGATAAATAATAATGAATTATTATGTTAGTAATAGGAAGTTATATATTATATCTAAAATGATATAAATTATAGTAATTTAATATAGCCAAATCAAGATAATGAATAGGTCACATGAGAAGAGTGTTAGCATTTCATTAAAATATAAACAAATTAAAGAAAAAAAAAATAGAATAAAATAAGAAAAAATTTATGAAAAGGTTTTATTCCCAAAAATTAAGGGGGTGAAGTGTAAGATTCATGATTGTGAAATATGATATGAGTTATATTAGCTTGTAAAGAAAGCCAAATCCATATGAAAAAAATCCTTTAAAAATTGAAATAAATATTTAATAAGATAGAGCTTGTCATGTGTCCATCAACATTTGCTTCATCGCAATCAAATGCTATTTAAAATTATTGTGTATAACCAAATAAATTAGAATAACTAATAATAAAATTTTATTTTAAAATTAAGTAAATATATATTAAATTAAAATTTAAAAAAACTGAAGCAGTGCATTATAAACAAATCAAATCAATTAAAAAGTTGCATGATTGTAGATTTAGAGTTTTAATTGAACATGACTTCATTAATGTGAAACATTTGAAAAAATGAGATAATTATATAAAGAAGTTTCATTCCAAAATACTAGAGAGCTTTAATGTAACATCATTGATAATCAAATAACATAATTAAATGACTAAAAAAACATTTAAAATAAAAAGAAAAGAAAATTTTTAAAATAATAAAAAATAATATTTAATTTTATTAAGCACATCAAGATGAGTGTAATGTCATTTTCATTAAACCTTGGAATTATTATGCATTACCAAAGTTAATAAGAATAAATTATAAAAAATTATTATTTAAATGTTATAAAAATATAAAAATAAAATCCATGATCATCAAATTTTGTATGAGTTAAAAGTATTTGGCAAGTGTGTCCAAATGATAGAAAATAAAACATTTAAAAATATAAAAAATGAATATCTAATTAGTATTGGCCCTCATGTGTAGTTTCTATGAAATAAAAAATAATAAAAGAATTAAAAAAGTTACATTTTAATGTCTTTTAAATATATAATAAAGATAAAATATGGTAAATTGAAGCATGTCAATTTGTATGCCGAGATAATTTATTCTAGAAATTTGATTGAAAGATCATAACTAGATTGACAGTTATACCATCATTTGCCAAATATTGTATGAATTGAAATGTTTTGTGAGGCCACAAAAGTCATATAAAAAAAAATATTTAAAAGAAAAAAATTAATATTTTATTAGATAAAGCTTATGGAGACAACATTAGCGAAATTTGTTTTACCTTAAGCACACCTCATTTAGAATTACTATGGATTGCAAAAGTAAATAAGAACAAATAAAAATTAATTATTATTTCAAAACTTAAAAAAGTTATACTAAAGTTGAATTAGAATAAGTTGTAGCAATGTAATGTTACAAGACCAAAGTGATCAAAAGGTCACATGAAAGGAGATTTAAACTTGTGTGAAAAGTTTGAGAAAATAAAATAAATTGTAAAAGAAAGTTGTATTCCAAGATACTAAGGAGATTGAATATAACATCTTCAACCTTCAACTCACGTTCAAATAAAAGTATCTTATAAAGCATATTACAATGCAAGAAAAAAACATTATTTAAAAACCAAAAAAAGAACATTTAATTCTATAGAGCTGATTAACAGGAGTTCAATGGCACTCTCTAACATCTATATTGGGCATCATTTTGAATTAATATGAATTACATGATAAATAATAATAAATAAAATTTTTAATTATATATAAATATATTTTAAAGCTATAATGAGATAAATTAAAATACTATCACATAACAAAATCAAAACAATGAAATTAGTTGAACTAGAGGAGAATTAAGATTTAATTATCTAATAATACAACAATTCCTTAAAAAAATTTATGAAACAAAAAAAGTGTTATTTAATTAAATAGGACTTATCGAGACAAGTCGAACGACATTTGTTCTGTCACCATAGGACCTCGTTCGATGTTACTATTAATTACCAAAATACAAGAAAAATAATTAAAAAATATTATCTTTAATATTCATAAATTACATATTAAAGCTCTAATGAGATAATTTGATAAAATATAATATACATGCAAATCAAAGTGAAATAAATGTTATGCAAAAGGAGAATAATATTTTCATCATAATATAACAAATTCAAAGTGAAACTTTTTATAACTGAGATATATTGTAGTTGAAAGTTATATTCCAAGATACTAAGGTGTTTAAGTGTGTAATATTTAAAAAAATTAATATTTAATTAGATAAAGTTCATCAAGATAAGTCCAACAACATGTTTTTTCTTGATTAAACCTAACTAGAAATATTATAAATTATCAATGTAAATAGGAAAAACTAACAAAAACTTAATATTTAAAGATTAATTAAATATATATTCAAACTAAAATTTGATAAATTGAACTAATTCTTTGTTACAAAATTAAAGTAATATAAATTTTACATGAACACCAATTTAGAGTTACCTTATGATATAACAAAATAAAAGAAAAATATGAATAAATTAGATAAATTGTGTGAGAAAATTGTATTTCAAGATACTAAGCAGCAGAAGTATAACATCACCAATCATGAAATAAGGTATGAATCAAAATATCTTTCAAAACATGAAATAATAATAGAAAATAAAATATTTAACAATATAAACACAATGGTTATTTGGATGGGGAGTGCTGAGAAGTGTCCTTTAGCATTTGTTACATCACAACTGGGTCTTGGTTAGATATTTTGCAAATTATCATAGTAGACAACCAAAAAGAATAGTAAATTGTTATTCAAAATAAAGTTAATATATGTTAAACATGGAATGTGATACATTAAAGCATTGTAATATAACAAAGTTAAAGACATCTAAAGGTTAAACAAACAATTGAGTTAAAATTCACAATAACGAAAATCAAAGAAACAATTTCAAGTAATATCTGCTAAAAAAGCATAAAACTTTGAAAATAAAATATTTAATAAATATTAATGTATAAATGATGTAAATTGAAAGAATGTAATATAATGTAATATGGCCAATTTAAAGGTCACACAAGAGGAGAATCAGAGGTTTATAACAATATATCCAATTCAAATAAAAAAAGTTTAATAAATAAGATAAATTATATAAGATGTTTATATTCTATAATAATAAGAAGATCAAGTATAACATATTTAATTCAAAAATCATATACAAATTGAGTTGTCTCATAAAATACTTAAGCAAACCAAAAAATATTTAAAAATATAAAAATATATTTTTTTAATTAGACAAAGCTCATTAAAATGGTCGTGAGGACATTTTATAGACATGGTAAGAAGTTGTTGCAATTTTTATTAATTACCAAAGTAATTAAATTTAAATTAACTCTAAATTATTATTTTTATATTATATAAATATATATTAAAGTTAAAATTAGAAAAATTGATTTAATATAATATAGCTATATCAAAGAGATATAAAGGTCACATGAGAGGATAATTAGAATGTGTTTCCAATACAACAAATTCAAAGAAAAAAATTTATAGAAAAGAGACAAAGATCATTGATATGAATCCAATAATATTTGTTTCATTTGGATTGAACATCATTTAAAATTATTATATATTAATAAAATAAATAAGCATACAAAAAATAAATTATTATTTTAATACAAAATTTTAAATATATTAAAGCAAAAGTAATATAAATTGAAACAATATAATGTGCCCAAATAAAAATTTTATGTAAGTAATTGAGTAGAGATTTAGAGTCACATAATTATATAACCATATTACAATGAAAAACTTAAAGAAATGAGATAAATATTTTTGGAAAGCCACACTCTGAGATATTAAGGTGAAAACATGTAAAATCTTTTATCATCAAATTAGTTATGCTTCAAATTTTTGCATAAAACATTTAAAAATGCTAGAAATTAATATATTTAGCATTGTCAAAATGAAACAATAATAATAATAAACTTGTACCTTAATATTAAGTAAACATATAATAAAGCTAAAATGTGATAAATTAAAACAACATAATATCATTAAATCAAAGTGATGTAAGGTCACATGTCGAGAGATTTGGGTTACATTTTAATATGATGAAGTGAAAGAAAGAGGTTGAAGAAGTGTAATACATTGTACAACAAAATTGCATTTAAAGATATTAAAGAGATCAAGTATAACATCCTAGTTCATTAAATTTGCTTTGAATCAGTTTGTCTTGTTAAAAATGCCAAAACCTAGGAAAATAAAACAGAGCTAGTAAAAAATGTCTAATGACATTTGCTTCGTAACTATTAGGGTTCTTTTGGAATTATTAGATATTAAAAAATGACTAAACATAAATAATAATAAATTGTTACTTCAAATTCAAGTAAATATATAATAAAATAGGAGATAAATGTAAGCAATGTATATAACAAAATCACAACAATGTAAAATTTATAAAAGGGCAAAAGGGTTTCATAGTAATATAACCAAAATCAAGCAAAACTTATAATAAATGAAATACATTTTATGGGATAGTCGCACTTCATGACCATAGGAAGATTGCGTAGAACATTCTCAATCAAAAAATTTGGACAAATTAAAATTCATAACAATGCATGCCAAAAACATCGAAAAAATATAATTAAAAATTTAAAAATAAATTTTTAATTAGGCAAAGCTCTTTGAGAAGAGCCCAAATATGGTTGTTTAGTCTCAATTAGACTTCAATTAGAATTATTATGAATTAAAAATTTAATTAAACATAAATATCCATAATATATGTTAAAGTTGAAACAAAATAGAGAGATGTAGCTTAAACAAGAAAAAATAATTAAATTATTTTTAAAATATTCCTTAAATTTATTTTAAAGGTGAAATGAGATAAATTATATACATAAAACAAAGCCAAGTTAAAGCAATGTAAAAAAATAATGAGTAAAGGTTTAGAGTAGAATTGTGATAAACCCAAATCAAAGAAAAAACTTTAATAAAATAATATAAATTATTTGATAAAATTGCATTGCAATATACAAAGGAGATCAACAATAAAATTCTAATTTGTTAAATTTGCAACGATTTGAAATATCTTATAAAATGGAAAAAACATTTTAAAATAAAATTCAAAAAATAAGAAAAGATAAGATTAATTTGTTAGTGCTTGTCAAGATGAGTCAAATAATATTTGTTTCATCTTGATCATAACTTATTTGGAATTTCTACAAATTAAGAAAACAAATAGGCATAAATAACAATAAAAAATTATTTTATTATAAAGCAAACATAGTTAAAGCTAAAATAAGATAAATTAAAAAAAGACATTACAAATAAAATAAAAAAAAATTTCACACTAGGAGAGATTTTGAGTTAGTAGAAAAACCAAATCAAAGAAAAAAATTTAAACAAACGAGATATATTGTACAACATAGTTGCATTTCAATTTATTGTGATAGAGTTCATATAGTTAATCACTAAATTTAGTACAAATACATGTATCTCATAAAACAACCAAGGAAAATAAAATATTAAGAAATATATAAATGAATATTTAATTGGATAGAGCTTGCCAAGATGAATCAAATGACTAATGAAAGAAAAAAATGAGATATGTTGTACTAGAAAGTTGTATTTCAACATAATAATGAGATCAAGCATAATATCCTTGATCATCAAATATGGTACGAATTAAAATATCTAATAATGTGTGTAAAATCTTTGAAAATAAAATATTTAAAAATATAAAAAGAAATGTTATTTTGATAGAGATCACTGACCTTAGTTTAGTGATATTTCTTGGGCCATAATTTAACCTCATTTGGAAATGATATGAATATCCAAAGTTATTATAAAAAAATAAATTATTATTTCAATATCAAGAGAATAAATATTAAAGCTAAAATGGGATAATTTGAAGTGATATAACAAAACCAAATGAAAGTGATGTAAAGGAAACACAAGAAGATGTTTAGAATTACATAGTGCTATAACCAAATCAAAGAAAAACATTTAAGGGAGATAAAGTGTACAAGAAAGTTGCTTACTAAGACCATATTAAGATTGACTATAGCATCCTTGATCGATCATATAATCTAGTACGAATAAAAAAAACTCGTCAAACATGTCAAAATTTTATAAAATAAAATATTGAAAAATATAAAAATAAAAATTTTCTTGGGAAAAGCACATCGAGATGGATTCATTGACATTTACTTTGCCTCTATTCGATATTGTTTAGAAGCTTTGTGAATTATCAAAGTTAATAAGAAAAAAAGAATGTAAATTATAATTTTAAAATTAATAAATATATATTAAAGTTGATAAGAAATAAGTTATAAATAATGCAATCAAGTCAAATCTATTCAATTGTCACATGCAAAGAGATATAGAGTTAGAAATAATATAAAAATATTAAAGTATAACAATTGAAAAAACTTTAATAAAATAATATAAATTATTTGATAAAATTGCATTGCAATATACAAAGGAGATCAACAATAAAATTCTAATTTGTTAAATTTGCAACGATTTGAAATATCTTATAAAATGGAAAAAACATTTTAAAATAAAATTCAAAAAATAAGAAAAGATAAGATTAATTTGTTAGTGCTTGTCAAGATGAGTCAAATAATATTTGTTTCATCTTGATCATAACTTATTTGGAATTTCTACAAATTAAGAAAACAAATAGGCATAAATAACAATAAAAAATTATTTTATTATAAAGCAAACATATGTTAAAGCTAAAATAAGATAAATTAAAAAAAGACATTACAAATAAAATAAAAAAAAATTTCACACTAGGAGAGATTTTGAGTTATTTAGTAGAAAAACCAAATCAAAGAAAAAAATTTAAACAAACGAGATATATTGTACAACATAGTTGCATTTCAATTTATTGTGATAGAGTTCATATAGTTAATCACTAAATTTAGTACAAATACATGTATCTCATAAAACAACCAAGGAAAATAAAATATTAAGAAATATATAAATGAATATTTAATTGGATAGAGCTTGCCAAGATGAATCAAATGACTAATGAAAGAAAAAAATGAGATATGTTGTACTAGAAAGTTGTATTTCAACATAATAATGAGATCAAGCATAATATCCTTGATCATCAAATATGGTACGAATTAAAATATCTAATAATGTGTGTAAAATCTTTGAAAATAAAATATTTAAAAATATAAAAAGAAATGTTATTTTGATAGAGATCACTGACCTTAGTTTAGTGATATTTCTTGGGCCATAATTTAACCTCATTTGGAAATGATATGAATATCCAAAGTTATTATAAAAAAATAAATTATTATTTCAATATCAAGAGAATAAATATTAAAGCTAAAATGGGATAATTTGAAGTGATATAACAAAACCAAATGAAAGTGATGTAAAGGAAACACAAGAAGATGTTTAGAATTACATAGTGCTATAACCAAATCAAAGAAAAACATTTAAGGGAGATAAAGTGTACAAGAAAGTTGCTTACTAAGACCATATTAAGATTGACTATAGCATCCTTGATCGATCATATAATCTAGTACGAATAAAAAAAACTCGTCAAACATGTCAAAATTTTATAAAATAAAATATTGAAAAATATAAAAATAAAAATTTTCTTGGGAAAAGCACATCGAGATGGATTCATTGACATTTACTTTGCCTCTATTCGATATTGTTTAGAAGCTTTGTGAATTATCAAAGTTAATAAGAAAAAAAGAATGTAAATTATAATTTTAAAATTAATAAATATATATTAAAGTTGATAAGAAATAAGTTATAAATAATGCAATCAAGTCAAATCTATTCAATTGTCACATGCAAAGAGATATAGAGTTAGAAATAATATAAAAATATTAAAGTATAACAATTGAAAAAACTTTAATAAAATAATATAAATTATTTGATAAAATTGCATTGCAATATACAAAGGAGATCAACAATAAAATTCTAATTTGTTAAATTTGCAACGATTTGAAATATCTTATAAAATGGAAAAAACATTTTAAAATAAAATTCAAAAAATAAGAAAAGATAAGATTAATTTGTTAGTGCTTGTCAAGATGAGTCAAATAATATTTGTTTCATCTTGATCATAACTTATTTGGAATTTCTACAAATTAAGAAAACAAATAGGCATAAATAACAATAAAAAATTATTTTATTATAAAGCAAACATATGTTAAAGCTAAAATAAGATAAATTAAAAAAAGACATTACAAATAAAATAAAAAAAAATTTCACACTAGGAGAGATTTTGAGTTATTTAGTAGAAAAACCAAATCAAAGAAAAAAATTTAAACAAACGAGATATATTGTACAACATAGTTGCATTTCAATTTATTGTGATAGAGTTCATATAGTTAATCACTAAATTTAGTACAAATACATGTATCTCATAAAACAACCAAGGAAAATAAAATATTAAGAAATATATAAATGAATATTTAATTGGATAGAGCTTGCCAAGATGAATCAAATGACTAATGAAAGAAAAAAATGAGATATGTTGTACTAGAAAGTTGTATTTCAACATAATAATGAGATCAAGCATAATATCCTTGATCATCAAATATGGTACGAATTAAAATATCTAATAATGTGTGTAAAATCTTTGAAAATAAAATATTTAAAAATATAAAAAGAAATGTTATTTTGATAGAGATCACTGACCTTAGTTTAGTGATATTTCTTGGGCCATAATTTAACCTCATTTGGAAATGATATGAATATCCAAAGTTATTATAAAAAAATAAATTATTATTTCAATATCAAGAGAATAAATATTAAAGCTAAAATGGGATAATTTGAAGTGATATAACAAAACCAAATGAAAGTGATGTAAAGGAAACACAAGAAGATGTTTAGAATTACATAGTGCTATAACCAAATCAAAGAAAAACATTTAAGGGAGATAAAGTGTACAAGAAAGTTGCTTACTAAGACCATATTAAGATTGACTATAGCATCCTTGATCGATCATATAATCTAGTACGAATAAAAAAAACTCGTCAAACATGTCAAAATTTTATAAAATAAAATATTGAAAAATATAAAAATAAAAATTTTCTTGGGAAAAGCACATCGAGATGGATTCATTGACATTTACTTTGCCTCTATTCGATATTGTTTTAGAAGCTTTGTGAATTATCAAAGTTAATAAGAAAAAAAGAATGTAAATTATAATTTTGAAAATTAATAAATATATATTAAAGTTGATAAGAAATAAGTTATAAATAATGCAATCAAGTCAAATCTATTCAATTGTCACATGCAAAGAGATATAGAGTTAGAAATAATATAAAAATATTAAAGTATAACAATTGAAAAAACTTTAATAAAATAATATAAATTATTTGATAAAATTGCATTGCAATATACAAAGGAGATCAACAATAAAATTCTAATTTGTTAAATTTGCAACGATTTGAAATATCTTATAAAATGGAAAAAACATTTTAAAATAAAATTCAAAAAATAAGAAAAGATAAGATTAATTTGTTAGTGCTTGTCAAGATGAGTCAAATAATATTTGTTTCATCTTGATCATAACTTATTTGGAATTTCTACAAATTAAGAAAACAAATAGGCATAAATAACAATAAAAAATTATTTTATTATAAAGCAAACATATGTTAAAGCTAAAATAAGATAAATTAAAAAAAGACATTACAAATAAAATAAAAAAAAATTTCACACTAGGAGAGATTTTGAGTTATTTAGTAGAAAAACCAAATCAAAGAAAAAAATTTAAACAAACGAGATATATTGTACAACATAGTTGCATTTCAATTTATTGTGATAGAGTTCATATAGTTAATCACTAAATTTAGTACAAATACATGTATCTCATAAAACAACCAAGGAAAATAAAATATTAAGAAATATATAAATGAATATTTAATTGGATAGAGCTTGCCAAGATGAATCAAATGACTAATGAAAGAAAAAAATGAGATATGTTGTACTAGAAAGTTGTATTTCAACATAATAATGAGATCAAGCATAATATCCTTGATCATCAAATATGGTACGAATTAAAATATCTAATAATGTGTGTAAAATCTTTGAAAATAAAATATTTAAAAATATAAAAAGAAATGTTATTTTGATAGAGATCACTGACCTTAGTTTAGTGATATTTCTTGGGCCATAATTTAACCTCATTTGGAAATGATATGAATATCCAAAGTTATTATAAAAAAATAAATTATTATTTCAATATCAAGAGAATAAATATTAAAGCTAAAATGGGATAATTTGAAGTGATATAACAAAACCAAATGAAAGTGATGTAAAGGAAACACAAGAAGATGTTTAGAATTACATAGTGCTATAACCAAATCAAAGAAAAACATTTAAGGGAGATAAAGTGTACAAGAAAGTTGCTTACTAAGACCATATTAAGATTGACTATAGCATCCTTGATCGATCATATAATCTAGTACGAATAAAAAAAACTCGTCAAACATGTCAAAATTTTATAAAATAAAATATTGAAAAATATAAAAATAAAAATTTTCTTGGGAAAAGCACATCGAGATGGATTCATTGACATTTACTTTGCCTCTATTCGATATTGTTTAGAAGCTTTGTGAATTATCAAAGTTAATAAGAAAAAAAGAATGTAAATTATAATTTTAAAATTAATAAATATATATTAAAGTTGATAAGAAATAAGTTATAAATAATGCAATCAAGTCAAATCTATTCAATTGTCACATGCAAAGAGATATAGAGTTAGAAATAATATAAAAATATTAAAGTATAACAATTGAAAAAACTTTAATAAAATAATATAAATTATTTGATAAAATTGCATTGCAATATACAAAGGAGATCAACAATAAAATTCTAATTTGTTAAATTTGCAACGATTTGAAATATCTTATAAAATGGAAAAAACATTTTAAAATAAAATTCAAAAAATAAGAAAAGATAAGATTAATTTGTTAGTGCTTGTCAAGATGAGTCAAATAATATTTGTTTCATCTTGATCATAACTTATTTGGAATTTCTACAAATTAAGAAAACAAATAGGCATAAATAACAATAAAAAATTATTTTATTATAAAGCAAACATATGTTAAAGCTAAAATAAGATAAATTAAAAAAAGACATTACAAATAAAATAAAAAAAAATTTCACACTAGAGAGATTTTGAGTTATTTAGTAGAAAAACCAAATCAAAGAAAAAAATTTAAACAAACGAGATATATTGTACAACATAGTTGCATTTCAATTTATTGTGATAGAGTTCATATAGTTAATCACTAAATTTAGTACAAATACATGTATCTCATAAAACAACCAAGGAAAATAAAATATTAAGAAATATATAAATGAATATTTAATTGGATAGAGCTTGCCAAGATGAATCAAATGACTAATGAAAGAAAAAAATGAGATATGTTGTACTAGAAAGTTGTATTTCAACATAATAATGAGATCAAGCATAATATCCTTGATCATCAAATATGGTACGAATTAAAATATCTAATAATGTGTGTAAAATCTTTGAAAATAAAATATTTAAAAATATAAAAAGAATGTTATTTTGATAGAGATCACTGACCTTAGTTTAGTGATATTTCTTGGGCCATAATTTAACCTCATTTGGAAATGATATGAATATCCAAAGTTATTATAAAAAAATAAATTATTTTATTTCAATATCAAGAGAATAAATATTAAAGCTAAAATGGGATAATTTGAAGTGATATAACAAAACCAAATGAAAGTGATGTAAAGGAAACACAAGAAGATGTTTAGAATTACATAGTGCTATAACCAAATCAAAGAAAAACATTTAAGGGAGATAAAGTGTACAAGAAAGTTGCTTACTAAGACCATATTAAGATTGACTATAGCATCCTTGATCGATCATATAATCTAGTACGAATAAAAAAAACTCGTCAAACATGTCAAAATTTTATAAAATAAAATATTGAAAAATATAAAAATAAAAATTTTCTTGGGAAAAGCACATCGAGATGGATTCATTGACATTTACTTTGCCTCTATTCGATATTGTTTAGAAGCTTTGTGAATTATCAAAGTTAATAAGAAAAAAAGAATGTAAATTATAATTTTAAAATTAATAAATATATATTAAAGTTGATAAGAAATAAGTTATAAATAATGCAATCAAGTCAAATCTATTCAATTGTCACATGCAAAGAGATATAGAGTTAGAAATAATATAAAAATATTAAAGTATAACAATTGAAAAAACTTTAATAAAATAATATAAATTATTTGATAAAATTGCATTGCAATATACAAAGGAGATCAACAATAAAATTCTAATTTGTTAAATTTGCAACGATTTGAAATATCTTATAAAATGGAAAAAACATTTTAAAATAAAATTCAAAAAATAAGAAAAGATAAGATTAATTTGTTAGTGCTTGTCAAGATGAGTCAAATAATATTTGTTTCATCTTGATCATAACTTATTTGGAATTTCTACAAATTAAGAAAACAAATAGGCATAAATAACAATAAAAAATTATTTTATTATAAAGCAAACATATGTTAAAGCTAAAATAAGATAAATTAAAAAAAGACATTACAAATAAAATAAAAAAAAATTTCACACTAGGAGAGATTTTGAGTTATTTAGTAGAAAAACCAAATCAAAGAAAAAAATTTAAACAAACGAGATATATTGTACAACATAGTTGCATTTCAATTTATTGTGATAGAGTTCATATAGTTAATCACTAAATTTAGTACAAATACATGTATCTCATAAAACAACCAAGGAAAATAAAATATTAAGAAATATATAAATGAATATTTAATTGGATAGAGCTTGCCAAGATGAATCAAATGACTAATGAAAGAAAAAAATGAGATATGTTGTACTAGAAAGTTGTATTTCAACATAATAATGAGATCAAGCATAATATCCTTGATCATCAAATATGGTACGAATTAAAATATCTAATAATGTGTGTAAAATCTTTGAAAATAAAATATTTAAAAATATAAAAAGAAATGTTATTTTGATAGAGATCACTGACCTTAGTTTAGTGATATTTCTTGGGCCATAATTTAACCTCATTTGGAAATGATATGAATATCCAAAGTTATTATAAAAAAATAAATTATTATTTCAATATCAAGAGAATAAATATTAAAGCTAAAATGGGATAATTTGAAGTGATATAACAAAACCAAATGAAAGTGATGTAAAGGAAACACAAGAAGATGTTTAGAATTACATAGTGCTATAACCAAATCAAAGAAAAACATTTAAGGGAGATAAAGTGTACAAGAAAGTTGCTTACTAAGACCATATTAAGATTGACTATAGCATCCTTGATCGATCATATAATCTAGTACGAATAAAAAAAACTCGTCAAACATGTCAAAATTTTATAAAATAAAATATTGAAAAATATAAAAATAAAAATTTTCTTGGGAAAAGCACATCGAGATGGATTCATTGACATTTACTTTGCCTCTATTCGATATTGTTTAGAAGCTTTGTGAATTATCAAAGTTAATAAGAAAAAAAGAATGTAAATTATAATTTTAAAATTAATAAATATATATTAAAGTTGATAAGAAATAAGTTATAAATAATGCAATCAAGTCAAATCTATTCAATTGTCACATGCAAAGAGATATAGAGTTAGAAATAATATAAAAATATTAAAGTATAACAATTGAAAAAACTTTAATAAAATAATATAAATTATTTGATAAAATTGCATTGCAATATACAAAGGAGATCAACAATAAAATTCTAATTTGTTAAATTTGCAACGATTTGAAATATCTTATAAAATGGAAAAAACATTTTAAAATAAAATTCAAAAAATAAGAAAAGATAAGATTAATTTGTTAGTGCTTGTCAAGATGAGTCAAATAATATTTGTTTCATCTTGATCATAACTTATTTGGAATTTCTACAAATTAAGAAAACAAATAGGCATAAATAACAATAAAAAATTATTTTATTATAAAGCAAACATATGTTAAAGCTAAAATAAGATAAATTAAAAAAAGACATTACAAATAAAATAAAAAAAAATTTCACACTAGGAGAGATTTTGAGTTATTTAGTAGAAAAACCAAATCAAAGAAAAAAATTTAAACAAACGAGATATATTGTACAACATAGTTGCATTTCAATTTATTGTGATAGAGTTCATATAGTTAATCACTAAATTTAGTACAAATACATGTATCTCATAAAACAACCAAGGAAAATAAAATATTAAGAAATATATAAATGAATATTTAATTGGATAGAGCTTGCCAAGATGAATCAAATGACTAATGAAAGAAAAAAATGAGATATGTTGTACTAGAAAGTTGTATTTCAACATAATAATGAGATCAAGCATAATATCCTTGATCATCAAATATGGTACGAATTAAAATATCTAATAATGTGTGTAAAATCTTTGAAAATAAAATATTTAAAAATATAAAAAGAAATGTTATTTTGATAGAGATCACTGACCTTAGTTTAGTGATATTTCTTGGGCCATAATTTAACCTCATTTGGAAATGATATGAATATCCAAAGTTATTATAAAAAAATAAATTATTATTTCAATATCAAGAGAATAAATATTAAAGCTAAAATGGGATAATTTGAAGTGATATAACAAAACCAAATGAAAGTGATGTAAAGGAAACACAAGAAGATGTTTAGAATTACATAGTGCTATAACCAAATCAAAGAAAAACATTTAAGGGAGATAAAGTGTACAAGAAAGTTGCTTACTAAGACCATATTAAGATTGACTATAGCATCCTTGATCGATCATATAATCTAGTACGAATAAAAAAAACTCGTCAAACATGTCAAAATTTTATAAAATAAAATATTGAAAAATATAAAAATAAAAATTTTCTTGGGAAAAGCACATCGAGATGGATTCATTGACATTTACTTTGCCTCTATTCGATATTGTTTAGAAGCTTTGTGAATTATCAAAGTTAATAAGAAAAAAAGAATGTAAATTATAATTTTAAAATTAATAAATATATATTAAAGTTGATAAGAAATAAGTTATAAATAATGCAATCAAGGAAAATCTATTCAATTGTCACATGCAAAGAGATATAGATTTAGAAATAATATAAAAATATTAAAGTATAACAATTGAAAAAATTTGGTAAATTTGATGGGAAAATTAGATTCCAGGTTTCTAAGAAATTCGAGTATAAATGAGTCGATAATTAAATTAGGTATAAATTGAAATATCTTGTAAAGCATGCTATCACCTTGGAAAAAATATCTTAAAAAATAAAAATGGAATGTTTAATTTGACAAAGTAAGTCGGGAGTTGTCCAACAACTTTTGTTTCTATTTCACTAGATCTCGTTAAGAATTATAGTGTGTTATGGAACTAAATAAGCATAAGTAAATATACATTTCTACATAACAATAAGTAAATATCTATTAAAGCAAAAATATAATGAATTAAAGAAATATATTATTTACAAAATAAAAATAATATAAAAGTCACATGAGTGAAGATTTAGTTTTACTTAGTAATATAGCCAATTAAAATCCAAATATTTTATAATATGAGAAAAATGTTACAAGCAAGTAGTAGTTGTGAATATAAATAAGATTGAGTGAAACAACCATGATCATCAAATTAATTACGAATTCAATATCTTATATGTAATGCTAGAAATAATAGAAAGTGAAATATTTAAAAAATATACAAATTAATATTTAATTAGATAGAGCTTATAAAGAGGAGAAATAAGATAAAAAATAGTATTATTAATATTTAGTAAATGTATTTCTAAATAAAATATGTGTATTCAAGAAATGTAATATATCCAAATAAAGGTGATTTAATTGACACAATAACAAAAATATATCGATACATTGTAAAATAATAAAATCAAAATGAAAAACTTGATTAAATGAGATAAATTGCATGGGAATGTCATATTCCAAAATAGTAAGGAGATCGAGTGTGTCGTCCTTGTTCATCAAATTAGGAAATAATGAAATTGTCTTATAAAGATAGAAAGAAGCCAAAGAAAAACATACTTTAAAATATAAAAAATTATCATTTAATTTGATGGAGTTTGTTGAGACTACTCTAATGACACTTACTTCAATTAGTGTAAAACACAGTAAGAATTACCATTAAATTACAAAACTAAATTAGCACAAATCATAACAAAGTTTTATTTGAATATTTAATAAATATATGTTACAAATTTAATGAGATAAATTAAATAAATATAATATAAAATAAACAAAATGATGTAATGGGAATATGATAGGAGATTTAGAGTTATAATCATATATTCTAATCAAGGCAACAAAAATTTTAAAAAATGTTATAAATTTTATAGGAAAGCTATGTTTGATGATACTATTAAGATCAAGTAAACATCCCAACTTGTGAAAGTTAGGTAGAAATAAAAATTATTCGTAATGCAAAAAAACAGATAAAAAATAGTTTAAAAAGTAAAATTAATAATTTAATAAATATAGCCTATCAAAATAGGTCTAACAAATTTTGTTTTATCTTGATCAGATCTTGCCTACAATTACTACAAATTATCAAAAGAAATAAGAAAAAATAATAATAAATTGTTATTTAATATTAAGTAAAAAAAATTATAGTTACAAAGGATAAATTGAAATAATGTAGTATTTTCTAATAAAAGCATTATAAAGCTCACAAGAGAGGGACATAGTATTAAAAAATAATTTGATTAAATCAATGCAAAACATTTGAAGAAATAAGAAAAATAGTACAAAAAAGTTGGATTCAAAGATACAATGGAGATTAAGGGTAACATACTCGACCATCAAATTTGGCATTAATCAAAATATCTTGTAAAGTGTATTAAAAACTATAAATATATTTAAAAATATTAAAGTAATATTTCAATGGATTACTTTAAATTACAAAGTAGTTAAGTATGAATAATAATAAATTTTTATTTTAAAATTGGTAAACTATATATAAAGGATAAAATGTGATAAATTTAAACTTTGTAATATAAGAAAGCCTACACAAAAAATGTTAACAAATGTGATCAATTATACAAAACAATGGCATTTCAAGGTACTAAAGATATCAAGTGTAACAAATGTAATAATCAAATAAGTTATGAATTATAATGTCCCATAAAATAAGCAAAAATCGTTGAAAATAATATATTTAAAAAATATAAAGATAGTTATTTAATTAGGTGGAGCTCATGAAGATGTGTCTATTATAATTTGTTTTATTTTGATTGGATCTCATTTGGAATTACTAAACATTTCTATATTTAATAAGCATAACAAATAAGAAAGTAAAGTTTTGACATTTACTTAATATGTCGATTAAAGCCAAAATGGGACAAATTAAAGTAATTTAATATAGGTAAATGAAATTGATATAAAAGTCACACAATGGAGCCTTAGAGGTATAAAGTAATATAACCAAATCAATGTAGAACTTTTTAATAAATGGGATAAATTATATGTGAAAGTTGGTTGCATGATACTAAAGATATCAAGTGTAGCATCCCCAATAATCAAATAAGGTACGAAACAAATGTCCCAAAATTCATGTCAAGGATAAAAATAAGACACTGCTTCTTTCATTTCAATCAAACCATGTTTGTTTTATCAAATAAGGTAAGTGTTCAATGACATTTATTTTGTTTCAATCAAACCATATTTGGAACTACTATTAATTACCTAAGTAAAAAAAACAATAAATAAACAAGAACTATTATTGTAATGTTAAGTGAATATATGTTAAACCAAAAATAAAATATATTGAATAAATCTAATATATATAAATCGAAATGATGTGAAGGACACACATGAGGAAATTTGCATTTACATTGTATTACAGTCAAATCAAAGTACAAAAATAGAAAAACAATTGTGAAAAATTATACGAGAAAGTAGGGTTCCATGATTGTGAGGAGATCAAGAGTAACATCTGTGGTCATCAAAACTTGTATGAATTAAAATGTCTTAAAAACCTATGAGAAGTTTATAAAATAAATAATTTAAATACATAAAATTTAATACTTAATTTGATAGACCTCATTAACAAGTGTCTAACAAAGTAAGTAAAAGAATGTTTACAAATGAGATAAACTAACTGGGGGTTTCACATTGCAAGGATATAAGGGGAAAGAGTCTATCGTCATAGATAATGAAATCAAGTAGGAATGATAGTGTTTCATAAAACATACCAAAACCATTAAAAAGAAAAATATTTTTTAAAATATAAAAATAAATGCTGCAACGAATTGAGCTTAACGAGACTAGTCTGACAATATTTATTTCATTATACTTGGACTTAATTTGGAATTGTTATAAATTAAAAAAATAAATATAAATGAATATCAATAGTTATCTTTTTTATATTACATAGATCTATTTAAAGTTAAAATGAGATTAATTAATGTAGTAAAATTTAGGAAAATCATGAAGATGCAAAAGTCATTAGTAATGAGATGTAGAGTTTCATAAATAAATAACAATTTCAAAGAGAAAACATTTAGGAGAATCATTTAAAAAGTATTGGAAAATTACATAGCATGATAGGAGGTAGATCGTGGGTGACTGCCTCTATCATCAAATAAGACGCAAATCATAATTTCTAATAAAGCATGATAATATCCAATAAAAAATTGTTAGAAAATAAAAATTAATATTTGATTAGATAGAGCACAATGGAACAAGTCCAACGACATCTAATTCAACTTAATTAGACCTCATTTAGATTTATTATGAATTACAAAAAAACAAATATGGCAAAAGATTATTATTTTAATATTAAGAAAGTATTTGTTTCCCTAAAATAAGAAAAATTGAAATAAAATAGTAAGACTAAATCAATGAGGATTATTCTCCGAAATGATAAAAATTCTATGGCAAAATGCAAATTCAAAAATGCTGAAGTGAATGAGTGCAACATCCACGACCATCAATTGATGTACGATTTAAAATGCCTTACAAAAAACATTGAAAATAAAATATTTAAAAATATAAAATTGAATATATAACATGATAAATCACATTAAGATGAGTCCAATGACACTTGCTTCCTCTTAATTGGACATGATTAAGAATCACTACGACTTAATGAATTAAATGAGCAGAAATCGAAAAAGAATTTTTATATTAATTATGTATTAAATCTAAAAATAGACAAATTGAAGTAATGTAATTAAACAAAATTAAAGTCATCAAAAGGTTGCAAAAAGGTTATTTAGAATTAAATACTAATATAAGTAATTCAAAGCAAAAAAGTTGAGAAAATGAAAAATATTTAATGTCAATAAAATTCAGGCCACCTAGTAGATTGAGTGTAATATCTTCGATCATCAAATAATAAATTAATTGAAACTTCTTTTTAAGTGTCAAAAAAACATTAGAAAGGGTAATATTTAAAAATTCTAAAATGAATATTTTGTTAGGAGACCTCATTGAGTTGAGTTTAATGAAAAATTTTCATGTCAACTGAAACTTTTTTAGAATTACCACCAATAACAAAAGTAAACATGCATAAATTATCATAACTTTTTACCTCTAAATAAAGAATTTTGAAGCCAAAAGAGAAAAATTAAAGTATTACGGTATAATTATGTGAAAGATCTATAAAGGTCATACAAGAGGGGAATTAGAGTTTCATAATCATATAACAAAATGAATGCAAAGCATTTAAGGAAATAAGATAAATTGTATTTGCATCACAAGATACTAAAGAGATCAATAACAGTTTTTTATTGATTGTACGAATAAAAATAATTCATAAAGAATGCCAAAGCAATAAAACAAATTTTAAAAATATAAAATAATTATTTAGATGGAGCTCATTGAGACTAACAAAATGATGTTTACTTCATCTTGATTAGAGCATGTTTGGAATTATTGTGATTTACCAAATTTAAAAAAAAATGACAAATAATAAATTATTATTTTAATATTAAGTAAAAATATAATAAAGTTGAAATTTGTTAAATTAAAGTAATATAATAAAAATAATTTAGAACTATGTAAAGTTCACAAGAGAGGAGATTTATGGTTACTTAATGATAATTTATGGTTACTTAATGATATAATGAAATCAAAGAAAAACTTTGAAGAAATGAGATATATATTTAAGGGATTCTTGCATTCCAAGATACAAATGAGATCGATTTAAACATCCTCAATCAACGAATTAGGTACTAATAAAATATCTGATAAAATACATATAAACTTTACAAAATAAAAAATTTAAAAATGTGAAAAAATTAATTTTTAAAAGGATAGAGTTCATCAAGATGAGCCCCAAAAAATTTTTTTTGTCTCGATCATGTTGTATTGTTAACCAAAAGCTATGGTGCCTTGTTTGAAGATAGCAAACATTAAGTACTTTTAGTGACTTTGATTTTTAAATTTGAGATAGTCGATGCTCATGTTCATTGGAGAACTTAAGAAAGAAGTTATGCAAAGATCAATTCTTATTTAAGTTTATATTTGATTGAGTAAAAAACCACCAAAACATACATTATGAATTCAATTTTAGGTATTTCAAATTATTTTGTTGTTTGAAAGTTATCCTTGATATCACTATTTATTATTTGCTGAAAAACTTAAATTTCAATTAAATTAATCATCTTAGTCAAATATTAGGTTACCAAAACATATTCCATTGTCCTTGACTATCTTGAGAAACATTTTATTTTTTTATCATATCTTATGTTTTCTTAATAACTTTTGCAAAGAGAACATTATGATTGTAATAAATAATTAGTAAAAATAATTCTAATTAAAATAATGATAAAATAAGAATTAACTTAATAGGAATTGAAGTAAAAAGTTTTGGTAGAAACCTTTTGGCTATTATTAATGGGTAAGGAACATTGGTCACTAAACTCATTGGCTAATTTAGGTAACTCCAAACAAGGTTTAATTAGTTGGTAGATCTTGCATTTCTCCTGTATAAACATATCAAGTATTTAAAATTAGAACATCGTTAGTTGTAAAAAATTGATTATCAAATAAGATATGAATGAAAATGTCTTCTAAATTATGTAAATTCTTTAGATAATAAAATATTAAAAATGTAGAAATATTTAAGAGGACAGAAGTTGCCAATATGAGCTTTAAAATAATTATTTCTTAATTCAAACTTGTTTGGAATTACTACAAATTACTTGATTAAATGAGCACATATAATAATAAATTATTATTTTAATATTAATTAAATTTGCATTCCAACTTGAATGAGATAAATAAATATTTATAACATAAGCATATTAAAGCATTGTAATAGTCGCATGAGAATAGATTTATAGTCACATAGTAAATAATGTAAATAATCATAAATAATCATCTAAATAATAATAAGTAATAATAAAGAATTTTTTTTAAATAAACATATATCATTATTGAAATAAGTTGAATTGAATCAATGTAAATAACCAAATCAATATAAATAACTTGAAGAAATAAGATAAATTTTATGCAAAAGTCCCTTTCCAAGATACTAAATAGATTGAGTGTAGCTTCCTTAATTGTGAAACTGTGTTGTTTCTTACCAATCCAATGATGTTTATTTCATCTCAATTAGTCCTAGTTTCGAATAACATTTAATTGCCCTAATGAAAAATGGTTATTAATAAAATTTTATTATTTGAACAGAAATAAATTTTTATTAAAGTTGAAATGAGATGAATTGAAATAATTCAATATAATAATATCAAGTTGATATAAATGTAACATGAAATAAAGTATTGAGCTTTGAAGTAAAATAATTAATCCAATGCAGAACATTTGAAAAATTGATATAAATTATTTGGAAAGGTTCATTTTCAAGGTTCTTAGGAGTTCAAGATTAATAACCATAATAACCATCAAATAAAGTAAAATTTGAAATGTCTAGTAAAATGATCAAAAACTTAAAAAATATATTAAAAAATAAAAATTTAACTATTTATTTGTATTTAGCTCATTTAGACAAGTCTAATGAAGTTAATTTTGCCTTAATTAGACTTTGTTTAAAAATACTACAAATGACCACATTAAATAAGCATGAACAAAAATAAAGTATTACTTTAATGTTAAGTTGATATATATTAAAGTTTAAAGAAGATGAACTGAATCAATCTAATATAGCATAACTAAAGTGATGTATAGATCACATAATGAGAGATTTAGAGTTACATCACAATATAGGCAAATTAAAAAAAATTGAACAAATGAGATAAATTGTATAGGAATGTTATATTCTAATATAATAAAGAGATGAAGTGTAATAAGTTTGACCATTAAATTAGGTATAAATCAAATTGTGTCATAAATGATAGTAACTCATAGAAAATAAAATATAGAAGTTATAAAAATAAAAATTAAATTGGATGTATGTTGCTAGGATTATTCTAATGAACATATATTTAGTCTCATATTGACCTCATTTTGAATTTCTATGAATTATGGAAGTAAATAAGCATAAATAAAAAAAACAATTATATTAACAATAAATAAGTATATATTAAAGCAAAAACTGGAAAAATTCAACTATATAAAATAACCAAATCATGCCAACATACACTCACCTTAGAGGTCATTTATATAAACTAATATAACTGAATCAAAGTGAAAAGGTATAGAAAAGAAATAATTTTTATAATAAAGATTGATTCGAAGACACTAGGAATATTGAGTTTTACATTCTCAATCATTAAATTATGTAAAAATTAAAATATCTTGTAAAGTATGCTAAAGCTGTTAACAATAAAATAGTTATAAACGTAGAAATTAATATTTAAGGTGGAAGAGTGCATCAAAAGAAGTCCAATGAAATTTTTTGATCTCAATCAGAGCCTGTTTTGAATTATTATTAATTAGAAATGTGAAAAGGCATAAAAATAATAAATTATTACTTAATATGATTTATGTATATATAAATAAGGAAGTAGATTTGTTGTACAATTGTAATATAACCAATTCAAACTGATATAAATGTAGAAAGTTAGAGTTTCATAGTAATATATCCATATTAAAGAAAACATTTTAAGAACGAGAGAAGTTGTAGTGCAAAGTTGCATTAAGTATAAAAAGTAGATCGAATGCAATATCATCGATCAACAAATCTGGTGCAAATCAACGTGTCTTGCAAAGTATGCAAGAAATTTAATAAAAATATTTCAAAATGTAGAGTTAGTAATTTATCTAAATAAAAAACACTTATGAAATAATAAATGTTATATAATGTTAGTTGCATTCTAAGATGCAATTGTGATCCAGTAGAATATCCCTAATCATTAAAACAAGTAGGATTCAGAATGTCTTGTAAAGTGCACCAAAACCATAAAAAATAAAATGCTTAAGTATTTAGAAATTATTATTTAAATAGATAGAGCTTATCGAGATGATTCCAACGTCATTGTATTGTCTTGGTCAAACCTTGTTTTGAATTACTTCAAATTTCTAAAATACATAAATAGCATTAATAACCTAAATAAAGAAAACAACTTGGAAAAATTAAATTATCTATGTAAGAAAGCTGCATTCCACAGTACTAAATAGATGAAGTGTAACATCCTTAACCACAAAATAAGATAAACAATAGCTCGTAAAACATGTGAAAACCTTAAGAATTAAATTTTTGAAAAATATTAATTAGATAGAGCTTATAGTGATAAGTCCAACGACACTTTCTTCATCTTGATCAAACAATGATAAGTACTACTAAAATTACTAGAGTAATATAAAGAGTAACAATATTAAATTGTATTTCTATTATAAGTAAATATATATATACTTAAAATTAAAATACAATTTAATATTGTTAATTCTTTTATATATTTATATAAATATATACAAATTGGTAGAATAATATAAAAAGTTAACAAAACTAAATTATATTTTTAATTTGGAGCATATATATATATATATATATATATATATATATATATATGTATATGCATATATATGCATGTATATATATATTTAATGTGGTAAATCAAGTAAAAAAAATTTCAATGAATAATACACATGCACATGCCTGCACATACCCAAAAACACGTCCATACACATGCTCACACATGCATGTACGCACAAATTCACATTGACACATGCATGCATGCACATACACACATACTCTCATGTGTACACAAACACACACACAGACACACATGCATAAGCACACATGCACACACATATATGCATTCATATGCACACAAACTCTCACGCACACTCATATACACATACACGCATACACATGCACATATACATGTATGTGCACACACACACACACACGCACACTTACAGAAAACATGTGCATGCATTCGCACCCACATGCACACATGAAGACACGTATGTGTAAACACCCATAAGAATGCATAGAGACAGATGCACATGCACTTACAGACACATAAGTAGATGTGCACATACAGACATGGACACATACATGCACACATATACACATATAGACACACACACACAATCACACACATACACACACACATATATATGCATAATCACAAACTTGCATGTGCACACACACACAAATACACACAGATTCACACACTTGTACCCATGTGCACACACACATACGCTTGCACATGGATGCATTCATGCAGAAAAATGTGCTTGCACAAGCAATTACAAATAGGAACACACTCTTAAACACATGAACACACACACACATGTGTGTGCACATAGATAATCATAGAAATGCACACACACAGGTGCACACATAAGTGTATGTATAGACACACATGCATAGACTCACACACCTACACAGCACCCAACATGCACATGCTTGCACATAAACACACATGCAAACCCTCACAGACATACATACACACATACATAACCTCACATAATTGTACATGTCTATAGACACATGTACACAGACAAGCATAAGAATGCTCATAGCCACACAAACATGTATAAACACACTCTTACATCTACAAACAATAGCACATACACACATGCATGTTAACCTAGACACACACATGAAGAGATGCATACATGCATGCACTCACATGCACCCATATGTGTCTACATGGGCACACACATGTGCACACACACACACACAAACATGAATACACACACATGTGCTTGCACCCACACAAACACACATGCTTGCATATAACACACACACAAATGCACATGTACACAAAGCACATGTGCACACACACATACATGGAGACACATGCACACATACAGAAACACATACACACATGCACATACATCACTGTTTAAACCTAACCCTACACACACACAAACACACATGCACACACAAATGATGAATACATGCAAATTCACTTATAGACACTCACACAAATGCACAGTTACACAAGCATGCACACATGCACAATAAATAGACACTCGCACACATATGTACACACATGCACATGCTTAGCCACACACATGCGCACACCTACACACATGCACACACACACACAAGCATGCACATAATTGTGAGCACATGCACTTATGCATATGCAGAGTCACTAACACACATGCATACGTAGACCACAATTGCATATAAAACACACACAGACACAAGCAAATTAATGTGCACAAATACACACATAAGTATACTTGTGCACATAAGCTCACACATATATGCATGCTCAAGCTCACAAATACACACACATGCAAGTAAACATAAACACACGTGCAGACATGAACACATGTGCATGTAGACATGAACACACACTACCTGCATACAAACACATAATTATGCTCACACAAATAATGCAAGCATACACGTTCCCACACATGCATACACACAAGTACATGCACATAAACATGAATATTCACATGCACACACACACACACGCATATACACAAACACACATACACATGCATAGGTATGCACACAAATACATAAATACCCATACACACTCACACACACACACACATGTACATACAAAAAATACCACACACACACACATACACACATGCACATGGGCACATGAAGACACATAGACACAAGCGTGCATGCAAACACACATGCACACATGTGCACACACAAATGCACATGACTACATGCACACACATGCATACACACAAGAACATGTACAAATGCACATGCATGGGTGGACACTTGATAATAACTAAAGAAATATAATTTAGCCAAAGAAAAGAAATATAAAGCTCACACAAAAAAGATTTCAAATAACATAGTAATATAAACAAATCATTACAAAACATTTAAAGAAATGAGATAACTTATATAAGAAATTACATTCAAAGACACTAAAAAGATTGAACATAATATTCTTATTAGTTAAAGTAGGCACAAATCAAAATGTCTCATAAAGCATATTAGAACTTAAGAAAATAAATATCTAAAAATGTAAATAAATATTTAATTTGATAATGATTATTAAGATAAGTCTAATTACATTAATTTTGTCTCAGTCAGATCTTGATCGAAATTACTATGGAAATAAAAGTTAAATTAGCAAAAATAAAAAGCAAATTATTATTTTAATTTGTAGAAGAAATATATTAAAGCTAAAACAAGATATTAAAAAAATATAATAAAACTAAACTAAAGTGATGTCAATGTCACATGAGTGGTGATTTAAAGTTATATGATAATATAACCAAATCAAAGAGAATATTTGAAGAAAAGTCATAAATTATGTCAAAAAGGTGCATTCCTAGATAATAAGATGATCAAGAGTAACATCCTCAATTACAAAACATACCATGAATAAAAATACTCAAAAAACATACTTAAACCCAAAAAAATATATTAAAAAATATGAAAGTGAATATTTAATTAGATAAAACTCATCACTTGTTTAGAATTACTACAAATCATAAAAATAAATAATAATAAGACAAAAAAATTATTATTTTTGTATTAATTAAGTATATATTAAAGTTAAAATAAGATAAACTAAAGAAGTGTAATATATCTAAATGAAAGTAATGTAAAAGCTTTGTAATTCATAAAAAGTTTTGATAGTTTTATAAGATTTTTTAATTCATACCATATTTGATAATAAAAGATGTTACACTAAATATATTTATTATTTTATAATAGAACATTCCAATATAATTTATCTTATTTCTTCAAATTTGGTTCTTTGATTTAATTATATTACTATGTAACTCTAAATCTTCTATCGTGTGATGTTTACACTATTTTGATTTAGATATATTATATTTTTTAAATTTATCTTATTTTACCTTTAATATATAATTAATTAATATTAAAATAATAAAATTTTTTATTCATGATTATTTATTTTTATGATTTATAGTATACCAAACAAGATCTGATTAATGAGCTTTATCTAATTAAATATTTATTTTAATATTTTTGAGTATATTTATTTTTTGGATGACTCATGATTTTTGAGAAATTTTTATTCATACCTTATTTGTAAATCGAGAATGTTACTCTCAATCTCCTTAGTACCATTGAATACACATTTCTAGTATATTTTACCACTTCACTTCAAATAATTCTCTTTGATTTGGTTATATTATTATTTAATTTTAACTCACTACTTATGTGATCTTTACATCACTTTATTTTGGTTTTATTACACTCTTTAATTTATCTCATTTTAGCTTTAATATATTAGTATTAAAAATTAAAATAATAATTTCTTATTATTTTTTTATTTTAACTTTGGTGTTTGTAGTAATTCTAAACAAGTGAAAATAAATGACATTGAACTCCTCTTGATGAGCTCTATCCACTTAAATATTTATTTTTTATTTTTAAATATTTTATTTTCTTGAGTTCTTGCAGTCATTGTGAGACATTTTTGTATCAACTTTAACAAATGAGAATATTATGCTTGATCTTCTTAGTATTTTATAATCTCTTATATAATTTATCTTATTTTTCTAAATTTTTTGTATTGATTTATTTATGTTACCATATAATTTGAAATCTTCTCTTGTGTGATCTTTTACATTGCTTTATTTTAGTTAAATTATATTATTTCAATTGTCTCATTTTGGCATGTTTTATAAGAAATTTTGATTCACGCTTAATTTAATGATTGAGAGTATTGCACTTAATCTTCTTAGTATCTTATAATATAAGCTTTTAGTATAAATTATCGTATTTCTTTAACTTTTTCATTTTTTATTATATTACCATGTAACTCTAGTTTTACTCTATCACCTTTACATCACTTATATTTAGTATATTATATTGGTTAAATTTATCTATTTTCAACTTTAATAAATATTTATATTATATTAAAATAAAACTTATTATTATTTACTTTTATTTACTTTAGCATTAAATAGAAATTTCAAAAGAGTTTTAATCGACACAAAATAATCTTCATTGTACTCATCTTGATGAGCTTTATTTAATCAAATATTCATATTTATATTTTTAAATAGTTTAGTTTTGAGGATTTTGGTATGTTTTGTGACTCATTTTAACTAGTACTAGATTTAATGATCAGGAATATTTAAAAAAAACTTTCTTGTATGATTTACTTTATTTTCTTTCAAAGTCTGTGATTTTATTTGATTTTATTACTATGTAGCACAAAATCTATTCTTATGTCATTTTTACATTACTTGGATTTTGATATATTATATATATATATTTTAAAATTTATCCCATCTTAGTTATAATATATATTTAAAAATATAAAAATAAAATGTTTATTATTATTTTTTCTAATATTTATTTTGGTAATTTATTGTAATTATAAGTAAGGAATAATCATGATAAAATAAATATAGTTAGACTCATCTAGATGAGTGTTATTCAATTAAGTGTTTATTTTAATATTTTTAAATATTTTATGTTCTATGATTATGATATATTTTATAAGATATTTTGATTAATATCTAGTTTCAAAGTTGAGAATATTACCCTTGAACTCCTTTATATCTTGGAATGCAATATTTCTATGAAATTTATTTTGTCTTCAAAATTGTTTATTTGATTTTGTCATATTACTATATATGCATAAATTTTCCCTTCTCTAACTTTTACATTAATTTGATTTTCTTAAATTATATTATTTTAAATTATCTAAGTTCAGTATTAATATATATTTACTTAATATTAAAATATTTTTTATTATTATTTGTGCTTATTTACTTTGGTAATTTGTATTAAATTACAAACAAATTCTAATTAAGATAAAACAAATATTGTTGGGCTCGTGTTTTTACTCTATCAAAATAAATCTTTATTTTGAATATTTTTTAAATATTTATTTGTTGTATTGGTGCATTTAACAAGACATTTTGAATTATTTCTAATTTGAGTAATGATGAAAATAAAATTGATCTCCATAACATTTTTGAATTAATCTTCTTATATAATTTGTCTCATTTGCTCAATTTTTTCATTGATTTATTTAAATTACTATGAAGCTCTAATTCTCCTCTCCTATTATAATTATTTAGGTTTTATTTGGCTATATTATATTGCTCAAAGTTATGAAATTTTAGCATTAATATATATTTATTAAATAATAAATTCATAATTTATTGTTTTTTACAATTATTTAATTTGGTAAATCATACTAATTATAAAATACATTAAATTGAGATGAAAAAAATAGTATTATACTTATTTTAATGTGCTCTATCTAATTAAATATTTATTTTATATTTTTAAATATTTGATTTTTTATGATTTTAATATACTTTATGCAAAATTTCAATTTCACTAGATTAATGATTGAGGATTTTATATTCAATCAAGTTTATAACTTGAAATGCAATTTTTTCATTCAATTTATCTTGTTTCTTCTAATGTTCTTATTTTATTTTGTTACTATGTAATTCTAAATCTCCACTAGTGTGACTTTCACATCACTTTAATTTGGTTATATTGTATTTGTTCAATCTATCATATTCTAGATTTAATATATATTAACTAATTATTAAATATTAAAGGGTTATTATCTATGTTTATTTACTTTGAAAATTTATAGTAATTCTACTCAAGATTTGATTAAGATGAAACAATTATTGTGGACATGTCTTATGAGCTATATCTAATTAAATATGCATTTTTAATATTTTTAAATATTTTATTTTCGAAGGTTTAGGTAGCTTCACAAGTCATTTTGATTTGTATAAAATTTGGTAATCGAGAATATTATTGGCTATCTCCTTGGTATCATGGAATGCATCTTTCTTGTACAATCTTATTTCTTAAAAAGTTTATTTTCTCATATTACTGTAAACTTGGATTCTCTTATTATGTGACTTTTATATCATTCTATTTTTCTACATTACATTGCTTTGATTTAGCTAATTTTAAATTTAATATATATTTACTTAATATTAAAATAATAATTTATTGTTATTTAAGTATTTTAAATTTGGTAATTCATATAATTCCAAATGTGGTTTGATCACGATAAAATAAATTTCATTCAACTCATTTTGACAAGCTCTAACAAATTAAATGTTCATTTTTAATGGTATTTAATTTTGTAATTCATAATAATTCCAAACATGGTCTAATCGAGATGAAGAAAGCATCGTTCCACTCATCTCTATGATAACAATCTTATTAATTATTCATCTCTACAATTCAAAATATTTTATTTTTCAAGGTTTTTGCATAAATTTGAAGGTTTTCCCATTCAACTTACCTAATTTATAAAAATATTTTCTTCAATTTAGCTATATTACTATATAACTCTTAATCTCTTCTTGTACGACCTTTAGATCTCTTCAATTTGGTTTCACTACATACTTTAATTTATCTCATCTATGGTTTAATATATATTTACTTAATATTGAAATAATAATTTATTAATATTTATGATTATTTGATTTGGTAGTTTACAGTAATTTCAAATATGGTCCAAGAAAGTCAAAATAAATATCATTAGAATCATCTTGATGATCTCTATCTAAGTAAATAATTATTTTTTATGTTTGTGAATATTTTATTTTTTAGGATTTTTATTAACTTTAGGAGTCATTTGAATTCCAAGTTTATTTTATGATCATGGATGTTACACTTGATTATCTTAATATCTTTGAATGTAAAGAAATTTATCTTAGTTCTCAAAATGTTTTAGTTTATTGAGCTGCATTGCTATGAAACTCTAATTCTCATCTCGATAAGCACTTTCCAATAAAATATTCATTTTTTATATTTTCAAGTATTTTATTTTCTAAAGTTTTAGCATATTTTATGAGTATTTTTTAATTAATTTTAAATTTTTATGATAGAATGTTACACTCAATCTCCTTAGTATCATAAAATGAAACTTTTGATTACAATTTATCTAATGTTTTCAAATTTTGTACTTTGATTTGGTGATATTACTATGAAACTCTAATTCACCTCTTATGTGACCTATATATCTCATTCATTTGGTTGATTACATTACTTTAATTTATCTTATTTTAGTTTTAATACATATTTATTTAATATTTAAAAAATAATTTATTATTATTTTAGCTTACTTATTTAAGCATTACATATCATTCCAAATGGTGTGATCGAGATGAAATAGATTTTGTTTGACTTATATTAATGAACTAAGAAAAGAAAATAATTATTTTTATATACCTCAATAACATCGATCATAAAATGTAATTCAAATCAAAATATCTCATAAAATATACCAAAATCTTAGAAAATTAAATAATAAAAAAAATAATAATGAAGAGCTTGCAAACAAATTATGACGAATTAATAAAGTAGTTAAACATAAATAATAATAAATTATTATTTTAATACTACATAAATATATATATATTAAAGTTAAAATATGAATCAATATAATTTATTGAAATTAATAATTTGTAATTGTTAAAAATAAGGAGAATTAGAATTTCATAGTAATATAAGCAAATCAAATAAAATATTTTAAAAAATGATATAAATTTTATGGAAAAGCAACATTCCATGTTACTAAGAACACAAGTGCAAAATTCTTGATGATTTAATTTGTTGCAAATAAAAAGTCTTCTAAAGTTTCTCAAAATTATAAAAAATAAAATATTTAAAAAATATATAAAAATGCATATTTAATTAGATAAAAGTTGTTTGGATGAGTCCAAGGACATTTGTTTATTCCTCATTAAACCTCATTTAGAATTACTATGGTTACCAGAATAATTAAAAACAAATAATAATAAATTATTATTGTAACATTAAGTTAAAATGCATTAAATGTAAAATAAGATATGTTTAAGAAATGCGATGTATCCAATTTAGTTGATGTAAATGTCACATAAAAGGAGATTACTTTGTAATATAAGAAACAAAGGCAAAACATTTGAAAAAAATGAGATAAATTATACGTCAAAGTTGCATTCCAAGACAATAAGGAGTTCGAGTTTAGCATCCTCAATTATCATAACATGCATAAATAATAATTTCTCATAAAGTACGTCAAAAAAATCAAAAACATTATTTTTAAAAACACAAAATGTTATTTTTAATTTGATAGAACTCGTCATGATAAGTTCATTGATGCTTGTTTCATCTCCATCAAATCTTAAATGGAATTATTATAAATTATAAAATTAAATAGGAATAAATAAAATTAACTTATTATTTTAATATTAAGAAAATATATATTAAATTTAAAATAATATAAACTAAAAATATATAATATAAATAAATGAAAGTATTGTAAATGTCAAATTAGTGGAGGTTAAGAGTTATATACAAACACAACAAAATCAACACAAAAAGTTTGAAGAAATGAGATAAAATATTTAGGAAATTATCATTGTATGATACTAAGGAGACTGGGTATAACATCCTTATTCTTCATATTAGGTACGAATCAAAATATCACATAAAGTATACCAAAAAAAGAAAATAAAAATATTTAAAAATATAAAAAAAGAATTAATTGGATTGAGTTGATCAAGATGAGTCTAATGAGTTTTGTTTAACCTATATCAAATCTCATTTGGAGTTACTATGAATTACAAAAGTAAATAAAGATAAATAATAATAAATTATTATTTCAATTTGGCTAAATATATCATTAAATCTAAAATAATATAAATTAAAATAACATAATATAATAAAAATGCAATATAAATGTCACACATGAGGAAATTTAAAGCAACATAGTAACATAATAAAATTAAAAAAAAAGTTTAAAAAATGAGATATACTACATGCAAAAGTTGCATTCAATGGTTGTAGCTTCTTCGATCAAAAGTTCAAGCGTGAATCAAAATGTCTAATAAAACACATCAAAATTTTAGAAAAAAAATAAACTAATATATTGAATTGGATAGAACTCATTGAGATAAGTCCAATGTTTATTTTGTCACCATCATACCTTGTTTGGAATTCTTTCAAGTTATTAAAACAAATAAGCAAAAATAATGACATATTATAATTTTAATATTAAATAAATATATGTTAAATAAAAAATAAGATAATTATATGTAATGTGATATAACCAAATCAAAGAAATATAAATGTAGCATGGGTTAAGATTTAGAGGTGTACTGTAACATTACCAAACCAAGGCAAAACTTTTAAGAGATAGAATAAAATAATATGGAAAAGTTAAATTCAAAGATAGTAAGAAGAATAACTGTATCATTATTGATCATTCAAATAGGTTCGAATCGAAATATCTTATAACACATTACATTGCCCTAGAAGATAAAATATTGAAAAATACAAAAAAAATATTTAATTACATAGAAATCATCCATATGAGTTCGATAATTTTGGTTTTTGTCTCCATCAGACATAGTTTAGAATTACTATTAATTACCAATTTAAATAGGCATAAATAATAATAAAAATATTTTTAATATTAAATAAATGCATACTAAGTTTAAAATGAGATAAATTAAATTAATTAAATAAAACTAAATTAATGCAATATAAATGAAGCATGAGATGAGATTTAGAGTTACATGGTAACATAATAAAATCATAGAAAACGTTTGAGAAATATGGTAACTTTTATGACAAAGTTACAATCCAAGATACTTTGGAAATTGAGTGTGACATTCGAGATTGTCAAATAAGTTATGAATTCAAATGTCTTATAAAGCAAGCAAAAAACATGAAAATAAAATATTAAAACTTATAAATATGAAATTTAACTTGATGGAGGACATTGAGAAGAGTACAATGACATTTGTTCAAACTTGATTGGAACCCTTTTACAATTATAACAAGTTATCAAATTAAATAATCATAAATAATAATAACTATTATTATTATTTTAATATTATATAATTATATATATTAAAGATAAATATTTGAAAAAATTAGATAAATTGTACCAAAAAGTTGCATTCTACAATATTAAGAGTATGGAGTCAATTACACATGAGGACATTTAGAATTACAAAGTTACATAACCAAATCAAAATAAAAACTTTGGAAGAATGAGAAAAATTATATGAGAAAATTATATTCCAATATGCTAAGTAAATCGTGTGTAACATTCTCGATCATGAAATTAGATAAGAATCATGATGTCATGCAAAGCATGTGAAAATTATAGAAAAGAATATTCAAAAATATAAAAATAATATTTTCTTTCATAAAGCTCACCAAATTAGTCAAAAACCTTTTGTTTCATTTGGATCAAGCCTTGATTATGCTTGATTGAAGCAATGTAATATAATCAAATTAGAAGGTGTAAACATCACATAATAGTAGAGTTATAGTGTCATAGAAATATAACAAAATCAAAGAAAAAAACTATAAAAAATTGAGATATATTATATGGTAAAGTTGTATTCCAAGAAAGTTTGATGATATGGAGTGTAATAGCATCGATTATCAAATCAAGTATGAATATCTCATAAAGTTTCAAAAATTTATAGAAAGTAAAATATATAAAAACATGAATATGAATATTTAATTAGGTATAGCTCATAGAGTTCAGTCCAATGACACTTCTTTCCTCTTGATCAAAAGTTGACTAGAATTACTTCAAATTATCAAACAAAATAAGCATTAACAATAATAAACTATTATTTTAATATCAAATAATTTATATTAAAATTGAAATTAAATGAACTACCAAATCAATGCAATTTAAAGGTCGCACAAAAAAGAGAACTAAAGTTTCATGGTAATAAAATGAACTAAAATTGAAAATTTTGAAAAAAGTTGCTAAGTTATATAGGAAAGTTCCATTTAACAATACAAAGAAGATTAACTGTGGCATCCTCAATAAAAAATAAGCCATGAATCAAAATTTCTTGAATGTCGCCAACACTATAGAAAAAAATTATGTAAATTTTTAAACAAGCATAAATAATAAAAAATAATTATGAATATGAATATTTAACTAGATATTGACTATAAAAATATCTACTAATATTTGTTTTTCCTTGATCAAACGTAGTTTGTAATCACTATGAATTATCAAACAAAATAAGCATGAATAATAATAAATTAAAAACTTAAATATTAAGTAAATATATATTAAAGATGAAATAAGAAAAATAGATATAATATAGTATAACTAAATCACAACATAGAAACAATTATAGAATAAGAGATTTTGAGTAACATAGCAGCATAACAAAATAAAAAACAACTTGGAAAAATAAGATAAATTATATAGGAATGTTACATTTCAAGATACTAAGAAGATCAAGTGTAAAATCGTTTATCATCAAATAAGATATGATGCAAAAATATCTCATAAAATGTTAATACATTAGAAAAGAAGGTTTTTAAAAAATATAATTATGAAATTCAATAAAGCATGCCAAGAGTTTTTCCACGACTCTTATTTCATCTCGTTTAAACCTCGTTCAAAACAACTACAAATTATCAAGCAAAATAAGCATAAATAGTGATAAATTATTATTTAAATTTTATGTAAATACTTTTAAAACAAAAATAAAATAAATTTGTAGGAATTTTAATCTAGTTAAATCAAAGTGATGTAACGGTCACACGAGAGGACATTTAGGTCTAATAATATAACGAAATAAAACAGAAACATTTAAACAAATGAGATAAATTGTATTAGAAAGTTCACTCCAATAAAGAGAATTATTGTAACACCCCTATCATCAAACAAGTATTCTAATACCCAAAAAAAATACTTAAAAATAAAAATTATTATTTAAATAAATAAAGAACATTGACACTTCTCCATTAACGTTTTTTTGTCTTGATCAGGCTTCGCATGGTATAACAACCCAAAATTAAATATCCATAAACAATAATATATTATTATTTTCATATATTAAAACAAAATAAGATAAATTAAAGTAATAAAATATAACCAAATCAATACAATATAAAAGCCACATGATAGAAGAATTAGAGTTTCACAATACTACATCCAAATTAAATTGAAAAATTTTTAAAAAAATCGATAAATTGTATGGAAACATTGCTTTCAAGATATTATGGATATCAATGAAACATGTTTTTTTTTAAATAGTACAACACAAAATGTCTCTTACAACATACTAAAACTCTAAAAAACATTTAAAAATTTCAAAGTTCTTATTTCAAAACCTCATTTGGAATTATTGCTAAATAGCTAATTAAATAAATATAAATAATAATAAATTATTACTCTAATTAATTAAATATACATTAAAGATGAAATTATATAATTTAAAAGAAATGTAGAATATCAAAACTAAAGATATGAAACGTCAAATGGGATGAGAGTTAGAGTTTGATAACAATACAACCAAATTAACTCAAATAATTTTAAAAAATGAGATAAATTGTGTGAGAAAATTTTATTTCAAAATACTAAAAAGATTGAGCTTAACAACTTCGTCCATCAAATAAGGTATGATTCAAAATATCTCATTAAATATACTAAAAAGCTAAAAATTTAAAAATACATATTTATAAAATGAAAAAGTAATTAAATAAACCTTGTTGAGGTGAATTCAATAACATTTGTTTCATCTTCATCTAACCTTTATTTAGAATTACTGTGAATTACAAAAAAATAATAATAAATTATCATAAATTATTATTTTTTTATTAAGTATAAATGTATCAAAATAGAAATGAGATAAATTGAAGTAATATAATATAACCAACTCAAAGCATTATAAACATCCTGCATAAGGAGATTAAGATTTTCTTTACAAAATATCAAAATCAAAGTAAAGATTTTTAATGCTTAAGAAAAATCATATTGAAAAGCTACATTATAAGATATGAATGATATCAAGTGTAATATTTCCAATAATTAAATCACATGCAAAGCTAAAAATTCACACAAAGCATATCCAAAAAAAAAAATATTAAAATAAATATAAAAAAATATAAACTTACGTTAAGCTCATTTAGATGATTCTAAAAATATTTGTCTTGTCTCCATCAAAACTCATTTATATTTATAACTATTTACCAAATTAAATAAGAATAAATAATAATAAATTATTTTTAATAATAAGTAAATTAAAATTAAAATTGGAAAAAGATAAATTAAAAGAATGTAATATAACCAAATCAAAGACATTTAAAGGTTAAATTAAAAGGAATTTAGAGTTGCATAATAATATGACCAAATCACACTTAAAAAATGAGGTACATTATACAAAAAAGTTATATTCCAAGATATTGAGGAGATCGAGGATAACATCCCTTATTGTCTTGTTCAGTACAAATACTAAGAAGATTGTGTCTATCATTTTTTATTATTAAATCAAGTATAAAATAAAATTTCTTATAAAAATAAAAACCTAAGAAAACATAATATTTAAAAATAATAAAAATAAATATTTAATTAGATAAAGTTTATTAAGATGAATCTAATGATATTTACTTCATCTTGATTATACCTTGTTTAGAATTATAGTGAATTATTGAATTAAATCATAATAAATATTGAAAAACATAACCAAATCAAAAAAATTTAATATTCACAAAAGAGAAGATTTGGAGTTATATAATAATATAATGAAATCAAAGGACATTTAATTAATGAGATAAATTACATGGGAATATTGTATTCCAAGATACTAAAAAGAAGAAGTACAACATCCTCTAATATTTCACCTAGAATGAAATAAAACATCTAATAAAGAATATTAAAACTTTAAAAATAAATTATTTGAAAATCTTAAAAATATATATTTGATTGGATAGAGGTAATCGAGATGAGTTTAATAATATTTACTTTATCTCAATTAGTCCTCATTCAAAATTATTATGAATTATAAATGTAAATAATTATAAATAATAATAGATTATTATTTTAATATAAACTTAATAATATTAAAGTTTTGGTGAGGTAAACTAAAACAATGTAGTATAACAAAATCAAAGACACACAATGGTGAAACAATATAAGATTTAGAGTTATACATTAATATAACAAATATAAATAAAAAATATTTAAAGAAATGACATATGCTGAATAGTAAAATTACATTCCAATATACTAAGAAGATTTATAATAAGATCTTTGATCATCAAATCAACCTAGGTACTACACTAGAGTCAAGGTCAACATCACCAGAAAAAATATATTTCTTATAAATTTGTCTTATCTATTAAATATGCATGTGTGTGTGCAAGCATGTGAATGTGCATGTGTGTATGTATGTGTATGCATGTGTGCATGTTTGTGCATATTTGTTTTCTTTTAAGTGTGTGTATGTGTGTTTGAGCACGTGCATGTGTGTTTGTGTTTGGTTTTAAGTGTGTGTGTGTGCATATGCATGACTGAGAGTGTGTGTATGTCTGTGCGTGTCTATGAATGTGTACTTGTGTGTACGTATGTGTACAAGCAAGCAAATGTATGTCTTTCAGAGTGCTTTTGCATGTGTGTGTGCATGTGCACTTATTTGCTTATGTGTTTTCCATTCAGTGTGCGTGTGCATGTGTAAATGTGTGTGCTTGTGTGTGCATGTGATGGTTCTTGTGTCGATGTGCTTGTGCTTGTGCATTTATGTCTTTGAGTGAGTAGGTTTGTGTTTTTGGCATATGTATGAGATTTTGTGCACATGTGTATGTGCATGTGTAAGTGCTTATGCAAGTGTGTGTGTGTGTGTGTTTAGGTGCATGCATGTGTATGCATGTGTGTGTATTTGCATGCATGTGTGCATATGTGTACATTTATGCAAGAATATGTGCATAGATGTGTGTATATGTACGTGCTTGTGTGGGTGTTTATGCCAATGTTTATTCCTATGTGTGTGCATGTACGTTTGTAGTATGTTCATCTATGTGTTTGAGTGTGTTCATGTGTACTTGTGTGCATGTGTGGCTGTGCACTTGTGTGCATGTAATAGTTTATGTGTTCATACGTGAGTGCATGTGCGCATGCATGTGTACACATTTGTATAAGTGTGTGTGTGTGTGTGTGCAAGTATGTGTATATGTATGTGTATGTGTCAATGTGCATGTATATGTGTGTGTGCGTTTGCTTGATTATGTGTACAAGTGTGCCTTTGTGTACATGTGGCTCTATGTACACTCATTCCAATGTGTGCATGTGCATGTATTTTGTGTGTCCATTTGTGTGTGGTTATTCATGTGTGAGTGTGTTCATGAATGTGCGTGTATGTAAATGTGTATGCATGTGCATGCATATGTATGCATCTGGCTGTTTATAAGTGTGTAAGGGTATATGTTGTGCCTACATGTCCATGTGCATTTATTTTTGTTTATCTATGTGCATATGTGCATGTGTGTGTTTTATGTGTGTGTGTGTGTATGTGTGTGTAAATATGTGTGCATGTGTGTGTATGTTTATGTGTGTGTATGCATATGCTTGTGTGTGGTTGTGCATGTGTGGGTTTCTGTGTGTGTGTTCATGGGTGTGCATGTGTGTGTGTGTGTATGCACCTTTGTTTGTACATGTATGTGTGTGCGCTTGTGGGTATCTATGTGTACGAGTATACTTGTGTTGGTCTAGGTGTATTTGTGTGTGTGTTCATGTCTACTTGTGAGCATGTGTGTGTGTGTGTGTGCTTGTGCATGTGTGTGTGTGTGTGCTTGTGCAAGTGTGTATGTGTGTGTGTGTGTGTGTTAGTGTGTGTGCATACATGTGTGTGTTTATGCTTGCTTGTTTGCTTGGTTGTGTGTTTATGTCTATGTTTGTGTACTTGTGCATTTGTTTGTGTTTGTGTGGATGTGTGCATTTGCACATATGCACATGCATGGGTGTGTGTGCATTTGTCTGTAAGCCTATGTGTGTATGTGTTTGTGTGTGTGTGTGTTTTTATGTGTGCTCTTATGCCAATATGTTTGTTTGTGTGTCTGTGTGTATGAGTGTGTGTTAGTATGTGTGTGTGCTTGTGTGTATATGTATGTTTTTGTCGGCATTTAGGCAAGTATGTTTGTGCATTATCCATGTGTGCATGTGTATGTGCTTGTTTATAAGTGTCAATGTGTGTGTGTGTGCATGCATGAATGTGGTTGTGCGTGTGCCAGTGTGGTCGTATTTGTGTTCGTGTAGGTTTATGTCTGTGTTCATCAGAATGTGTGTTCATCAGAATGTGGTTGAGCATGTGTGACTTTTTGTATGCATGTTTGTGAGTATATGTGCATATTTGTGCATTTCTATATGTGTGTGCATGTGAGCATGTATGTGTTCATATTTGTGTGGGTGAGTGATCGCACACGCATGTATGTGGCTATGTGCATGCATTACTATGTTCAGATGCTTGTGTTGCTACAAGTTTATGTGAATTTCTATGTGTATGCATCACTACATGCCCATTTGCATGTGTGTGCTTGCCTATGTGTGAGTGTATTAAGGCATGTGTATGCATGTGCATGTCCATTCATGTGTATATGTGTGCAATAATGTGTGTGTGCACATATATGTGTGCATGTGCATGTGTATGTGTGTGTTTGTGCATGTGAGTGTGATGTTGTGTTTTTCTACATGTGTGTCCATGTATTTGTTAGTGTCTGCATGTGTATGCATGTGTGGGTGTGTGTAAGCATATGCGATTGTGTACCTTTGTGTGCATGTGTGTGTCTCAATATGTGCATGTGTTTGTGTGTGCAAGTATGGGTGTGTGTATGTGTGCGTGCATGTTTGTGTAGGGGTATATGTTTCTATGTGTATGTATGCCTATTTGGGTGTGCATGTGTTGGTGTGGGTGGGTGTTTGTATGCATTTGTGTGTTCATTTGTGCTTGTCTGTGTGGTTGTGGGCATGTGTGCTTGCATGCATGCGTTCATGAGCATGTGTGTTTATGAGTGTGGCTGTGTGTATGTGCATGTGTGTGTGCATGTGTGTGTGTCTATGTGTATACATGCACATGTGTATGTGTGTGTGCATGTGTGTGTGTATATGTAGGTGTGTATGTGCTCACACGTGTGTGCGAGTATGCATGTGTGTATGCTTGTGTCTGTTTGCATGTGTGCATGTGAATGTGTGGGTTTAGTTTTCTATATATGTGAGTGTGCATGTGTGTGTGCACATATGTATGTTTGGGTGTGCTCATTTATCATATACATGTGTGTCTCTTTCAACATTCATGTGGATGTTTACGAATGTCTATATGTGATTGTAGTGTGTTCTTTTGTGAATACGAGTTTGAGTGTGTGTGTGTACATACATGCATGTGCATGTGTGTGTGTGGTGTAGGAGATGTGTGTGTGTGTGCATGTAATTATACATGTATATATGAATGTGTTTGTGTCAATCTTTGATTATACATTTGTATGCATGTGTGAATTTGTTTGTGTGTGCATGTGTGCATGTGTTTTTGTATGTGTTTGTGTGTGTTTGCATGTGTTGGGTGTCTCTGTTAGCATGCACGTGCATGTTTAAGAATATCTATATGTGATTGTAGTGTGATTCTATATGAATGTGGGTTTGGGAGTGTGTGTACATACATGCATGTATTTGCGTGTGCATGTGTGAGTGTGGTGGGTGGAGAGGTATGTGTGTTTGTGTGTTAGTGTGTGTGTGTGTGCATGTATATGTCAACGTGTTTGTTTCTATGTTTGATTTACATTTGTATGCATGTGTAAATTTTCTTGTTTCTACATGTGTGCATGTGTCAATTTTCTTGTTTCACCATGTGTGCATGCGTTTTTGTATGTGTTCATGTGTGTTCGCATGTGTGTGTGGGGTGATTTTCATGTGAGAGTGTCTAATGTATGTGTGCCTAGGAGTGTGTATGCTTGCATGTGCATGCCTGCATGTGTGCACATGTGAGTGGATGTGTGTGTGTGTTTATGCGTATGCACACATAGGTGTATTGGTACGTGTGTGTGTGTGTTATGCATGCATGAGTGGGTACATATCTAAAGAAACATAATCTTTAGATAAGTTATGGCTAATACCAGGGATATAAGTAGTAATTTGTAATCCAAAGGTTAATCATGTATATAAGTAGTAATTTGCAATCCAGAGGTTAATCATACTCTGGCAAGTTTGCATAAGACAGTGTTTGACCTCATATGAGTCCTCGTTAAATTTTTTCGAAAGAATTGGATCCTTTTCTTCATTTGGGAATCTCCTTCCTTCTTCCACTCTGTCTTAATGAGTAACTTAGCCCAATCCATTCAAGTTTTCAATTTCCAATGCCTTCCTGATACCTCCAATGGAAATTCCAAATTGGATCAAAATTGGATGGGTTAGTGGGAGCTTATCCATGCAGTTATGCATTATTCAAATAGGAATTTATTTGATGATAAGAAAGATCCTGGCTTTTGTTCTTTTGTGAGTCATTCGAGATCCTTTCGATGACCAATGTTGTGTTGAAAGGATATCTATATGATCCAATCGATTACGTAAGGGTGTGGTAGCAAAACGTATACAAAAAAGATAGTTATTTGATAGTTATTTTCTATTATATCTTTTCTATTTTCTATTATATTTTATACCATTTCAATTCTATTATTTTATTTATTTATATATTTATTATATATATATTATTTATTATATTATTTTATTATTATTAAATTAATCTATTACTATTATTATTTATTTATTTTATTTAATATTAATATTATTATTTATATTTAGATTTATTTATATTTATATTTATTTAATTATTTTTTACATTTTTAATATTTTATTAAGATTATTAGAATTTTTAAAATTATTAGACCATAAATTCAAAATTCGAGTTGATTTTTTAGTTAGATTAGTCTTAGTTTGTGTTAGTTAGCTCTTTTTCTTAACGGGTTTGAGAAGGGATATATCTTTGTGATAGAGTGTCAACTTTATGCAATGGAAGTCATCACTTTAAGCCTGATTATCCCTAAACCCAATCTAAGTTTTTCTATTTTGGCTTGCTTCCCTATTGTGCTTGAACGAGAATCGATAAGAGCCTCATGGTGTTGACATAATAGGGTGAGGATGGCTATATTTTATATTGTATTTTGAAGTACCTCAATATGATTATGAAGTATCTGAATATGATTATGAAGTATCTGAACATAATTATGAAGTATATGAACATAATTTTGAAGTATCTAAATAAGATTATAAAATATTTGAATATGATTTTGAAGTATTTGAATATGATTATGAAGCGTCTGAATATGATTTTGAAATATTTGAATATGATTTTTGAAGTATGTGAATATGATTTTGAAGTATTTGAATTTGATTTTCAAGTATCTAAACATTATTTTGAAATATATGAATATGATTGATGTATTATGAAGCACGTGGATACAAGCCTTCGCTTTGATCTTGGAATGAAAATTCCACATTAGCTTTGCCTATAAACAAGAAAGCTATAAGTAATGCAACTATGAATTTTCATCAAAGTAGAGTTTAAGATTACATGAGAGTGTTGAATGCTTTCTATCCTAAGGCAATTAATGCAGGTAGTACATAATTGGGTAGGAGGTTTGATCTAAATCAAGTACATTGTGATCTTAACTCTACCACAATGAGCTTGAAAGGAAAGTCATTTTGGGTTGACCTTGTTGGTATTTTTAAAACGTAAAGCTAATTAATAGCCATCATTAAACATACACTTCAATGAGAAATCTGGAGGGTTGTGTTATGCAAACTTTATGTCGAAGTGCGGGGGCACTTCGACGAATCAAAATATTGTCAGTAAATTAGAGACCTCGAAAAGGTTTATGAAATATTTAAAAATTTCTACTTACGAATGGAGAGCTTAGCACAAATTACATACACCTAAAGAGAAAGTACATCAAACTACAAATCAAACAATGAGGATGTAGGATAAAAAGATATTTTTACATGAAAAATCTTTAAATAATCAAGAACAAACAAAACCCATTAATTAGTATAAAAAAGGTGCTATGCTTTAGAAAAAAATACAAAAAACCAAACTTTTACAAAGGATAAACCTCGGGTTGTAGAGAAATAGTAAGACAGGGTATCAAATTTAGAAAAAATGGATAGTCCTTTGCAAGTTCTAAGAAGTAGAACACCAGAGGAAATTTGGCTAGTTGCTGGATCTAGATCCTGAGAGTTGTAGACTACCTGTCCTTTGCTAAACTTAGCATGGTCTTTAAAGACATCTTCTTAATGGGAAAAAATACTGCTTAGTGGAATGTACTTTCTGTAGGAATGGCTAGATGTAAGAAAACACAAAGATCATGCTCACTATTATCATCATCATTATCTTCTCCTTCTTCCTTTCCTTCTTCTTCTTCCTCTTCTTTTTCCTCTTTATCTTCTTCTTCTTCTTCATCATCATCATCTTCTTCTTCTTCTTCTTCTTCTTCATCTTTGTCTCTTCTTCTTCTAATTCTTCTTCTACCTCTTCTTCTTCTTCTTAATCTTTGTCTTTTTCTTCTTGCAATTCTTCTTCCTCTTCTTCTTCTTCTACTTCGTCTTCTTCTTCTTCTTCTTCATCTTCTTCTTTTCCTCATCTTCCTCCTCTTCTACCTCCTCCTTCTTCTTCTACTTCTACCTCTTCCTCTTCTTCCTCATCTTCATCTTCTTCTTTTACTTCTTCTTCCTCTTCTTCCCCTTAATCCTCT
>JAIUJO010000047.1:3188865-3191365 GCA_023846275.1 Vanilla planifolia
TTTTACTTCTTCTTCTTCTTTTCTTCTTCTTCTACTTCTTCTTCCTCTTTTTCTTCTTCTTCTTCGTCTTTGTCTTATTATTCTTCTTCTTCATCTTCTTTTACTTCTTGTTCTTGTTCTTCTTCTTGTTTTTCTTCTTCATGTTCTTCTTCTTCTTCTTCTTCTTCTTCTTCTTCTTCTACTACTACTTCTTTTTCTACTGCTTTTACTTCTTCTTCTTCTTCTTCCTTATCATCTTCTTCTTCATCTTTTTCGTCTTGTTCTTCTTTTTTTCTTCTTCTTTCTCTTCTTCTTCCTCTTCTTATTCTTCTTCTTCTCCTTCTTCCCTTCTTCTTCTTCTTCATCATCCTCATCATCTTCTTCTTCTTCATCTTGTTCTTCTTCTTCTACAATTCTTCTTCTTCCTCCTCTTCTTCTTCATCATCTTCGACTTCTTCTACTTCTACCATTTCTTGCACTTCTACTTCCTCTTTAACTTTCTCTTCCTCTTCTTCTTCTTCTTCTTCTTTTGCTTCTTTTCCTTCTTCTTCCTTTTCTTCTCATTCTTCTTCTTCTTCTTCTTCCACTCCTCCTCCTCCTCCTCCTTCTTCTTCTTCTTCTTATTTTTCTTGTTTTTTCTTCTTCCTATTCATCTTCTTCCTCCTCCTACTCCTCTTCTACATCTCCATCTTCTTCCTCTTCTTCTTCTTCTTCTTCTTCTTCTTCTACTTATTCTTTTTCTTCTTCTTCTTTTTCTTTCGCTTCTTCTTCTTCTTCTTCTTCTTCTTCCACTTGTTCTTGTTCTTCTTCTTCTTCTTCTTCTTATTCTTCCTCTTCTTCTACTTCTTCTTCATCACATTCTCCATCACCATCTTCTTCTTCTTCCTCCTCCTCTTTGTCTTCTTCTACTTCTTCTTCTTCTTTTCTTCTTCTTCTACTTCTTCTTCTTCTTCTTCTTCTTCTTCATCTTTGTCTTATTATTCTTCTTCTTCATCTTCTTCTACTTCTTGTTCTTGTTCTTCTTCTTTGTCTTCTTCTTCATGTTCTTCTTCTTCATCTTCTTCTTCTTCTTCTTCTTCTTCTTCTTCTTCTTCTACTTCTACTACTTCTACTTTTTCTACTGCTTCTACTTCTTCTTCTTCTTCCTTATCATCTTCTTCTTCTTTTCCTTCATGTTCTTCCTTTCTTCTTCTTCTTTCTCTTCTTCTTCCTCCTCTTCTTCTTCTTCTTCTTCCCTTGTCCTTCTTCTACTTCATCCTCATCATCTTCTTCTTCTTCATCTTGTTCTTCTTCTCTACTAATTCTTCTTCTTCTCTACTAATTCTTCTTCTTCTTCCTCTTCTTCTTCATCATCTTCGTCTTCTTCTTCTTCTTCTTCTTCCTCTTTTCTTCTTCTTTTTCTTCTTCTTCTTCTTCTTCTTCTTCTTTGTCTTCTTCATCTTCTTCTTCTTATCCTTCTTCTTCATCTACTTCATCTTCTTTTTCTTATTCTTTTTCTTTTTCCTCTTCTTCTCCTTCTATTTCTTCTTCATCTTCATCATCTTCATCATCTTTGTCATCATCATCATCATCTTCTACAACTACTACTTCTACTTCTTCTTCTTCTTCTTCTTCCTCTTCTATCGCTTCTGGTTCCCCTTCTTCTTCTACTTCTTCTTCTTCTTCTCCTCCTTCACTTTCTTCTTTTCCTTGTTCTCCTTCTTCTTTTTCTTCTTCTTCCTCTTCTCCTTATTCTTTTCCTACTTCTTCTTCTTCTTCTTCTTCAACATCTTCTTCTTCTTGTTCTTCTACTACTTCTTCTTCTTCTTCTTCTTCTTCAACTTCTTCTTCCAGTTCTTCTTCTTCTTCTTCTTCTTCCTCTTCTCCTTCTTCATGTTCTTCTTCTTCTACTTCTTCTTCTTCTTTTTCTTCTTCTACTACTTTTTCTTCTTCTTCTTCCTCTCCATTTTCTTATTCTTCTTGATCTTCTTCTTCTTCTTCTTCTCCTTCTTCTTCTTCTTTTTCATCATCTTCTTCTTCTTTTTCTTCTTGTTCTTCTTCTTTTTCTACTTCTTCTACTTCTACTTCTTCTCCTTCTTCTTCTTCTTCTTCTTCTTCTTCTCCTTTTTCTTCTTCTACTTCTTCTCATTCTTCTTCACCTTCTTCTTCTTCTTCTTCTTCTTCTTCTTCTTTGTCCTGGTCTTCATGTTCTTCTTTTACTTCATAATCTTCTACTTCTTATTTTTCTTCTTCTTCTTCTTCTTCTTCATCATCATCTTCTTCTTCATCTTTTTGTTCATCATCATCTTCTTCATCAACTTCTTCTTCTTCTTCATCATCTTCTTCTTCTTCTTCTTTTTCTACCTCTTCTTCATCATCTTCTTCTTCTTTTCCTCTTCTTCTTCCTCTTCCTCTTCTTTTTCTTCTTTTTCTTCGCTTTTTTCTTCTCCTTCTTCACCTTCTTCTTCTTCTTCTACTACAACTACTTCTTCTTCTTCTTCCTTTTCCTCTTCTTCTACTTCTTCATCTTTATCTTCTCTTC
>JAIUJO010000047.1:3198865-3200197 GCA_023846275.1 Vanilla planifolia
ACATTTTTCTTCTTCTTCATCATGTTCTTCTTCTACTTCAATTTTCTCTTCTTCTACCACCTCTACTTCTTCTTTCTCCTCAATTTTTTCTTTTTCTTCTTCTTCTTCTCCTTCTTCTTCTTCTTCTTCTTCTTCTTCTTCTTCCTCCTCTTCCTTTTCTTCATCTTCTTCTTCCTCTTCTTCTTCATCTTCCGCTTTTGCTTAATATTCTTCTTCTTCTTCTTCTTTATCTTATCTTCTTCTACAACTTCTTCTACTTCTTCTTCTTCTTCTTCTTCTTGCTCTTCTTGTTCTTCTTCATCTTCTTCTACGTCTTCTTCTTCTCCTTCTTCTACTCTTTTTTCTCATAATTCTTCTTGTTGTTCTTCTTCTTCTTCTTCTTTTACTTCTTCATCTGCTTCTTTGCATTCTTCTTCTTCTTCTTCCTTTTCTACTTTTTCTTTTTCTTCTAACTTCTCCTCTTCTTCGTCTTCTTGTTCTTCTTGTTCTTCTTCTTCATCGTCTTCTTTATCATCTTCTTCTTCTTCTTCTTCAATATTATCTTCTTCATCTTGTTCTACTTCTTCTTATTCTTATTCTTCTTCTTCTTCTTTTTCTTCCACTTCTACTTTTTCTACTGCTTAATCTTCCTCTTCTTTTTCTTCTTCATCATCTTCTTCTTCCTCTTCTTCTTCTTCCTCAACTTTTAATATTCTTCTTCTTCTTCTTCTTGTTCTACTTCTTCTTCTTCTTCTTCTTCTTCTTCTTCTTCTTCTTCTTCTTCATCTTCTTCTTCCTCTTCTCCTTCTTATTCTTGTTCTTCTTGTTCTTCTTCTTCTTCTCCTTCTTTCTCTTCCTCTTCTTCTTCTTCTTCTTCTTCTTCTTCTTCTTCTTTTTCTTCTTTTTCTTCTTCTACTTCTACTTCTTCTTCTTCTTCTTCTTTTTCTTCTTCATCTTCCTTTTCTTCTTCTTCATCTTCTTTTACTTCTTCTTCCTCTTCTTCAACTACTTCTTCTTATACTTCTTCCTCTAATTCTTCTTCTCCATCCTGCTCTCCTTGTTCTACTCTTTCCTTTCCATCTCCTTCTCTTTCTTCTTCTTCTTCTTGTTCTCCTTCTTCTTGTTCTCCTTCTTCTTTGTCCTCTTCATCTTCTTCTTCTTCCACTTCTTCTTAATATTCTTCTTCTTCTTCTTCGTCCTCCTTAATATTTTTCTTCTTCATCTTCTTCTAGTTCTTTTTGTTCTAATTCTTCTACTTCTTTTTCTTCTTCTTCTTCTACCTCTTCCTCTTTTCTACCTCTTCTTCTTCTTACTCTTCTCTTTTTTCCTTTTCTTCTTCTTCTTCTCCTTCTT
>JAIUJO010000048.1:0-265000 GCA_023846275.1 Vanilla planifolia
AAGTCAAGTGGAGAAATACGAATTTATGACTCAAATTAACCTTTTCATAATTTACTTAAGTTTCATAAAAAGTTACATATTCATTATTTTCTAAAATTTATTAAAGATTTAAAATAATTTTAATTTAATGGTAATTAATTTTAAAACAATATTTATATGATTATTAAAAGAATTGAGAAAAACAATATAAATTTACATTTCATACATAGGAAAGCATGTAGAAGAGTGAAAGAGAAAAAATCAAACATTCATGTAAGATATTAAGAAAAAAATGACATGATAATCTACATATATTTGATTTTTAGAAACAAATATAAAATTGAGAATTTTCATGATTTTCTTAGATTTGTATTAGTTATTTTCTTTAAAAAATTAAATTGACAATTAAACATTTTGGAAATTATATTTGGGAATTAGAAAGACAAAATATACGATTGAGTTTGATCAGTAAATTACAAAAGTAATTAATGAAAAATTCAATGATTAGGTGGAGTTGTTAATAAACATAGTGCTGAGAAAAGAAGAAAGAAAATTATAGATGAAAGAATATTAAAAGAAATTAGCAAGTAACTACCTTGAGTTTTGTAGTACCAAAATCCATAGGAATCAAATAATTTATATTCTAATCAAAAGTTTAAAACTAGAGTTTTTATCAGAGAAATTGATGAGGTATATTTGTATCTTTCATAGAACCAATATTTGTTGAGGGTATAAGTTCATGCCATGAATATATAGTTAAATAGACATGAGAGAATTTTGATATAGGAATTAGTTCTTGTGCTTAGTGATCAATAATTGATTGGAGCTGAATGGGAATTCAAGAATAAAAAAATAAAAAAGAACAAACTACTATGGATAGTATTAGGCTTGTTGTTATTCATATATAATCAACCTCATCAATATAAAGAAAAATCACAAAGAATAAGATATCACTTTTTTAGACAAAGGTCACATGAGGGAGAATTGAGTTAAGTAGTAAGACAACCAAATCAATGTGAAACTATAAAAATTAGATAAGCTATTATAAGAACTTGCATTTAGTGATTATAAGGAGATTTATTATAATATCCTTGATTGTTAATTAGAGAAAAATAAAAATATGTTAAAAAAATTCAAAAAAAATTTCAAATATAGAAATGAATATTTATTTAGATAATAACTATGGAGGTGAATCCAATGATGTTCTTTTTGTGATGGTTGGAACTCACTTAGCATTACTATGAATTACTAAACTAAATATACATAAATAACAAAACAATTATTATTTTAATATTAAGTAAATAAATATTAATGTTGAAATGTGATCTATTAAAGTAATGTGATGTAACAAATTCAAACTGATGTAAAGGTTTAATAATAAAAGATTTAGATTACAAATTAATTTGATTAAATCAAAGTACAAAATATGAAAAATGTGTTAAACTATAGAGATTTTTTTTTCATCATAATTAGAAGATTTCCTTTAACATCTTCGATTGTGAAATCTGGTATGAATGAAAATGTATAATAAAATATGAAAAAAACACTTGGAGAAAAATACATAAAAATATATAAAAGAATATTTAATTGGATAGAGCCTTTTAAGTTGACTCTAATAACGATTGTTTCATTTTAATTAAACATCATTTTGAATAAGTGTGAGACACTAAAGTAAATGATGTAGATAATAAAAAATTATTATTTAGTATTAAGAAAACATATATTAAATCTAAAATAAGATAAATTGAAGTAATATAATATAACCAAATTGAAACACATAAATATCACATGACAGAAGATTTTAGGTTACAAACTAATATAACTAAAGAGATGCAAGAATTTGAAGAAAACAAAAAATTTGTTTAGGAAACATCCATACCATGATAGTAAAGCTACCAAATGTAAAATTCTTGATCATTAAATATTGATTGAACAAAAATATACTCCTATTTGACTTTTATAATATTTTAATTTTTATATATTGCATTACTTGAATTTTTATTAGTTAAAATATAATATGTACTCAATATTTAAATAATAATTTGTTATTATCTTTTAAGTTTAATTAATTTACTATTTAAAGGTAATCGCCATAATGGTCCATTGGGGACAAAAGGAAAATAGTTAGACTAGTCTCAAAAAACTTAATCTAATTAAATATTCATTTTATATTTTTAATTTGTTTATTTTCTTATGTTTTTGCATGCCTTGCAATACATTTTGATTCATATCTTTTTTCACCATTAAGGATTTCACATTTGATGTTCCTAATATCTTGGAATGGAAAATTCTTGTATAATTTAAAAATATCTAGAAACATTTTGCTTTAATTTAGTTATATCACTCTCTAACTCTGAATCTCATTTAATGTGAGCTTTACATCCCATTAGATTGGTTATATTAAATTTCTTTAGTTTATTTCCTTTTAATTATAAGAAATATTTTCTCAGTATTCTAGTAATAATTTTTTACAATCTAAGATTATTTATTTTTGTTATTCATAGTAATTGAAAAATATGTTCAATAAACACAAAACAAACATCATTGGGGTCGTTTAAACGAGCTTTATGAAATTTAATTTATGTTTTTATTTTTTAAAATATTATATTTTTTAGATATTTTTGAGAGTGCTTTTAATTCATACAAGATTTGACTATAAGAAATTTACACTTGATTTCTCAGTCCTTGGAATGCATCTTTCCTATACAATTTATCATATTTCTTAAAATATTTTCTATGACCTTTATAATATTATCATTTTGTTATATAATATTTCTCCAATTTATCTTTTTTTAGCTTTTTGAATTACTTGCTTAATATAAAATAATTATTTATTATTAATTCTCCTTTTACTTTGTAATTTTAAATAATTCCAAATGTGGTCAATTCGATATTAAACAATTATCGTTAAGCTCATCTCCACATGCTCTCATCAACTAAATTATTTCTTTTATATTTTTAAATATTTTAGTTTTAGATTTTTGCTTTCTTTTCATGCCTTTTTTATTCATACTTACACTAACAATCAGGGATTTTACAATAAATTTTTTTGAATCTTTGAATGTTGCTTACCTACATAATTTATATTATTTGCTCAAATCTTTCAATTAGATTTCGTTAGATTTCTATGAAACTCGTATTTTCGTCTTGGGTGATAATTATAACTTCTTTTTTTGTATATATTAGTTGGTTTCCATTTGTCTTATTTTATTTTTAATATATTTTTGTTATATTAAAATAATAGTTTTTTGTTTATTTATCTTTTTGTTATTTGTATATCAAAACAAGGTTCAATGGAGATGAAACAAACATTATTGGACTTACCTCGATGAACATTATCCAATTCAATCATTTTTTATATTTTTAAATTACCTTTTTTTGGATTTAAACAAACTTTATTAGGCATATCGATTCACATCTAATTTTGTGATTTAGGATATTGCACTTTATCTCTTTAAAATCTGGGAGTAAAACATTCACGCACAATTTATGTAATATTTTAAATTTATTTTCATTAAATTTTTAATATTACTATGTATCTCAAAATCTACCATTTTTTGATCATTTTGTTTCAATGATTTTCCTATATCTCGTTACTTCAGCTTATCAGAATTCAACTTAAATATATGTTTGCTTAACATTACAAATATTGTTTATTATCATTTATGGTTATTTTTCTTGTAATTTATAATAATGCCAAAAGAGTACTCATTGAGACAAAACAAATGTTTCTCAAATCATTCCCAAAAGTTATATCAAATCAAATATCCATTTTTGCATTTTTAAATATTTAATTTTCTATGGTTTTTGCATATTATACAAAACATTTTGATTCATACCAGATTTTGCAATCAAGGATGTTATACCCATTCCCCTTAGTATATTGAAGTGTAATTTTTTATACAATTTAAATCAATATTTAAAATGTTTTAATTTCATTTGCTCATTTTACTTCGTAACTCAAAATTTTCTCTCATGTGACCTTTAAAATCACATCAATTTAGCTATACTACATTACATCAATTTATCTAATTTATGGGTAATTAAGTATTTGCTTATTACAAAAAAACATTATCATATTTTATGCTTATTTAATATGGTAAATCTTAGTAATGTTGAATGAGGTCTGATGAAAACAAAACAAAAATCATTGAACACATCTAAATGAGTTCTATATAATTAAATATTAAAATTTATAATTTTAAATATTTTTTTTCTAAGATTTTGGAATATTTTATAAAATATTTTAATTTGTCTCTATTTGGGGATCGAGGAGGTTACACTTGATTGCTTTAGTATATTGGAATGCAACTTTCCTACTTAATTTTTCTTAATTCTTCTCTAATGACCCTTACATTTTTATTTTATTATATTACAATAATTCAAATTTATCAAATTTCTATTTTAATATATATCAACTGATATTTAAAGTAATAATTTGTTATTATTTTTACAAAATTACTTTATTGATTTGTAGTAATTACAAATGAGTTCCATTTGAGAGGAAAGCAAAGTAATTGGGTGAGGATGATGAGATTTATCTAATTAAATAATAATTTAATATTCTTAAGTATTTTATTTTCTGGGGCTCTAGCATGTTTTTTGCACACGATCTCTTTAGTGTCTTCAAATGCAGTTTCATGAACAATTTATCTCATTTTTTCAAATTTTTTTCTTTAATTTAGTTATATTTTAATGAAACTTTAACTCTATTCTTGTGTAAGTTTAGCATCTTTTTATTTGGTTATATTACATTTCTACTAATTATCTCATTTCAACAATGATATATATATATAGATATATATATATATATATTTACTTACTTTTGAAATTATAATTTCTCATTACTTATGTCTAATTATTTTGGCAATTCATAATAATTCCAAATGAGTTGTGATGGAGAGGAATCAAATGTTGTTGGAGTTATTTTTATGGGCTCTTTTTAAATTTAAAAAGGTTACTTTATATTTTTCAATATATTATTTTATACAGCTTGTACATGTTTTATGAGACATTTTACTTCATATCTTAGCTGATGATTAAGGATATTACACCTTATCTCTCTTTAGTATGTTGGAATACAAAACTTTCTTATAATTGACCTCATTTCTTCCAATAAGTATGTTTGGCTGCTTTTCTATTTTTCTTAAATTCTCATCTCATGTGGCATTTATAATGATTTGATTTTATTTTATTATATTGCCTCAATTTATGTCATTTTAACTTTATTATACACTTATTTAATATTAAAAAAGTATTTTATTCTTGTTTTGGTTTATTTAATTTCATATTTTTTAACTAAAAAATCAAATGGAGTAGCACTTGTCCTGGTGAGCTCTATCTATTTTAGTAATAATTTTTTTATTTATATTTTTTATTTTGCATAGTTTTGGAATGCTTAATGAGAAATTTCAATTATTAACATATGTTTTATTTTCTAATGCAAATTTCTCATCTTATTTTTAAAATTTCTTTAAATGTTTTGCATTGCTTTGGTTATATCGCTATCTAATTATAATTTAATGTTATGTGACCTTTACATCGCACTTGTTATGTTATAATAAATTAATTCAAATTGTGTTATTACGAGATATATATATATATATATATATATATATATTTATATTATAATAATAATAAATTATTGTTTAGCTCCATTTACTTTAATAATTTACATTAATTAAAAAAATATTTTTTGTCAATAAGTAACAAATGATGATGGACACATATAAACTAGCCTTTTTAAATTAAATAATTATTTTTTGTTTTAAATAATTTATTTTTAAGAGTTTTTGCATAATTTAGGAGTAATTCCAATTTGTAACTGTTTTATCAAATTTTATATTTAATTTATATTTAATTGAGACAAAATAAAAGTCATTAAATTTGCCTCAATGGTTGCTTGCTAGTTAAATGCATGTTCTATATTTTTAAATAATAAACATTTTATGGTTTTAGCACGTTGAGGGATTTTGATTCATACCTAGTGTTATGATTAAAGATTTTACCCTTGATCTCCTTAATATCTTGGAGCACTACTTTGTTATATAATTTAACTTATTTTTTCAATTTTTTCTTTGATTTGGCGTATTACAATGTAATTGTAATTCTCCTATCATGTGACTTTCACATCACTTCAATTTGATTATATTTTATTCCTTTAATTTATCTAATATATATTTTTTGTTTATTGTCTTAATATTTAAATGAAAGATTATTATTGTTTACCATTATTTAATTTGTTAAATGTTTCTAATTAGAAAAAGGATTTGTCAAAATGAAATAAAAGAGATTGTGATCATCTCAATGAGTTTTATATAACTAAATTTTCATTTTTATATGTTTTTTTAAATATTTTATTTTCTTTGAATTGGACTTTCTTTAGGAAGCATTTGAATTCAATTTAATCTAGTAATTGAGATTTCTACACACAATCATCTTACTATCTCAGAATAAAACTATCTTCAATTAATTTTTTCATTTTTTATATTTTTAACTTAAAATTGGTTTATATAAATCTAGATCACTTCTTGTGTGATATTTACATGGTTTCTATTTGGTTATATTTTACATTGCTATCACATTTCAACATGAATATATATCTACATTATATTAAAATATTTATTTGTTTCCATTTATGTTTAATTACGTAGGCAATTTGTCATAATAGATCGAGATGAGATCTTTTCAAGACAAAAAAAATATCATTGGACTAGACTTGATGAGTTGTATCCAATTTAATAATCATTTTGATATTTTTAAATTTTTTTTTATAGTTTTGGCAAGCTTTACGAGATAATTATATTAGTATTCGATTTGACTAAGGAGGATATTATACCCAATCTCTTTAATATTTTTTAACGCATCTTTCTTATATAATTTATCTCATTTCTTAGAAGATTAGCTTTTATTACATTTCTATGAGACACTTACCTTGCTTTCATGCGACTTTAAGTATACTGATTTTGCTATATTATATTGATTTAATTTATAACATTTTTGCTTTAATATTTATTTACTTAATATTGAGATAATAATTTATTATTATTTATGTTTAAATAAATTGATAATTCATTATAATTCTAAATAAGGTCTAATGGAGATGAAATAAATATCATAAGATTTATCTCAATATGCTCTTTGTTGATAAAAATTAATTTTCATATTTTTATATATGTAAGTTTCTATGGTTTTTGCCAATTTCTTTTGAAACATTTTACTTTAAATAATATTTGATGATCATTGATGTTACATTTGATCTCCTTATTATGACGAAAAGAAACTTTCTAGTTTTTTTTGCCTGATTTCTTCAAAGTTTTTTATTAGATTGCATTATTTTGTTATGCTATTCATATTCTTCTATAGCAAGCTATTTACATTTCTTGGATTTGAATATATTATATTTCTTCCATTCATCTTATTCTAGCTTTATTATATTTTTATTTAATTTTTGAATAATAATACATTCTTATTTATGCTTATTTGATTTTTAAATTTGTAGTAATTACAAATGTGCTTTGATTCAAATGATACAAATATCATTGGACTCTTTATAAAGAGCTCTATCTAATTAAATATTTATTTTATTATTTTTTAAATTTCTTTTTTATAAAGTCTTTGCATGATTTATGAGGCATTTTGATTTGTACATAATTTTATGATTGAGGATGTTACTCTTACTTTTTTTATTTCTTGGAATGCAACATTCGCATTTGTTTTATCTCATGTGTTGAAAGTTTTCACTTTAATTTGCTTACAATACTATGTTACCCTAAATGTCTTCTCACGTGTCATTTGCATAGCATTGATTTGGTGATTTTACATAACTACTATTTATCTCATTTATTATATATAGACTTAATATTGAAATAATGATATATTTTTATTTACTTTTACTTTTTTAGTAATTTCAAACAAGGCCTAATGTAGACAAAAGAAATGTCATTAGATTCATCTTCACGAGCTACAACAAACTAAACCTTCATCCTTATATTTTATATTTTTTGTTTTCTATTATTTTATCTTGCTACACAAGACTTTCAATTTCTAGCTGATTTGGTTTTCAATGATATTTCACATGATCTCCATAGTATTTTGGCATTAACCTTTCTAACACAATTTATCTCATTTTTAAAAATTTTTCAATCTGATTTGATTATATTACTGTGTAACTCTAAATCTGCACTTGTTTGACCAATATTACTTCAATCTATATAATTTTAGCTTCATTGTATTCTTTTCTTAATATTAAAATAATATTTTTATTTATACATATTTACCATGGTAAATTTTTGTAATTTGATCTATTAAAAAATACAATAGTCATTGTACTCATCTCGATGAGTTCCATCCAATTAAATATTAATTTTTAATATTTTTAAATATTTTATTTCTTACATTGTTTCATTCTATATGTGACATTTTTGATTTCTACAATATTTTGTGATCAAGGATTTTAGAATAGATCCTCTTGGAATCTTAAAATGCAATTTTTCCATACAATTCAAGTCATTTCATGAAAATTTTCACTTTTTTTTTTGTCACTTTAAATCTCTTCTTCTCTAATTTTTACATTGCTTTTATTTGGTTATATCACATTACATCAATTTATCTCATTTCAACTTTATGATATATCTACTTAATAGTCAAATACTAATTTATTATTATTTATTTTAATTATTTTTATAATTCATAGTAATTCAAAATGAGGTTCATTTTTGACTAAATTAATTTCATTAGAATTATGTAGAAAATTTTTATCCAATTAAATATTATTCTTCATGTTTTAGTATATTATTGAAGTGTTTGTCATGCTTTTGAGGAATTTCAGTTAATACACTATGTGATAATTGAGGAAGTTACAATTGAACTCTTTGGTATCTTAGAATATGGGTTCCTTGTACAATTTAACTTATTTTTACAAATTTTTAACTTAGATTTTATTATATTTCTATGAATGTCAAATTGTACTCACATGCAAATTTAAAACATTTAATTTGGTTATATTACATCATTTTAATTTTTTTATTTTAACTAGAATATATTTTTTTCTTTTTATTGAAAAAATACATTATTTTTCAGTTTTGTTTAATTAATTTTGTCATTCATAGTAAATAAGCATTGAAGGCTAATGTTGGTGAGCATTATCAAATTAAAAATTAAATTTAATATTTTAAAAATATTTTATTTCCCTTGATTTTCACTTGTTTTGTGAGACATTTTTCTTCACAGTTGATTTGATGATCGAGTAAGTCACACTAGTATATTTGAATGCAAGTTTCCAACATATTTTGCCTCATTTCCTCAGAGTTTTTTCTTGAATTTTTTTATATTACAACATTACACTATTTCTCATCTCATGTGTACTTTATATTACATTCGTTTTGTCATATTCAATAGATTAAAAATTATCTCTTTTTAATTTTTTTAAATTACTTAGGAATAAAATAATAATATTTTCTTATTTATTATTATTTATTTTAATAATTTGTAGTAATTCCAAAACAAGTTCTTATCCAAGCAAAAAAATGTTGCTAGACTCACCTTGTTGAAACCCAACTAATTAAAAATTCATTTTATTTTTTTAAGTATTTTATTTTCAATGGTTTTTACATAATTTTTATGTCAGTTTGATTCGTACAAAATTTTATGATTGATAATGTTACAAAGAATTTTCTTTACATCTTAGAATGATACTTTCCCATACAATTTATCTCATCTCTTAAATTTTAAGGTTTATTTTTTGTATTACTACAAAATTTGAAATCTCTTCTCCTATGACCTTTTGTATGAGTTTGAGCTTTTTACACTACATTGCTTCAATATATATTATTTAAATTTTAATGTATAATTAGTTTACATTAAAATGAATATTTATTTTTATTGACCATTTATTTGACTTTGTAATTTCTAATAATCTTAAAAAGAGGTCTAATAGAGATGAAACATACATCATCATACTCATCTTGATGAGCTTTAAACATTTGAATTTTTTTGTTTTCTCAATCACTTTGTTTTTTATAGTCTAAGCACAATTTATTCAACATTTTGCTTTTAACAAATTTGATTATTACACTTGATCTTAATAATATCATAGAATATGACTTCCTCCTATAATTTCTGTCTTCTCTTAAAGCTTTTGGATTTGATATGATCATTTTATATTGTAACTCTAAATCTACTCTTTGGTGACCTTTACATCTCATTGTTCTAGCCTTATTACTTTGCTACAAGTTAGTTTATTTGAACTTTAATATGTATTATTTAATATTGAAATAATGGTTCATTATTATTTATGTTTATTCTCTTTAATATTTTGTAGTAATTCATAATGAGGCACAATCATTTTGAAATAAATGTCATTGGAATCATGTTGATGAATTTTATCTATTCAAAATACTAATTTTTATATTTTTTGAATTTATTATACTTTGAGTTCTTTGCATCTTCATGAGACATTTTTATTATTAATATTAAAATAATTTTTCCCAATAAGGTTTATCTAATAAAAATTTTATTATATTAATAAATTTTTATTTTATTATTTTCTAGGGATTTTGGTCATTTTACTAGACTTTAGAATTTATAACCAATTTAATGTTCGAGAAAGTTATATTTCATCTCCTTAATATCTTGGACTTGAACATTCTCATACAATTTATTTCTTTCTTCAAATTGGTTCGTTTTGATTATATTATATTGATATATAATTCTAAATCTCCTCATATATGACTTCTACATCACTTCAATTTAGTTGTATTATATCTTTTCAATTTATCTAATTTAAGATTTGATAGATTTATTTGATATTTAAATAATGTTATATTATTATTCATATTTATTTAATTTGATAATTTGTAGTAATTCTAATTTAGGTATGATTTAGGTGAAATAGATGACCCTAGGCTGATCTCAATGATCTCTATCATAATAAATATTTTTATTAATTTTTTAAAAAACATTATTTTCTATGGTTAATACATTATTTATAAGATATTTTTGATTTATACATCATTAAATGGTTTAGGATGTTACACTCTATCTTCTAAGTGTTCTTGAATATAACTTTCATTTAAAGTTTATCTCCTCGATGTTTTTCTTTGATTTGTTGATATTACTAAGAAACTATAATTCTATGCTCATGTGACCCTTACAACACTTTGATTTTGTACAATTATATAACTTTAATGTATCTAATGTTAGTATTATTATATATTTACTTATAGTAAAATTACACTTCATTATTATTTATGTACATTTAATTTTGTAATTCTTAGTGATTTCAAACGAGACACAATTTAACAATAAAAAAGGTTATTTGGCTCATCTTGATATGCTCTATCAAACAAAATATTATTTTTGTTTTTTTAATTGTTTTATTTTCTAAGGTTTTAAAACACTTTATGTTACATTTTGATTCAAAAATAATTTTATAATCAGTAATGTTGCACTTGATATCCTTAGTGTCTTAGAATGTTACTTTCTCACACAATTTATCTCATTTTATTAATTTTGTTTATTAAGTTTATCTTACTCTAAATCTCTTGTCATGCGACTTCTACATAAATGTATTTTCGATATATTTATATTGCTTGAATTTATTTCTTTTGAGTTTAAAGATGTATATCTAATTTGTACTGAAATGATATTTTATTTTTATTTATATTTATGCACTTTTGTAATTTGTGAAAAATCAAAAAAAGTCTTCATTAAGCTCTATCTAACTAAATCTTTTAAATATTTTTTAAATAATATTTTTTCTATCATTTTCATATTCTTTACCAGTCATTTCGATTCATAACCATTTTAATGTTGAACTATGTCACACTTGCTCTCATTATTTTCTTGTTATGCAACTTTTCCACATACTTTTTCTCACTTCTACAAACACTTCACTTTATTTTTGGAATATTACAATAAAAATATAATTTTCTAAACATGTGGCATATATATAGCTATGAAATTTTTATATTAAACTTCTTTAAATTTAGTCATTTTATTTTTTTATATATTTACTAAATATTAAAATGATATTTTAATATTATTTATGCTTATTTGTTTAATAATTATTTAATAATTATTTATCAAGTTTAATAATTATTTATTATTATTGACATTTAGAATATTTTATAAGAAATTTTGAATGGAACATAATTTGATGTTTTAGGGAGTTGCAATTGATCACTTTTGTATCTTACATTGTAACTTTCCTATACAATTTTTCACATTTACTTAAATATTTTCTTTAATTCGGTTACTTTATTATGTAACCCTAAGTCTATTCTCATGCGATGTTGACATCTCTTTGATGAGGTTGTATTATGTTTCTATGATTTATCTAATTTCTTATGGTGTATTAATCTACTAAAAATTTTAAAAATATTATATTGGTATTTATGACTATTTACTTTGGTAAGTCACAGTATCTCCAAACTAAGTTCGATCATGATGAAATAAACATCATTAGACTCGTCAAAACAAGATTTATGCAATTAAATATTTAATTATGTATGTATAATTTAAATATAATAGTTTCTATGGTTTAGGCGTGCTTTAAAAGGTATTTTTATTTGTACATATTATTTCAATCGAGGAAGTTACACTCGATCTCATTAGTATATTGTAGCAAAAGTTTCATAGACAATTTTTCTAATTTCACCTAATTTTTTCATTTGAATTTGTTATAATACTATGTATATCATCTTATTTTACCATAATATAATGTCGGTTTTGTTTATTTCATTGTTTAATTTATCCTATTTTAGCTTTAATATATATTTTTTAAACATTAAAATGGCAATTTATTTTTTTACACTTGTTTACATTAGTGGCTCTCAAAAATTTCAAACTAGGTTTGATCCAAAAGAAATAATTGTCATTGGAGTTAAGAATAATGTAATGAAATCTCTTTTTTTATATTTTGAAATATTTTATTTTAAAATTTTTTTCATATTTTATGTGTCATTTTGATTTGCATTTGATTTGACTATCGAGTTTATTACCTTTGATCTTCTTTGTAACTTGGAATGCAAATTTCACTTATAATTTATGTCGTTTCTTCGAATTATTTTCTTTGATTTGATTATATTACTATGAAACTCAATTTCTTCTCGCATGTGACATTTATAAGTCTTTTATTTTGTGATATTGCATTGCTTCATTTATGTAATTTTAGCTTTGTTTCATAATTTGTTAATATATAATTAGTAATTAATTATTATATGATCTCTTTTTCATGGGTAATTTATAGTAAATCAATATGTATTTGAATCAATATGAAATAATTAATGTTTGACTTATCACAATGAGCTTTAATCATTTAAATATTTTTCATATTTTATAATTCTTTTTTGCTTTGGTACTCTTTGGTAGACATTTTGATATGCTTAATTTAATAATTAATGATGTTACACTAAAACTCCTTTGTATGTCAAAATGTAACCTATTTGTGCAATTTGTCATAATTTAAAATTTTTAAATTAATTTTGTTATTTTATAATCTAATTCTTATTTTTTTGTCCTATCACTTTTGTTTGGTACTATTAAATTATTTTATTATATCCTTTTAAGCTTTAATTTATGTATATTTAGTATAAAAGTAATAATTTAATATTTTTTAATTTTTTATTTTTTGATGAATTTGTAGTAAGTCCAAATGATCTTAGATTGAGATGTAGTAAACCTATGTAGACTCATCTCAATCAATTCTATCCAATTAAATATTCTTTTTTTTAATATTTTTTAAAATTTTTCTTTTTATGGTTTTTTGTACAATAAAAAGAAATTTTAATTCTTGGGAGACTTGATGATTAAGATTATAGTCTTCAATTTTTTTGCATATAACTTTCTCGTAAAAGTTTTTTTCACTTCTTTAAAATTTTCACATTGTTTTAATTATATTTTAATGTAACTCTAAATCTCCTCTCATGCAATATTACCACACTTTCACTTGGTTATATTATATTCATGAAATTTAACTTATTTCATATTTAATATATGTACTTATTATAAAAAAATAGATTATTTATGTTTATTTACTTTTTTATTCATAATAATTCTAGGTGACGTATGATCAGGATGATAAATGATTTATTAAACTCATCTTGACCAGCTCTATCCAACTAAAAATTAATTTTTATTATTTTAAAGTTGCAATTTCCAATAATTTTTAAATGATTTATAAGGTATTTTGTTTCTTACCTGATCTTATGATCAAGGATATTGCACTTGATCCCGTTAGCACCTTTGAACTTAGCTTTCCTATCTAATTTATCTCATTTCTTTCAAATTTTTCTCTTTAATTATGTTAGCTAGCTCAATTTGTTATAATACATCATTTTAGTTATCAATTTTCAACATTAATATATTGTCCTTATATGATTGTGAAACTTTATTAATATTTATAATTATTTATTTCAGTATATCATAAAAATTTTAAAATAGGATTGATCGTTATGAAAGAAATGTCATTAGAAATGTCATAATGGGCTTTATCTAATTAATAATTTTTTAATATTTTAAAATATTTTGTTTTTATGATTTTTTACATATTTTTTTTAGACAACTAGATTCAAACTTTTTTATGATCAAGGTTGTCACACTCGATTTTCCTCGTATGATCAAATGAAACATATCCTGTAATTCATTTCTTTTTCCTAAACTTTGCATTTAGATTTGCTATTATTACCAGGGAAAAATAATTGAACTCTCTTGTAATCATTATAATGTTGTGATTTGGTTATAATAGATTACTTCAATTATCTCATTTTACCTTTTTATATATTTCATAAAAATAAAAAATATTAATTTATTTATTTTCAAGTTTACTTTCTTTATAAATTTATGTAATGTTAGTAAGGTTCTATCAATACAAGACAATGTGATGAGGCTCATCTCATTGAGATAAAATTAATTAAATAATTTTTTATATATATTTAAATATTTCCATTATTTAATGTTTTGGAAAATGTTATGACAAATTTTAATTTGTAGCTTCTTTTATGGACAAAGAAATTGCACTCAATGTCCTCAGTATTTTTGAATGTAGCTTTCTTGCAGTATTTATCTTGTTTTTCTAAATCTTTAACTTTGATATGTTATATTACTATAAAACTATGACACTTGTCTAGTGTCACCATCACATGACTATATTTTTGTTATGTCATATTTCTTCAACTAATGTCGTTTAAGTTTAATTAAATATTTATTCAATATTTACATAAAAATTTATTCTTTTTTATGTTAAGCTTTTCTAATTATTTGAATCTATTTTTCAATGAGGTCATGTTCATATGAGAGAAAAATAATTGGACTCATCTAAATGAGCTCTAATCAATTAAATATTCATTTTCATATTTTTTTATAATATTTTCATTTTTGTGGAATTGGCATGCCTTAATTTTTTCTTCATATAATTTATCTCATTTCTTCAAATTTACCATAAAACTTTAATTCTATTATTGCATGACCTTTATGTCCTCTTAATTTTCTTACTTTGAAATTCGAATTCTACTCCTATGTAATAGTTATATTGCTTTGGTTTTGCTAGATTAAATTGTTCTATTTTATTTCGTTCTAGATTTAATGTATAATTACTTCGTTCTAAAAAAATTGTTAATAATAATTTTTTAAATTTATTTTGAAAAATTGTAATAATTATAAACAAGGTCTTATCAAGGAGGAAAAAAGTTGTTAAACTAATCTTCCTTATTTTTTTAATTATTTTTTATTTTTCTAATGTTTTTTATGCTTTATGAGATATTTCAATTTTTTAACTTATTTGATGATCAATGATGTCTCAACTGATCTCATTAAATCTTGGAACTTTGCATTCTTGTAAAATTTATCCTATTTCTATAAACTTTTTGCTTTTATTTTTTATAATATTATGTATGTCTAAATCCTCCCTTGAGTGACCATTTACATTACTATGATTTGGTTATAACACAATGTTTTAATTTTTTTCTCATCTTAGCTTTAATATATGTTTACCTAATATTAAATAATTACTTCGTTCATATTTATGACTAATTTGATTGGCAATTTTCATTAATTCCAAATGAGGTGTAATCAAAATGAAACAAACTTCATTTGACTAATCTTCATGAGCTTTATTGAATTAAATTTTTGTTGATATATTTTGAGAAATTTTTAATTTTTAGCTTATTTTGAGATATCAACATTCATACCTGATTTAACGATCAAGGGCGCTACACTATATCTCTAAGTTATCTTGGATTGCAACTTCTTGAAAATTTAATCTAATTTGTTCAAACATTGAGCTTTGGCTTTGTTGTGTTAATATGAAACTATGCTTCTCCTCTCATTATTAATTAACATCATTTTGATTTAGTATTATTATAAGGCTTTAATTCATCTTATTTTTTCTTTGTTATATGTTTATTGAGTATTAAAATTTTTTTTTGTTATCAATGCTTATTTAATTTTGTAATTCATAATAATTCCCAATGTGTTTCGATAAAGATGAAAAAAATATCATTAGACTCTCTCAAAGAGCTCTGCTAAGTAAATAATTATTTTTATATTTTTATAAATTTTGTTTATTAGGTTTTCAAACTCGTTGTAAGAAATTTCAATTTTTACATGATTTAACTAGTAAATATGTTAAACACGATGATCTTAATCTATTGGAATGCAAATTTCATATAGAAACTATCTCATTTCTTCTAATATTTTATTTTGATTTGATTGTATAGCTATAAAACTCTAATTTTTTTCTCATACAACCTTTGCATCACTTTTATTTGGTTTTATTACATTAGTTTAGTTTATCTCATTTTAGCTTTATGATTTATTTGATTGATAATAAAATAATATTTTATTATTGTTTATGCTTAATCATTTTAGAAATTTATAGTAATTCAATTGATGTTTGAATAAGACAAAAATACTAGACTTGTATCAATAATCTTTATCTTTTTAGATATAATTGTTTTTGCATTTTTATGTTTTACTTTCTCTTGTTTGGTCATTTTTTATGACAAGTTTTGATCTGTACGTCTTTTGGCTATCGGTGTTATCACAGTCGATCTCCTTAGTATGTTCGAATGCAACTGTATGTACAATTTATGCAATTTTTTCAAATGTTTTGATGTAATTTTGTTATATCAAAATGGAACTATAACTCTTCTCCAATATGACTTTTAGATCCTTTTGAGTTGTTCATAGAACATTACATAAGGTTTCTTATCTTAGCTGTAAAATTCATTAAGTGAAAGTATGATAATAATTTATTATTAGTTATTCCTATTAAGTTTGGTTTGCAGTGTTTATGATATAGGTTTGATCGAGACAAATCAAGTGTTATTTTGCACATCGTCAATCACTATATCAAAATATATATTCATTCTTATATTTTATGGTATTACATTTCTTATGTGTTTTACATATTTTATGAGTCATTTCTATTTGTACTTGTTTTGTTTATTGAAGATTTTACACTTAATCTTCTTCGTATCTTGGAATTTAACTTTCCATTATTATTTATCCTATTTATTCAAAATTTTTTTATTTGGTTATATTATTATGTAACTCTTAATATCCTATCATAAGACGTTTATATATCATTTATTTTTTTATATTACATTTCTTTAATTTGTCAAATTTCACAATAATTACAAACAAGCCCTAATCGAGATGAAAAAACATTTTTAGACTTGTCTTGATAATCTCTATCCAATTTGTCATTTATTTTTGTATTTTAAAATTTTTAAATTTGTTTGATGTTTTTTACATTTAATGGGATATATTGCCTCGTACATGATTTTATAGACGAGGATGTTATGCTAAATCTTTGTAGTATCATTGAATGCAATGTCCTCATATATTTTATCTAATCTTTTCGAGTTTTTAACTTGATTTAGTTATATTACTATGAGTCTCTAGTTTTCATCTCTCACGATTATTACAGCACTTTAATTTGTTTATATTACATTACTTCCATTTAGGTCATTTGACTATTGTTATATATTACTTCATTTGGAAATAGTGTTTTATTATTATTTATGTTTACTTATGTAATTCACAAAAATTACAATCAAGAAACGATAGTGGTGAAACATATGTTGTAGGACTTTTGATGATGTAATCTATCCAATTAACTATTGAAATTGAAATTTTTAGGTACTCTATTTCATAGGGGTTTAGCTTGTTTTAAGTGCTTGATCTGCTTTTTATTTTGGAATGCAACTATTCCAAAGTATTTTTCTTATTTTTTAATTTTTTGCTTTTCATTTATTTATATTTATTTAGCTTTAAATCTACTTGTAGGAGATTTTTCCATCACTTAGATTTTGTTATATTAGATTATTTTAATTTATCGTATATCAGCTTTAACATTTATTTTTGGGATACTAAAATAGTAATTTGTTATTATTTATGCCAAATAATTTAGCAATTCATAGTAATTAGAAATGTTGTTTAATGAAGACGAAACAAAATTTATTTAACTCCTCTTTATGAGCTCTATCTAATTAAAGAATTTATTTTTATGTTTTTTAAATATTTTATTTTCTATCATTTTGGTATGATTTATTAGATATTTTGATTTGTATCTTATTTGATTATTAAGGATGTTACAATCTCCTTAGCTATTTTGAATGTAATATTTTTTTTACACATTATCTTTTGTTTTTTAAATTTTTTTCTTTAATTTCATTATATTATTATGAAACTATATCTCTGCTCTTATGTGAGCTTTATATAGCCTTGATTTGTTTAATTATATTAGTATAGTTTAAGTTATTTCAGTATTAATATAAATTTAGATGGTATTAAAAAAATAATTTATTATTATTTTTCTTTATTTACTTTGAAAATTTGCATTGATTCATAATTAAGTTCAATTGAAGCAAACCAAATATCGTGAAGCTCTTCTTGATGGTATATATTCAATTAAATTTTAATTTCTATGTTTTTTTAATTTCTAGTATTTGGGCATGCTTTATGAGACATTTCAATTCACCCTGAATTTGATTATTGAGAATATTATAGCCAACCTCCTTTTTATGATTGAAAAAACTTTATTTTATAATTTATCCCTTTTTTTAAAATTACTATTTAACTCTAAGTATCCTCACATGTGAGATTCACAATTTTTTTATTTGGTTATTTTACATTACTTAAATTTATCTCCTTAAGCATTACCTTTATTTAGAACACATTAATATAAACCATTATAATAATTATGCTAATTTACATTCATATTTCATAATAACTCTAATTATTATATGATTGAGATGAAATAAACGATACTGGGCTTACTTTGGCAAACTCCATATAAATAAATATTTTTTTATGTTTTAAAAATTATATATTAAGCATTTTGGCATGCATTATGAGATATTTTGATTCACACTTAATTTAGTTATCAAGGTTGTTGCAATTGATCTTATTAGTATCTTAGAATGTAACTTTATATAAAATTTATCTCATTTCTTCAAATTTTTTTTATTTTATTTAGTGACATTCTAAATGTGCTCAGGTGTGACCCTTTTATGAATATGATTTATTTATATCACATCACTTCAATTTGTCTCATTTTTTCTTTAAAATATATTTGCATATTATTCAAATTTTATTTTAAATTTTTTAAAATATTTTATTTTTCGACAATTGGCCCACTTAAGGAGACATATTGATGATGTCACACACAATCTTTTTAGTGTCATGGAATGTGACTTCTAATATAATTTTTCCCATTTCATGAATGTTTTTTTTATTTGGTAATATTACGATAAAACACTAATTCTCCACTCTGGTAACTTTTACATTGCATTGATTTTGTAAGATTACATTGCCTTAAATTATTGTATTTAAATATTAATAGATAAGTACTTTCTCTTCGAACCATAATTTGTTATTATTGTTTCTTTTTTCTTTCGCAATTCTTATACATTCTATATGATTTCGGATAGAGATGAAACAAATGTTGGCAATCTCATCTCGACGAGCTCTGTATAATTAATTATTCATTATTTAGGATTTCAATAGCTTATTTTCTATAGTTTGGTTATGTTTTAAGAAATACCTTAATTCTTACGATGCTTATTGATCAAGGATGTTACACTCTACTTCTTTGGCATCTTGGAATGCAACTTTTCGCAATAACTTATCTTATTTCAGCAAGTTATCCACTTTAATTTTGTTATATTACCATGTAACACTAAATTTTTTCTTATGGGACCCTTGCTTTGACTTAATTTGCCTAAATTATATTGTTTTAATTTTTCTATTTTAACATTCAATATATACTAACTAAATATTACAATAATAATCTTTTTTATTTTCAATGTTATTTACTTCGTTGATTCATAGTATTCTTAATAAGGCGAGGTCAAGTTGAAATAAGAGTCATTCAACTTCACTCGACAAGCACTAACAAATTTAATATTTATTTTTATATTTTTTGGTGTTTTGGAATTCTTTATGGAATAGTTTGATTAGTACATAATATAATGATCGAGATTATTACAGTCAATCAACTTTGGTTTTATCACACTTTACATGACATTTTAAAATGTACCTAACTTGATTTTAAATAATTTCATTTTTTTAGGGTTTTGGGATGCTTCATGACATATTTATTTTCAAACTTTGTCGATGATATAGAATGTTACACAATATCTCCTATGTATCATTTAGTGCAACCTTTCCAAACAATTATTCTAAATCTTGCAAATTTTTTCTTTGAATTAAATATATTACTATGAAAACCTAGTTTCTTTCCTATGCAATATTTATATCACTTTGATTTGGTTGTATAGCATTGGTTTCATTTATCTCATTTCAATTTTTAACAAATATTCACATAATATTAAAAGAATATTTTTTAAATTAACAAGATAATTTGTTAAAATTATAAATAAGGTATGATAATGGAACTTGAGCTAATTACATATATATTTTTATGTTTTATATATTTATTTTCTAGAGTTTTGGTTGTTGTGTAAGGAATTCTGATTCAATCTAATTTGAAGATCCAGAATGTTACTCTTGATGGCCATTGTATTTTGGAAAAAAATTTATGCAAATTTTGTTACAAATATTTTATAATGATCTTATTATATTACTATGTAACTTTAAAGGATCCCTCATATGACCATTATAAGTCTTTAATTATGTTATATTGCATTACTTCAATTTAACTTATTAAAATAAAAATTTTTGTTTACTTATGTTTATTTATGCTGGCGATTTGTTATGATTCCTAAAGAGGTTCGTTTGAGAGGAAACAAACGTCATCGTCTTGCTCCTTTGAATTAAATAATAAAATTTCATACCGTTAAATATTTTATTTTTCTTGATTTTCACATACTTTACAAAATATTTTTATGTGAAATAGATTTAATGGTTAATGATATTACACTTAATCTCTTTAGGCTCTTTGAATTTAACTTTCATGTAAAATTAATTTCACTTTTTCAAAATTTTTTCTTAGCATTTTATATTATATATTGAAACTATAATTCTTAAATTGTGTTGCCATTATGTCAGTTGAATTTTATTATATTGCAATGCTTTAATAAATCTCATTTCTTCTTTGATATATATTTACTTATTATTAAAATAATAATTTATTATTATTTATACTTACTTACTTTTGTAATTTTTAGTAATTCTTAATAAGGTTTAATGGAAAAGAAAAATATTACTTGGGCTTGCTTTGATGACCTTTATCCAAATATATATCCATTTTTTATATTTTGGAATATTTATTTTTTTTAGTTGTTTTAGCATGCTTTATGATGTAATTTTGTTTGTACCCAATTTAACAATCAAGGATGCACACTAGATTTCCTTCATATCATAGAATTTAATTGTCCATTATAATTTGTCATTTTTCAAAAGACTTGTTTTGAATTAACCACATTACTATAAAATACTAATTCACCACTTGGGTGAACTTTACAATGCTTTTAGTTGGTTATCGTGCTTTGCTCCTATTTAACTCATTTAAGATTTAGTATGTATGTTTTTTATATTAAATTAATAATTTACGCTTATTTATGCTTGTTTACTTAAATATAAATTCTAAATATAAATTTTTTATATTTTTAAATTTTTTATTTTCAATGATTTTATATAATTTTTGAGAATTTTTTATTTGTACCTAATTTTGTAATAAGTGATTTCGTACTCCATCTTTTTAGTATCTTTGAATGTGAATTATCAAATAATTTATCTCATTTTCTTAAATCAATTCCTTGATTTGAATATTGAAACATGAAAGTCAAATTCTTCTTCTATGTGACTTTTATATCACTTTTATTTGGAAATATAATAATATTGCTTCGATTTATCATATTTTAGGTTTAACACATATATTTCTTAGTATTAAATTACTGTTTATAACTATTTATTCAAATTTTTTTTGTAATTTGAATTATTCCAATTGAGGGTTGAACGACATTAAATATGCATCATTGGACTCATCTTGATGACTCAACTCTTCTTTTTGTGCACTATATATCAAAACTTTTTTATTTGTACTTAATTTGAGGGTCAAGATGATTACACATGATCTTCATTATTACTTTTGATTGCAACTTTTGAAATAGTCAAATAAATTGTTTAGGATAATTACTTTCTATGATAGTTAGGAAACTGAATGCAACATCTGCAATCATTAAATATGGTATGAATTGAGTTCTTTTGCAAAGCATACTAAAACAATAAAAATAAAAATATTAAAATTTTTCAAAAAAATATTTATTTCGATAGACCTTCTCTAATTGAGTCCAACATTCTCTCCTTCATGTCGATTGGATCTCAATTAAAACTATTGAAAATTACAAAAACTAAAATAATAAATAATAAAAATAAACTAATACTTCAATATTAAGAAAATGAATATTATGGCTAATATGAGTTAAACAAAAATAATATAATATAACAAAATCAAAGATATGTAGGGGTCACAAAAGAGAAGAATCAGATGGCACTATGACCTAACCAATGAAAAAAGTTTGAGAAATATTAGATATAAATTTTTTGGAATGTTGCATTCCATAATTTTAATGAGATTGAGCATAACATTCTTGATCACTAAATTTGGTATAAATCAAAATGCATTTCAAAAAGTGCTAACTCCCTACAGAGTAAAATTTTTAAAATATCATAGCTACGTATTTAATTCAGTCAAGCCCATCGAGAGAAGTCAAGTAACTTTGATTTTTTTGGATCTAACAATATTTTGAATATAGTAAATTACTAGATTTGATATAAATAAATATTAATAAATTTCTATTTTTATATCAAATAAATATATAATAAAACTTGATGAAGATAAATTGAAGTTATGTAATATAACCAAATCAAAGCAATGTGAATGTAATATGAGAGAACAATTAGAGTTACACAATATCTCAAAAAGAAAAGGAACACATTTAACAAATAAAGTAAGCCGTTCAAAAAAGTTGAATATCAAGATGATAACAAGATAAAGTGTAATATTCTCTATCATAAAATCAGGTGCTATTAAAAATGCCTCCTAAAGTATGGTAAAATAATAAATAATAAAATATTTTAAAACACCATCAATATTTAATTAGATAACGGTAGTCCAACATAATCTAGTGAAGTTTTTTCATCTAAATTGGACATCTTTTCAATTTCTTTTAATTGTTGTATAAAAGAAGAATAAATATATTAATAAATTATTTTAATATTAAGTAAATATTTATTGAAGCTAAAAGAGATAAATTTAAGTACTTTATTTAACCAAATGAAAGATATAGAGGACACACGATAGGAGATTTAGATTTGCATTACAATTTAACAAAATGAAAGAAAACACTTTGAAGGAATGAGATAAATTGTACTAGAAAATATACATTCTAAGATACTAAAAAGATCGAGTGAAATATCCTTAGTTGTCAAATTGGGTATCCTTGCACCATCTTGTAAAGCATTCCAAAACCCCTAGAATCAAATATTTCATACTATAAAACTAAATATTTAATTATAAATAGCTTAATGACATGAGTCTAATAACATTCTTTCACATTGATTAGCCTTTATTTGGAATCATAATGAGTTAGCAAAATCAAAAATCATAAATTGTAATCAATTTTTATTTCAATATTAATGTAATTAGTATTATAATTAAAATGAAATTGTTTGAAACAAAGTAATACAAGAAAATCAATATTATGAAAAGCTCATATGGTAGGAGATTTACAGTAACATATTAATATAATGTTAAGTAAAAATGTACTAATAGTGGAATAAGTTAGATTGAAATAATATAATGTATGAAAATTAATGTGATGAAAAGCTCACATGATAGGAGATTTAAAGTAACATAGTAATATAACTTAAGTAAATATGTACTAATAGTGGAATGAGTTAGATTGAAATAATATAATGTGATCAAATAAAGAGATGTAATGCCAATAAGAGATGGTATTTTGTGTTATGTTCAATATAACGTAATCAAAGAAAAAAATTTAAAAAATAAGACATATTATGGGAAAGTAATATTCCAAAACACAAAAGAGATTTAGTATAGCAACCTTGATTGTCAAATAAGGTGTGAATCAAAATATATTTTAAATCTTATGAAAATCATAGAAAATAAACAATAAAAAACATAAAATATGTTGTTTAATTAGAGTGAGGCCATCAAGATGAGTCCAACGACTCTAATTTTGTCTTGATCAAACATTGTTTTGACCTCAATTAGAATAAGTGTAAATAATAGTAATGGTAATGATACGGTTATACATGTTAAGCCTAATATCAATTTAATTAAAGTAGTGTAACATAAAAAAAATCAAAGAATATAATACTTAGATACTGGGAAATTAGAGTTTCACTGTAATATAATCAAATCAATATGGAACAATTGACAAAATGATATAAATTATGCAAGAGAGTTACCTTCAAACGTATGAAGGAGATCAATTATAGCATTCTCAATCATGATATCAAGTATAAATTCAAATTGCTCATAAAGTTTTCTAACATTATAGAAAATAAAAATTTTATATAACATAAAACAAATATTTAATTCTAACAATGCTCATCGAGGCAAGTCCAACTATCTTTTTTCCATCCCTACTGAACTTCATTTGAAATTGCAACAAATTACAAAAGTAAATGAACTTAAATAATAGTGAATTAATATTTTAATGTTAAGTAGATATATATGTCAAAACTAAAAAGATATAAATTGAAGTAAAGTAATATAACCAAATTAAAGCTATGTAATGGTCAATAGTAGAAGATTTAGAGTTGCAATATAATACAAGTAAATAAAAATAAAGAACATGAATGAATGTGTTAAATAATTCAAGAAATGTTTTACCTAAGAAGCTAAATAGCTCAAATGAAAGTTTCTTAACAACTATATCAGGAGTGAATGAAAATATCCCCAAAGTAAGCCAAAATCATTGGAAATAAAATATCTTTAAAAAAATTAATATTTAATTGGATAAAGCTCATTATAATGATTCTAATGAGTTTGTTTCATCTCAATTATATCGCTTTTGCAATTACTATGAATAAACCAAATAAATTACCTTATATAATAAAAAAAATTTATTTTCTTATCAAGCAAATGTATATTAAAGTAGGTAGAAGTTAATTTGAAACAATGGTGCATAACCAAGTAAAAAACATGTGGAGGTCACACGAGAAGAGAATTAGTGTTACATAACTATATAATCATATTTAAGGAAAAACTCTAATAAATAAGAAAAATTGTAATGCAATTTTGGTTTTCAAAGTGAGTGTAATATGCTCATTCATGAAGTTATTTAACGAACAAAATGTCTTATAAAGCTTGAAGAGTCCTTAACAAAACTTATTAAAAAATAATTAAAAAAATATTTAATTTGATAGAGTTTGTTGAGATGGGTCCAATGACTTTTGTTTGATCTTTATTAGGCCTCATTTGAAATTATTTCAAATTATAAAAATAAATAAGTAAAAAAGTAATAAATTGTTATGTTAATATTATGAAAATAAATATTATAGAAAAACAAAGATAAATTGAAGAAAATTAATATAATAAAATTAATGTAATACAAAGGTCACACGATAAAGATTTTTAAATTTACATTGTAATATAACTACATGAAAGTAAAAAATTTCAAGAACTAAAATTAATTATTTTGGAATATTATGGTCCAAGGTTGCATGCAAATTTAGTGTAACATCCATATTTGTTAAATTAAATAGGAATTAAAAGTACTCAAAGGAAATGTTAAAATACTAAAAAATAAAATACCTAAAATAGAACATTGAATATTTATAGAGATTGTTGAGATCAGTTCAATGACGTTAGTTTTGTCCTAATCGAACGTTGTTCAAAATTACTATGAGTGCTCATAGAAAATAAACATAAATTATAATAAAATATTATTTTATTATTATGGATATATATATTAAAGTTGAAATTAGGTTGATTAAATTAGTATAGTATAAGCAAATCAAAGTGAAATAACATGCACACGAGAAGAAATTTAAAGTAACATTGTAATATAAACAACACAAAAAAAATTAAAATATGGTAAATTTTCCTAGAAAGTTGTAGTCTAAGATACAAAAGAATTTGGGCCTTACATCCACAATCATCATGTTATAGATGAAGTATAATTTCTTATAAAATGAGTAAAAATCATAGCTCCAAAAATACTTAAAATATATAAAAAAAAATTTAATTTGATAGAGCTAGTTGAGATGACTCTAATGTGCTTTCTTCTATCTCTATCAAACATGTTTTAGAATTCTTGTGAATTTATTTTGTTAAATAAGAATTAATAATAATAAAGTATTATTTGGATATTAAGTTGTTGTATTACAAAGCTAAAATATGTTAAATTAAAGTAATGTAACATAAGAAAATAAAAATGATGTAGTGGTCAAATAAGGGAATGTTAGATTTTTATGGTAAAAGTAGCAATTTTAAACAAAACAAATTGAAGAAAAATAATTTGAACATGAAAGTTCGGTTTGAATACTAACACGATGGACTTTAAAGGCCTCGAACAACAACTTAGGGTACAAACAAAAATACCTTATAAAGTGTCATAAAATAATTGAAATAAAATTTATAAAAATATATAAATGTATTTTTTAATTGGATAGTATTTTTTGGGAAGAGTCTAGTGGTGCTTGTTTTGTCTTCAATGGACTTCGTTTAGAATTACAATAAATTATCAAAAGACATAAATACAAATAGTAATAAATTTTTTAATTTAATGTTGAATGAATTTATGGTATTGTGGGAATATGACAAATTGAAGCAATGTATTATAACTAAGTTAACATGATGTAAAGGTCACATTAGGTTGGAATTTTACTTGATAGTTGTGAAACCTAAAGAAAGAAAACAATTTGGGGAAATAAGATAAGTAATACAAGAAAGTACATTCTAAACATGAGATATAGTGTGATGTCCTTGATCGTTAAGGTATGAGTTAAAATCTCATGTAAATAATCTTGAACTCTAAGAAATAAAATACTTCAAAAAGATTGTAAAAATAAATATTTAATTGGATAGAACTCATTAAGATGATAAAGATGACTTTTGTTTGGTCAGAATTAAGACTCAATTTTAATTACTATAATTTTCTAAAATTAAATTAATTTAAATTATAATAAATTATTATTTGAATATTAAGTAAATAATCATTAAAGTTGAATTGATATAAAAAAACACAATATAATATAATAGGACAAAAAAGTCATATAAAGCTCACATAATAAGACAAATATAACCAAATCAAAGAAAAATATTTGAAAAAAATATGATAAATATTAGTAGAATATTAAACTCAAAGATAATAAGAAGATCTACTATAATAGCCTCAATCATCAAATTAGGTATGAATCAAAATATTTCCTAAACCATTTTAAGAAACCCAGAAAATGAAATAATTCAAAATATAAAAAATAAATATTTAATTGGATAGTGTTCATTACGATGAGTCCAAGAACATTGGTTTCATCTTCGTTAGACCATGTTTTGAATTATTATTAATTATCAAATTCAATAAGTATAAATAATAACAAATTATACTTTTGATATTCAACAAATAAATATTAAAGATAAAATAAAGCTAATTTAAGAAATTGAATAAAATGAAATCAAACTAATATAATGCTCACGTGTTAGAATTTCATAGTAATATAATCAAGTTAAGGAAAACAAAATTAAGGAAATGAGTTTAATTATTTGTAAAAGTTGCATTCAATGATAGTAATGTAAACAAGTGTAATATCCTCTATTTTCAAATAAGTTATGAATAGAAATATCACCTAAAGCACAAAAAATTTAAAATAATAAAATTTTTCAAGATTAAAAAATGAATATTTAAATTAAACATTTATTTCTTCTTGATCATACCTTGAATGGAAATATTGTAATTTACAAAAGAAAATAGATATAAATGATATAAATTAACATTTGTATATCGATTTAACATATATTAAAATTTAATTAAGGTAAATCGAAATAATATAACATAACTAGATGAGAGGTCGAGTAGCACAGGAGTACAATGGAATCAAAGTAAAAACTTTATAGTAATGAGTAATTCATATTCAAAAGAAGTATTCTAAGATATTAAGGAAATCAGGTGTAACATCCTACATAATCAAATAAGATACGAGTAAGCATTTGTTATAAAGCATGCCAAAATCCTAGAAAGTAAAATATATAAAAAAGATAAAAAAATGAAAAATTGATGGGATAAAGCTCATCATGGAGGGACCAATGAGGCTTGCTACATCTTTATGAGATGTCCTTTAGAATTAGTATTTTTTATCAAAGTTAATAAGAATTAATAACCAAATTGAAACATTGTAAAGGTCACACAATAGTAGCATTTGGGATACATATCAACACAACCAAATGAAATAAAGATATTTAAAGAATTATGATAAGTTGTATGTGAAAGTTGCATTCCAAGACACTAAAGTGATCAATAAAACATCCTCCACTATAAAATTAAGTACTAATAATGAATATTTAATGTGATAAAGTTCATTGAGATGAGTCCAATCAAATTGTTGTCATCTTTATCAGACTTATTTTACAAATTTCTGCAAGTTCCAAAAGTAAACAAGCATAAATAATAATAAATGATTATTTGAGAATTAAATAAATATATTTTTAAGATAAAACTAATTAAATTGAAGTAATGTAAGATAATCTTATAAAAGCAATGTAAAGTTAACATTAATGGAGATTTAGAGTTTCATTGTAATATAACAAAATCATTGCAAAATATTTGAAGAAATAAGATAAATTTGATAGCATTATTACATTCCATGGTACTAAGGAGATTGGTTGCAACATCATCATTAAAAAAATGAAGTATGAAATCAAATATCTCATAAGGTGTATAAAGATAATATAAATTTTTTTAGAAATAAGAAGTGAATAAATAGTTGGATCGATCTCATCAAGAGGAATCCAAGAACATTTATTTCATCTTGCTTATATCTGCTTAGATTGACAATGAATAACCATAGTAAATTCTAACACCACACATAACATATCATTTTAATATGTCTTAATTACATTAATATTATAATAATAAGAGTTTAAAAACAATTAGAAGACACTAACAACCTGATTAGGAAAGGAATGATGATAAAACTTTCTCTACTTATTTTTTTCAAATCATATAATTATTGAAGTCTAACATATGAAACTACTTTACCTTATAATTCAAATAGATAGAGTTTCCCCAAAAACTACTACTGCATGCTTTGTTTATGTGATTAATTAATAATAATAATGATAAGATATAAAATATTTACATTGAGGACAAATCTAGAAATACAATTTCAAAATAATCAAACACTATATGCCCTAACATAACAAAATATTTCCTATTCATAAGACATCATAGTTTCCAATGCCTAATGATATAAAAACATCCATAACATTATAATTAATGCAAGAAGTGTTACTTATAAGCTACAAAAGTAATAAAGTTTATAAATGATATAAATATAAATACATATATCGATACATGACCTCAAATACAATCATCCATAAGTCCTTTATAATAGATAAAAAGAAATATCACAATTTTCTAAAAAGCAAGGTATAAAATGTAACAAATCCTAAAGTTTCTCTTCTCTTTGTGCTTTAGAATTTTGGCTTATAATCTACATAAATAATAAGCTTGAATGCCTAGTAACTAAATTTACAAATAAACAATAAAATATGATATTTAGATAAACTATTAAAAAACAAATAAATAATATCAAGCAAGTTCTCGTGATTATCTTCTAGAAATGTATATAAACTCAATTGTTAGAATCATGATATCAAGATTTAAAAAGTTATAAAATCTTATAAGAGCATGTGATCAAATGATGGAGTTGTATAAAATAATGAACACATAAAAAGATGCATATTGTAGTTTGTAATATATTCATGCTTACATTTATTTGTCAATTATAATTTATCTTATTAATAAAAATCAATATCCTTTTATGTAATAAAACTACTTTGATTCTACTATTTTCTTAACTTTTCTTCCCATTATTATTTGGTATATATTTCAAGACACTTATGAGATCCCAACAATCTATAGCATATGAACATCAAGCACATTTTAAGCACACCTCATATCACATCATCTAACATCATATAATAGAGTATAAACCCAACCAATATCAATATCAAATCATGTTTGCCTCATAGTGGATCTCATGTTTAGGCTATTGCCTCACACAAGAACTAGCTTATTATATATCATATCTATATTATAAAAGATCTTATTTTAACTACTACATCACATAGTAGGCAACAGATCATATATTATATCTACATCATAGATAATTTCATCTCTAATTGTTAGGTCACATAGCAAGCGACTCATCATATATCATATCAATATCATAGCAAATCTCATCTTTAGCTATTAGATCACATACTAATTAGCTCATTATATATTATAATCAAATCATAGTAGACAACATCTTTATTTATTACATATCAAGTGAGGTCTGTTATTAATGATAATAAATCATAGTACATCACCTCATCAGCACTTGTAGTGGTTGTAGAATATGAAAGTTAGAGTTAAAGTTATTGGACAAATACTGTAATTCTAATTCTACTCATTCTTGCCAAACTATATTCATGATACATCAACACCATCATTGGAAAAATCATCAAAACAAAACTTATATAGCCTAAGTCATATAGGGTACTATGTCACAAGCATTTATTTTTTATTTTGTTTTTTCAATTCTTATTTGTGTCTACTTGCTCTATCCTCTTTCATCATTATTTTTTATATTCCACATCACTTATATCACTACATAAATGAATTATTTAAATCCTTATTTTTTAATTCTAATTAGATAAAATGTAATGATAATGCAAAACATGGTGTAAAAGAAAAAATAATGAATTATAATTTTAAATACTAAATAATCATAACAAAAAATAATTTTTAATTACAGTTACTTTAAGTTTACTTAGATGCTTTTCTAAGAAACACTATTACATTAACTTTTCTTTCCCTTTATCTTCCTACAAATGAATGATTGAATAACTATTTCAAAAAAATTATGATCACATTATCGTGTAATACTAGTTCAAATAATACTTCCTATTCTATGAATTAAATGTTCCTTGCATAAGCTTCATTTTAGATTCAATTGAGCAATTTCATTGACCACTTTACATTTGTTTGTAGAAAGACATTCAAGCTTCCTCCTTTTATAGTAAATATTTTTTAATATTTCTCAACGGCCTTTCAGTATCACATAATTACTCCTTATTTGCATCAATGGAAAGGATATACGTAATAACATACAACTTCTCCTTTATTTAAAATTACAAGCACAATAGTGAATCATAGTTGATAAGGCTAAAATTTCCAATAAAAACAACACTTTTTTGCCCCAGTTTCGATGCAAAAAATAAAAATCAATTCCTTCCAAGTTCTTTCAAAACAGTGAGGAAATAATTACAAGAATGTTGCACTTAATCATTGCATGTTCCCTTTTTAGTAACCTAATAGTCACTGTATTCTTGTCATCAAATCAAAGAGGGATGAAATTGTAATAGCAACTCATGAGTTACCAATGTTAAGAAAAATAACTTCGTGTTAATAAGACATAAGGATTAGGGACCAAAATTGTGAAGTGGTTAGATGACAAAGTGATGGATTAGATGAAATAATGGTCCCTTTCTTATTTTAGAGACCATATACACTGGAGTTTCTTAAGTCAGTCAAAGGTTAGGTGGTGAGGAACGAAGGCCAAGAAATGGGTCAATGACATGCATGACAGAAAAGAAGAATTAACACTAGTACTTGTTGGGATGACTAAAATTGAATGTGGTTTTTTTAGCTTTTATATTATTTCCATTTTTTATAAATGATTTAGGTATTATTAATATTTAATTTTTCTTTCATATTTTATATTAAGTTCAATTAAATTTATTTTCACAATATAATTGCAACTTCATTTAGCAAGACTCTCGATCTTCCTTAAATGATTACATTATGAATGTAAATAAAACGAGCATTTAGTTAATCCTTTGTCACCTAATAAACAAAATCATAACTTCTAAGTCTCTCATAGAAAGAATTTAAAGCATCAATCTCCTTATCTTTTAGTAAGAATGTAACCTCAAGTTCCTTATATGTTAACTTCATCCTTTTTAATTTTTTCTATATGTTGTTGTTCATAGCAATTCTTTCCATAAACTTAGATCTTCTAAAGATCAAGCCTTTCTCCTTAATATCTTCTTTTATAATTTCCTAAATACCCTTGTATTTAACAAGTTTAGCTTGTAATAAAGGATTCAATTTTATAATGTCATTAAGCATGTTCTCTATTAATTCCTTCTATTTAGTTGCATCTGTCCCATTTTAAACAAAAATGTTTGAGCACATATCATTCAAGTTTTCTCCAATATTGTCCTGCTCACTATTTCAATATCTTACATTAGGTAGCACAAGTTCATGTTTCTTTCATATTTTGTAAATAATCTTAGGAGTATTCAAAGTGATCCTTAATTTCAATATTTCACAACTCTTTTCTATAGCGATGCCAGTATAGTACCTCAAATTTGTATCTTCAATTCACTTTGGCTTCCTCAATCTTAGTTCAATAGCTTGCTTAAAAGGTTAAAAATATACTTCGTCATATTCAAAACTATTTATTTTCCGAAAATTTTAGTTTAACAAACTATTCCATAATCTACATTTGATGCAAATATTTTAAAAAATAATTGTTGTTAATCTAAAAGTTTGAAATAGTATAGATTGCAAGCAGATAACAGCATTTGAGCATCTCATAAGTAAATCAACTCCACCTTATGAATGTAACAAATACGTTGGCCATATAAAATTATCCCTTCAATGTATGCATGTAACTAAATTGCCATATTCTCTCGAAGTATAGCGATGCTTGAGTGCTCCTATAAGAACCGAACAATTAGCATGATGTAGTCTACTACAATTAGTATAGTATGGCACTTTCTTTTTAAATGTCACAATAGAAGCAACACCTAAATTAGTTTCTATTCTTTGATTGGTAGGTGGAAGAAAACAAATATTCTTTTTTCTTCTTCCCCACACTACATGATTCCTAAAGATCTATTACTCTCACAATTTAGAACACTAAAATATTTTTCTCAATTTTTTTTAGACAACTTCCTTTTACATAATTTTCTATGTTTAGCTCCTGCGTCAAAACTTTAACAAACATATAGGTTAAAGATTTTAAAAAAAGTTACATATAATGAAATATATGGATACAGTGTATACAATATATCAGTGTCTTAACTCATTTTCTCACAAAATTATGGGCATAAGCCTCACTTAGTCTAGGGTATAAATAGTTATTAATTGAATTTCTCTAGAGGATTAACTATCATCTATAGGCTGTCGATTACTCTGATACCATCCTATCACACCCTTCCCTACATGTCATTTTAATATTAGTCTTAATAACTTTAGAATTAGAATAATCAAATTTTAAACATAATTAGGTCACATTAACAATCTTACTAGTTGAGAAATGTTGATAAGACATACTCTAATTCTTATTTTCAGAATTCATCTAATTATTCAAGTCTTGTCAAAGAAATTGTTATACTATAAAAATCAAACAAAAAGTGTTTCCTTTAAAGGTAACCATGTATTTTTTAAACATATGAATAGTTGACACTAAGAATCACATAAGATATATAACATTTACAAAAGAAATTTAATAATAGTTCATCTCCAAAAGATAACACAAATATCAATTTTTTATCATACAACACAATAAAGAAATTTAATAATAGTTCATGAATTTCTAACTATAATCTAATGAACTAGTTGAGCTTCTTTAAGGACAAATGCATAAACATGCACATTAATCACCTTAAATAACACCCTTCACATATCCTTTAAAATATATAAATAAAAAAATTATAATCTTCTAAAAATTAAGCTATGAAACATAAGTGGACCGAACATTTCCAATTTCTTGTTGCTTTAGAAATTGGACTTATATTGTAAGTACATAAGGGGCTTAAATCGTAGTTGCTAAATTTGCATGTAAACTATAATAAAACCAAATAAGATAATATGATAAACTATTAAAAGGCAGTAAAATAATATTTAAAAGTTCTTATTTTTATCATCTAGAAATGTATATAAAGTGAATTGATAAAATCATGATATCAAGATTTAAAAAGATGTATAGCCATATAAGAGCATGTGAACTAATGGTAGAATTTAATAAAATAATCAACCCATAAGGAGATGCATAATTGCACCTTGATGTTCATGCATACACATCTCTCGATCCGCTATAATTGATTTGATTTGTATGAAATCCAATCTCTATATATGTTCTTCTAAACGACTTTGATTCTTATCGATTTTATGGCACTCATAATTATGGCATAGGTACTTACCAATTGATTATTATTCCACTGCTATATGGTCTCAATTCACCTATGAAATTTCTACTTGAAGAAAACAACATATAAATCTCATATCATATCATCCAATATTGCTTCATATCTTATAAAACACTTACAAGTAAATCATATCATGTCTATCTCATAGTAGATCTTAGCTTTAAGTTGCTTGATTACATAACAAGGTACTTATCATACATCATATATAGTAGATCTCATTAAAGCTACTCAATCAAATTACAAGTGACTCTTCATATAACATATACTTATCAAAGTAGATTTAATCAAAAGCTACTAAACTGTATAGGAATGAGTTATGTCGCATCTCTAGTTGTTAGATACGCAACAAGTAGCTTATCATTTATCATATTATTATTGCAATGGATATCATCTCTATCTATTAAATAAAAAAGCATGTAGGTCATCATATATCATCTGGGTCTAATGTAAGTGGCACCATATCATAGTACATCATCTTATCTCTACTCATATTAGTTGTACATTATAAAAATTAGTGTTAATGTGATTGGATAAATATAAAAATTCTTATCTTTACTAATTCTAGCCATAATAAATCCATTTCTTACTAGTGACTTCATCTGTAAAATCAACATTATAAATCTTATATAAACAAAACCATATCTGGTATTCATTAGTTCTCATATCATAAGCACTTATCTTTTATTATTTTTTAGTTTATTTTTATTTCTCATCTTCTTGTTTATAGTCCTTCTTATTCTTTTTTTAATATTTCAAATCACTATTATCACTATATTAGTCAACAATTTTGCTTAATCATTTTTCATTTTTCATATCATAATATGTAATAATGGCATAGAACATTAAGCCAAAAAGAGGGATAATATACCATAAAATTAAATTTTGAATAATCACAACAAAATAACATATTTACAACATAATTATTTAAAATTTACCTACCTACTCACCTTGGGAAAATTCTTGCATTTACATTTCTTTTCATTTAACCTATTGTAAATCAATGATTAAACACCAAATTAAAAAGAGTTACAATTCTCTGGTTACTCAATATTAATTCTAGAAACACTACTAAACCTATAGTCTTAATGTAACCTATTTATGCTAATTTTCTTATAAGATTGACAAATCACACTAATTGCCTTGTACTATTTTGTAGGAAAAACCTCCAAGGCTCCTCTTTTTATAATAAAAGTTCTCTAATATTACTCAAAAGACTTTAAGAATCACTTTGTTTCTTTTCATATACATCAGAAGTAAGAAAACACATAATAACATAGATTATCCTTTCCTTATATCAAAAATTACAAGCATATTAGTCAATCATTTTTTGTAGAGCTTCAATTTTTCAAATTTGTTACAAATGAAGAGACTAATGAGGGCTTGTATGAAATTCTTCAATGTCAACTCTGGTACAAATTAAAATTTTTTCATAAAACATGTAAGAACATAAAAAAATAAAATATTTAAAAAGATTGTAACAAATACTTTATAAATATAGGTCATCAACATGACTTGAACCACATTTGTTTCATCATAATATTACCTTAATTGGAATTTTTGATAACTAAGAAAACAAACATAAATAATAAAATAACATTTTTAATAATTAGATGTTGTAATAGAATTGAGATAAATTGAAACAACACAATACAACCATATCATATCAATAAAAAAGTCACATAAGAGAGGATTTAGAGTAATATAAAATAATGGAAGCAAAAAAGATTTTAATAAATATGATAAACTTTATGAGAAAGTTCTATTGAATGATACAAAGTAGATCAAGTGTAACATCCTCGATCATCGAGTTTGGTATGAGTCAATGTGCATCACAAAACATGCTATGATACTAGAAAAAAAAATATTTTAAAATACATAAATAAATATGTAATCAATTAGACCTCATTAAGACAAGTCCAATCATGATAATTTCACTTGTTTGGACCCATTTTGGAATAACTACAAATTACTAGAGTAAGTAATCATGGATAATAAACAAAATATTATTTTTAATATTAAGAAAATTTATATTTTTGCAAAAATATGATGAGTTGAAGCAAAGTAGTATGAAAAATTTAATGTGATGTAAAGGCCACATGATAAATTGGCTTAAGTTATGTAGTAATATAATGAAAGCAATATGAAAAATTTAAAATATGTGATCAATTAAAAAGAAAAGTTGTGCTATACATTTTTAAGAAGAATGAGTGCATATTCTCAGTCATCTAATCATGTCAAAATAAATGTATTTTGTAAAATATGGCAAATGTAATTAAAATGAAATATTTAAGACAATACTCAAAAAAATTATTTAAAAATAATTAAAAATATATTTAATTTGATAAAGTTGATCAAAGTGAGTACAACTATGTTTATTTTTATTCCATTAACATATTTTTGAAAAATTGTGAATTTAAAAAATAAATAAATATAAATAGTAATGAATTATTATTTTTGTATTAAATAAATATATATTAAAGTTGAAATAAGATAAATTGATGCAATGTAAAATAGCTAAATCAAAGTAATGTAAATGTCATGCGAGAGAAGAATTATAGTTTGATGATAATATATCCAAATCAAAGAATAAGATTTGAAGAAAGCAAAAAAGTGTTCAAAAAAGTTACATTCCAAGACACTCAGGAGATCGAGTGTAATATCCTCGATCATCCAATCAACGAGAAAGTTACATTCCTAGACACTAAGGAGATTGAGCATAATATCCTCGATCATCAAATGAAACTCAAATTAAAATACTTTGTAAGACATTTGAAAAACCCTAAAAGCTAAAATATTTAAAAATATGAAAAATAAAAATTTAATTGGAAAGAAATTATTTAGATGACTCCAACGATGGCTGTTTTCTTTCATAAGACCTCATTTCGAATTTTTATTAAAGACAAAATTAATTAAATATAAATAATAATATAATATTATTTCAAAATTAGGTAGATATATATTTGGGATTAAATGAGATAAATTGGAGTTATGTAATATGTCAAATCATAGTAATGTAAGTGTCACGCAAAAGGAGAATCATAATTTAATAAAAATGTAACTAAGTTAAAGAGAAACGTTTGAAGAAGTTAGAGTTATTGTAATAGAAATTCCCACTTTAGGATACTAAGGATATTCAATGTAATGTATTTGATGATCAAATCTAGCACAAAAAAAGTTTCTCTACAAAAATCATAGAAACTAAACCTTAACAATGACATTTGTTTTGTCACGATCAAAGCTCATGATTAATTTTAGCAAATTACAAATTTATCTAGTGAAGACTAATAATAAGCTATTATATTAATACCAAAAAAATTTATATTTAATGTAAAATCTAATAAATTGTCGAAAAATAGTATAATCCACTCTTTGGGATGTAAAAGTAACATGATAATGGATTTTGAGTTACATAGTAATATTAACAAATCAAATTAAAATTGGTTAAGAAATGAGCTAAAAATGGGGGAAACTAGTACTCGAACATATTGAAGAGATCAAGTATGACATTCTTAACAATCAAATTTGGTACAAATAAAAATATTTTGCAAAACATGCACAAACTTAAGAAAATCAAATATTTTAAAAAATGAAAAAAAATTTAATTATGTAGATCCTATTGAGGTGAGTGCAATGATGTTTCTATGATTTACAAAAGACCTCATTTGAAAATATTATGAATTACAAAAACAAATCCAATGGACACATGTGTAGAGGATTAGAATTTACTAATAATATAACCAAGTGAAAGAGAAAGATTGTAAGAAATTAGATAAATTATGTAGTAAAATTCTATTAAAAAACTAAGAAGATCGAGTGCAACGTCTTTAATTTGAAATAAAGCTTGAATTAAAATATCTCATAAAGTAAACAAGAACTATGAAAATAAAATGTTTAAAAATTTAAAAATTTCATATTTAATTAATTATTTCCCAATTGGATGAGTCCAGAAATGTTTCTTTTGTATGAAGTAGATATCATCTGGAGTTTTTGCAAATTACCAAAATTAAAAAGTATAAATAATAATAATTTATTATTTTTATACCTACTGAATGTATAAGAAATTTAAAAGTAAGATTAATTAAAATAATACAATAGAACCAAATCAAAGTGATGTGTTGGTGATATGAGAGGAGAATTACATATTTCGTAAAATTGAAACATAGTCAAAGCAAAAGATTTAAATAAATTAGGAAAATTTTATGAAAAAGTTGCATTCTAAGTTACTACAAAGATCTAGTGTAACATTTATGATCGTCAAATCATTTATAAATCAAAATTACTAAGAAAGTTTGCCTACGCTCTCAGAAAATATTTAAAATTATAAAATCGAATATTTAATTGATTAGAGCTTGTCTTGATGAGTCTGACGCTACTTGCTTTTAAATGAGATAAATTAATGGAATGTAATATAACTAAATTAAAGAGATGCAAATGACACATGAGAGGAACTTTGAAGTTACATTGTAATAAAGCAAATGTAAAGTACAAAGTTAGAAAAAAGGAGATAAATTGGAAAAGAAAGCATTACTCTAAGATACTAAGGAGATCTGCTGTGACATCCTTGATCGCCAAATTAGGTACAAATGGAAATGACATGTAAAGCATCAAAAAACTAGATAATAAAATATTTAAAAATATAGAAAATAATATTTAATTGGAAAGAGCTCATCAAGACCTATCTAAAATCATTTATTTCTACTTGATTAGAATTCATTTGGAGTTACTTTAAATTACCCTTACAAATTAGCTTTAATAATAATTAAACAATTTTTTAATTTCTTCCTCTTCTTCTTTTTCTTCTTCTCCTCCTTCTTCTTCATAGTAATATCACTAAATCAAAGCAAATCATTTTAACAGAAGGAATAATTTCATTAGAAAAGTTGCATTCTAATACATTAACAAGGTCAAGTTTAATATCCTTAATAGACAAATCATGTGCGAATTAAAATGTGTTGTGCAGTGTGTAAAAAACCTTAGCTAAATAGAATATTTAAAATAACATAAATGAATAAATAATTGGAGAGTATTAATTTAGAAGATCATATGAGCTTCATTTTTTCTTGACCACATCTCATTTGGAGTTATTATGAATTATAAAAGCATTAAAAAATAAATATTAATAAATTATTATTTTGTTAGTAAGAAGTGTAATATAAGCAAAGTGAAGAAAAAAGTTTGATAAAATGATATAAATTATATAAGAGAGTTGCATTCAAAGATACTAATGATCGAGCAAACATCCATAATCGAAAAATTAGGTACAATTCAAAATGTTTCACAAACAATGTCAATATCATAGAAAATAAATGATTGACAAATATTAAAAAAATATATTCACTTGGATATAGGTTATTAAGATGAGTCGAACAATGTTTTTTCTACTCAATGGTACCATGTTTGAAATTACTACAAACTAGTAAAGCAAATAAGAATAAATAATAATAAATTTTTATTTTAATATCAAGTATATATCTATTATAGTTGAAATGTGATAAATTGAAATAATATATTATAAAAAACCTAAAGTGATGTACAGGTCATACGAGAAGAACTTTGGAGTTAATTAGTAACATTACCAAATAAAAGAAATTAATTTGAAATAAGATAAATTATATAGAATAGTTGCATTCCAAGATTCTATAGAGATCAAGTGTAACATCCTCTATCATTAAATTAAGTCTAAATCAAAGTATCTCTAAGATCATGCAAAAACCTTAAAAAAGGTTTTCATTAAATTTTGCAATTCCAAGTAATTCAAAACAAGGTCTAATGAAGAAAAACAAACATATGTCCACAATTCTTGATGACCTCAATCAATTAAATAACCATTTTTTCTTTTATAATTATTTTCATTCCATTGTTTTGGCATATTTATGAAAAATTTTTATTTTTACCTAATTTAATGATCGAGAATGTTACACTCAATTTCCTTATTATCTCGAAATGCAATTTTTTTGTTCAATTTGTAACATTTCATCAAATGTTTTTCTTTGAGATAATTATATTACATTGATTCAATTTATATCATTTCAACTTTCTTACATAATACTTAATATTAAAATAATACTTTTTATTATTTATGCTTATTTAACTTGGTAATTCATTGATATTCAAATCAAAGTCTAATTCATATGAAACAAACATCATTAGACATTTCTCGACAAACTCTATCTGATAAAATATTCATTGTAAAATTTTTTAATATATTTTTTCTACAGTTTATGAATGCCTTATGGGATATTTTACTATGCACATTATTTAATGATCAAGGATGTTGTGCTTGATTTCCTTAGCATCATTGAATATAAATTTTCTTAATAGTTTAACTTATTTTTTCAATTTTTTGCTTTGATTTTGTTATATTCCTATGTAACTATATATCACCTCTCATGTTACCTTTGCATCACTTTGATTTGGTTATATTACCTTAATTTAAATTTTCTTCTTTTTTTACTTATTTATTTTTATAATTCATAATAATTATGAAAGAGGGCTAATCAAGACAAAGCTAATGTCTATGGACTTGTCTCGATGAGGTCTATGAAATTGTATATTTATTTTTATATTTTAAATTTTTTAATAATAATTTTACATATTTTTTGATTATTAAGGATGTTACATTTAATCTTCTTATATCTTAGAATCACGACACTACAACAAAATTTATCTCATTATTTAAAAAAAAAAAATTTATTTTATATATTATTTTATTTTGTTATATTTTATTCCTTCAATTTATCTAATTTTAGTTTTAATATTTTTTTAATTAAGATTGAGATTTTTATTTGTTATTACTTATCTTTAGTTTCTTTAGCAATTCACTATAATTCTATGTTGTGTTTGATGCAGACAAAATACACATCATTGGTAGGTTTTACTATGAAATTTAGTTTGCCACCAAATTTTATAGTTGAGGATATTTCATCCAATCTCTTTAGTATCTTAGAATCTAGCATTTCTTTCCTCTATAATGCATGCCACATTTTCTATCAACCTAGTTATCTTAGCTTTGCCACAACATTAAGCCATGAAAAATATATGAAATAGAAATAACTTTGATAGTTCTCAACTAGTAAAATCCTTAATCATTTGACAGAACCTTGTGCTTAAATAGGAGTGTGTACCTCATTTATTTGTTGAGTTAGAGAAATTCCTTACAAGTAGGCTTTATAAAAGTTCACTAACCATCTTGTGGCTTTGGATGGACATTTGTTGTGAGTGGGGCCATTTTTGAAGCTTTCAAGAAGTTTATCTATGGGTATATTACACATTTTGTTGTTAAACAAAGATTTTGCATCGACCAAATCATTTGTGTAATATGCATGGTGATACGAAAAGGAGAACATATTTAAGTTTTAAAGGAAATATCTCTTAACATATCAAGTTAGAGAAAAACTTTGAAGATATATCAAGGTATTGCATGAAGAGTTAAGAACATATAATACTTAACTTCTAGATAGAAACATCCCTTTCTTCATTATAATGAATGGAGATACATTACGAACACTTGATGTCTAATTGTTCTACACGAAAATTATAGTGATATGACAAATAAAAATAACATTCCCTAAATAATGCATGAACATTAAGTTTTTTGTGTTATTAAATATTTAAGCTATTACCCTTTTAAAATTAAGTAGATAAGCTAGTTATATAGTTTCTTTGAAAATCAATGTAGTTGAAGGTCTACTATTAATATAAGTACATCTGATAGTTAAAAAACACAAGGCAAAATAAGTTGCTAATGGATGGAGAAAAAAATAAAAAAACCATAATAAACTAAGGGTCACCTTGTTAGGTAAAATAATTAAACATATTTATTTTTATTAGGTTAATATCTTCCAACAATATTTGTCTTCAATGATATTTTATGCTGGCAATAGTAGAGATTGGTAAGCCATTCAATTGTAGGCCATCAGTTGAGGACTATTCAGACCTTTTAACAAAGATAGATTTATCAAATTTGGAATTTGAGGTCTTGCCATGGACTTGGTGCAAGAATAAGGACGTGAAAGCTGTAATCTAGGTGAGTCTTACTATAGTGTTAATGAACTTTGAATGACTCATGGGATTTGTGAGCAATGGCTTAGTTCCTTTTGTTTGCATTAATTCAAGTCATTTTGTACAAGTTCTTTAGTTTAGTGATTTTAGGATGTACAACAACAACCTAAAATTTAAGTGATATTTAGTTAACTTTGGAAAAATTCAAATAGGTTCTTGTTTAAGATTATAGAAGACAAATTTGGAGCCTTGGTTCTATCTTAAGCCAAAAGTGTGCCCGTTACTTTAGAGCACTTAGTCCATGCAGTTTAGAGCAAATGTGTAGCATTTTAATGACAATAAATTTGTTTAAAGGGAGTTACTAATCTCTAGGGATTAAAGGATAAGAGAGGTATTTAATAGAGGAGGACCATTAAAGGTTATATTATTAGTAACAAATTATAACACTTGCCTTGTATGTCTAGAGTTTTGGAGTCTACAGCACTCTAAGGACGTGTTTTAATCTCAAAAGTAATAGGAACATGGCTAACTTTGGCCAAACTAGCACTGTGAAGGTGATGGAAAGAAGGATTAGTATCTGAAATGATAGGGATAACATTTATATTGATATTCCTCAAGAGGTTTTTCGCAAGCCTCCTTACCACTTCACCATGAACTGGTGTCCATCTTAAATAAACTCCAAAACATTAGCTCCCACACTCCTCATATACACACAGTCACATGTGATGTGTAAGCCATAATTTCCTTTTTAATTAGAGAGTTGATGGCACACCTTTACTATTGGCAAGGTGCTTGTTTTCTTTTCTCTAAGAGAAAACAAACTTTAGGTATGTATAAAGAAACATGATACTTCTTTAAAAGTTGCTAAGACTTTCGATATAAAATGCTATTGAAGGATAATCATGCTAGTGATGCTCGTCCACTAGTAAGCGAATTTGCCTCAATGGTTTTGACCTAATAGCTATAATTTGCACTTGTAATAAAGAGGCAATTCCATTAGATCCAAGCATACTAGAACTTCTATCAAGGTTGTCCTCTATTGCCATATAACTATATCCTCTACTCGATGTTTTTGACTCCTTATTTTCATATGACACAAGATAATGGAAGGAAAGTTCCTAAACATAAAACCCTATTCTCTAAATCATCTATATTCTCAACAACTATATGGATGATGTTAAACTATATGCCATAAGTATTATCAATAGAATTCAAGAGATTTATTTTATTCTTATTGCTTATTTTCGTATGTATGAGCACTTGATTAGTGAGGGTAAGTTGCAATTCTTCTTTAGTATAACAACTTCAATGTTTCTCTAATAGATGAATATTGAATAGCTAAGGTACCAAAAAAGAATTCAAGTAAACCTTTGGGGATTCTACTTTAGTTTAGTCATTGTTTCCTTATAGATGTTAACCAAATCACTAAGATTGCTAGGGATATAATCTCTTCTTGGGGTGTTGGAGCTTTCTTAATTGTTAAACAAAATTTTCTATCAATTATGTGACCTCTCTTACTATCTATGCCATGTATCACAAGTGCATTTTGGGAAACATCCTAATAAATATTAATTGGGAAACATCCTAATGAAAATTGAGCAAAAGATTCATTCTTTTCTCTAGAGAAGGGTCTTATTGTTTCATATCATTCATTAAATAGCTAACAAAAGGGTGTCACAATGCATGCGCCACCAAAAATGTCTGGGAGTAGAGGAATGTTCTTGTGGTTGAAAACTCCTATAAAAACCACTAGAAATGATGGCACAATGATCAGATAGTGTCAAGTTTCAATAATAGTTTAACAAATGAGACACTTTGTTTGTATGAGAAACCACTACATCTAGAAATTGATCTTCATAAAGGGCATAAAAAATGGAAGATGGAATTTTTTTCCTCACTAGCTTTTTTATGAGTTGCACCTTGATGTACCATTCAAGGGCAAGGCATCATTTATGTAGTTGACTTAGTACAATCAACATGGGTGTTGGTAGCTCTAATGATGTTGATAGGCAAATCAATGATTGTTGGATAAAATGGCAACTTTGAATATTGCTTTGGACATTATGTCATAGATTATATAACAAATCTTCCATTAGGTTCTCTTTATAGTAGAGAAGATGCTTGTTTGATGTATAAAGGCAACCTTTATGATGTTTTGAAGGTCTCTCCTTTATGGGAGAAGAGAACCCTAATAATTATTGTTTGAAGAATTGAGCTTAGTAAATCTTTACTATCAACCTTTAGAATGTATACTTAGGAGTTGTTCCAAACTTTTCCAAGTTGAAGCAATGGGGGCTTGATACCTCTACTCATTGTCGATGGAGCCTTGAATATGAGAGTTTGTAGGATGCTTTCTTTCCTTGCTTGATTTCTTCCTTAACAAGTTTGCATCTCTTGTAAGTTGGCATAGTAGGCACTTCATCTACTTAACAAATCTTTGTATATACAAAAGATAATAAAAGCCTTCATTGATCTTCTTCTTGGTGCTACTATAAAGGCAATTATATATTAGTTCAATGCTAAACTTCTAACTACTTAGCAATGAAGTTTATCTGCATTATTTGTATGTATTCTTTGAATCACAAAGTTACTTATCTATATGAGGCTGCTAATGTGGCAAAAAGATTTTTATCTCAAAGGCATTTTTGGAAGATTTTTTCTTAGAAGTTGGAATGTCTCTCCCAATTGACATTTTAGTAATCCTCACAAAATATAATGCTTTTATGCTAGTTTATGATTGAGAAATATAAATCAAATTTTATCAAAGAAATAATTCTCAAATGGGTAGAAAATAACTTATAATGTTTCTACATTGTGATCTTTTATGACATGATTACTAAGGAAAATAGTAACAAAAAATAGGAATGCTCACAACATTGCAACAATGATGACAAAAGAACTCATAAATTGCACAAATAGGGCTTTATGAGACAATTAGAGGCCTCTTTAATATTTTAGGATTTAGACATAGCTTTACATTAGGGCTTTGACTAGTTGCAAAATTAAAAAAACAAATAAGATTTCTCATAAAAAAAGTTATGATCAACTTTGTTTCCTTTGAATGATGGGTTTTGTTGTCATAGGAAGACAACCAATGGTTTTTTGAATTTCAAAAGTGTTTATCTACAAAGAACAACTGATTTGAGAAAGTTACAAAACTGCATGGGAAGGGATAGATTGCATTTTAATTTATGCTTGTGAGGGTCAAAGAGCAAGACTATTCTTGTAATCATCATTAACATAAGAGCTCTTCATATATCTCTAATTCTAGTTAAACAATTAGCCTTATGGAACTTCTAGTCAACCACCTCTACTTCAAACTACTAATCATGAATGACATAGTTGTCAACATGTTTTTCTATTGAATATCTTCCTACCATTAAATCCTTACTACCAAGTGAGATATTTGTGAGAAATGAAGATATTATGAATCAAGTGAAGGAAATAAGGCAAGTTGATAACCTAAAAAAATTTCTTAGTCAACCTCAATACCAATGGTAGTGTTTAAAATCCACAAATCGTATGGAGAGGAAGAGATTCAAGTCAATCATTTGGTCTTGGTCGGCAAAGAGGAGATGTAACAAGTAGGTAATTCACTCATACTTTTGTATTCTAATTGATGATGACAAGAAGCAGAGAGCTAATAAGGTGATTGGGGTGATTCTTGAGGATATTAAAATTGATAGGTGATTATACCTTAGATGGTGCAAATGGAAGTTACTTGGGGATAATGAGTGAGAAGAAGAGAGTACTGTTGAGGATGAGTGTAATGTTCTAAAAAGTTTTGCGATCCCATTTGGGATGATTATGATTTTTTTTTTAATTTGAATATTGAATAAGAAAATAAATGATTTACTAGATATAATTATTATGCACAAAATCCTATAATCTAATCTTAACCCATTACATTAACACTTTCCATAAACCTTAATCATGGTTTTATTGTTATTTAAAAATCATTGCCATTGTAAAGGAAGTGAGCAGTCTTATTGATTTTTTCATCAATATGGTCATTTATTACACGTAAATGATTCATTTATTTTCTTTCTTGTCTCCATATTCAAATCACATAATTGTTATAGTCTTTGAGCCTAATGTTGATCATCTCGTTTAAATTGTGGGGGAGCATCAACAATCGTTCTCAAGAATAAGGGCACAAAATAGTAACCATTATAGAGAGAAAGAAAGAGACTATATGTTGATTATAAGTTGTATTTTTGTAGGGTTGTTGTATACCAAGAGATATCTTATGTAATATTTTATGATTCCAACTAAAAATAATTATTTATGTTCTATTTATTATAGTTATTCCTACAACAAGTTAATGAGTTAATTTATTATAAAATTAAGTTAATATTGATATTTTGTTGTTGAACAAAATATAACATGCAAAGTATGAAAATTATTAATGACATAATATATTTAACAATTCATGTCCTTTTACGAATATTTGTTATAAAGGTAATATTTTTTATGATTAAGGTGAGTTAGTTCCCTTAGTAGCTCCTAGGAGGAGTCAATTCCTTTGGTTGTTAAAATGATGAATTTAGGACTTGTTGGCTTGCCTAATTGTCATTATGGTGAATTAGTTCTTATGGTGAAAACGATAGCATAATATGGGATGAGTTAATTCCCCTAAGGTATGAGGTGAGTTGGTACATGAATGGAGAACTGAGATAAATTGAAGAAAAATAATATAACAAAATAAAACAAAAGGCTTTATAAAATTGAAATAAATTTCTTGGAGACTTCTACTAAAAAAATACTAAGATTAAGTGTAAAATGTTTGATTGTCAAATAACGCATGATATGAATGCTATCATAAAACATGCAAAAATTTTAAAAAACCTATTTTTAAAAAATGAATACTTAATTACATAGAGCTCATCAAGATGATTCTAATAAATAAAAAAATTTATTATTCTAAAATTTCATAAATATATCTTGAAACTCAAATGACTCAAATTAAAGAAATATGATATAACCAAATCAGAGACATGCGAAAGCCATGTGAGAGGAGGCTTAAAGTTAGATAAAAATTTTACCAAATCAAACCAAAGTATTTTAAAAAGTTATTGAAATTTTACTGAAAAGAATAATTCCAAGATACTAAAGTGATTGAGTGCATTATCCTTGATTATCAAATATGGTATGAATCAAAATAACTCTTAAAACACACCAAAACTTAAGAAAGTAAAACATTTAAAACTACAAAAGGAATATTTGATTGGATAGGGGACATTGAGCCTAATCCAATAATGTTTATCTCATCTTTATTAAACCGCATATGAAAATTAATACAATTTACCAAATTTAAAATGCATAAATGTTAAAAAAATTTTATTTTAATAATAAGTACATATGTATTTAAGCTAAAAATGAGACAATTAAAGCATTGTAATATAGTAAAATCAAAGAGATCTAATGATCACACAAGATAAGATTTAATGTAACGTATTAACGTAATGAAATTGACGGAAAGCATTTGAAGTAATTTGATAAATCACAAAAAAATATTACATTCCAAGGAGGCAAAGGATCAAGTGTAAAATCATAATTTGTCAAATTATGCATGAATCAATATATCTCATAAAATGTTGTAAATCTTAAGAAACAAAAAATTTAAATATAAAAAATTAATATTTATTTAGATAAAATTATTAAGATGATTTCAATGACAACTTTTTCATCTTGTTTGGATCTAGTTTGGAGTTACTATGATTTATCAACATAAATAAGCACAAATAATAAAAAAATTATTTTTTAATATTATGTTAACTAATATTAAATATGAAATAAGACAAATAGAAATAACATAATATAACCAAAACAAAAACATGTAAAGGTCACATGCGAGAAGAATTTGAGTTTCACTACAAATAACATAATTTAACCAAATTGAAGCAATATAAAAGTTATAGGACATGACTTACAAAGTTACTACGAGACATAAAGATATCAAAGCAAAAAAATTAAACTATGTTCGTTTCTTATACACCAAATCTTGTTTGAGGATATTTTTGTCTCATAATAATATAACCAAATAAATTTTGAACATTTGAATAAATGATTTTAATTATAAAGGAATATCTAGTGTACCATCCTTGATCATTTAATAAGGTATGAGTAAAATTGTCCCTTAAAATATGCCAAAATTAAAGAAAATAAATTTTTAAAAAATAGAAAAATTTCGTATTTAATGGAATAGAGCACACTGAGATGTTTCTAACATTGTTTTTTTCTGTCTTTGCTAGTCATCAATTGCAATAACAAAAAATTAAAAATAAATGGGAATAAATAAAATAAATTAATATTTTAAAATTAAGCGAATATATATTAAAACTAAAAGAAGATAAATTAAACTCGTGTAATACAAAAAAATTATTGAGATATAAAGGTCATAATATAGAAGTCTTATAGTCACATTATAATAATATAGAAATTTAAAGGGAAAAATTGAATAAACTAGATACATTTTCTTGGAAAGCTTCATTAAATGATAATTAGTTGATAAAGTGTAACATCCTCGATGGTCCAATCTGTTAGGATTGAAAATGACTGGTAAATAGGTTAAAAGCTTTGCAAATAAAATATGTAAAAATATGAAGGTGTATATTTAATTTGATAGAGCACATTCAGTCTAATCCAATGATTTTTTTTTCTCCATAAAGCCACATTTGGAATTGTCTTACATAACAAAAGTAAATTAGTAAAAATAATACTAAATTGGTATTTTCAAAATTAAAAATAAAATGTTTACAAAAAAAAAATTAATATTTACCATTTGTCCAACAATATTTATCTTATCTCCATCAAACCTTGTTTTGAATTATGAAGAATTTCCAAATAAATAATAAATAATTAATAGCAAATTATTATGTTAAAATCAAGAAAATAATTTATTAAAATTGAAATAAAAAAAATTGAAGTAAAGTAATATCACCAAATCAAAGTGATGTGAATGACTCAAGGGAGAAGATTTAGAGTTATACAGTAACATGACTAAATAAAAGTGATAAAAATGAAGAAATGTAATAAATTACATGAAAAATTGTCATTCTATGATACTAAAGTAATCAAGCATAATATCTTACATTGTCAATTAAAGTACAAATAAAAATAAATTGTAAAGAATGACAAAAACATACAAAATTAAATATTTATTAATACAAAAATACAAATTTAGTTAAGTAGAGCTCACCAAGATGAGTCTAATGACATTTATTTCTTCTTAATCAAGCCACATTTGGAATTACCATGATTTTGCAAAGTATATATATAGAAAAAATACAGAATTACTTTTTTTATATAATCCAAGAAGTATAATAATGTTGATAAGAGATAGATTGAACTAAATTAAAAAAACTAAATCAATGTAATGTAAAGGTCAAGTGCACAACTTAAGCTTTATACTCACCTAAATAAAAAAAATTATAGAAATAAGATAAATTACATGAGAGAGTTGTAATCAACGATCCTAAGTAGATTGAGCATAATGGCAATGATTGTCAAATTAGGTACTTAAGAAATTGACCAGTAAAGAATGCAATAATATACATAAAAAATAATTTTAATAATATAATAATATTTAATTTGATAGTTCCCATAAAGATGAGTCTAACAATATTTCATTTTATAAAGCTCATCGAGATCCATTTGTTGCACTGATTGGACATCGTTTTGAATTACTACAATATATCAAAGCAAATAAGCATAAATAGTAATATGTTTTTACATTAAGTTTAAGAAAAAATATATTAATCTTGAGTTTAGATAAATTGAAGCAATGTATTTAAATGAAATTGAAATGATGTGAGGGTGACACAAAGGGGTATTTAGAGTTACATTATAATATAAAAAAATAAAGTACCAATTGAAATCTTCATGCCAAAGTCCATTAAGCTAAAATAATTGACGACATAAAAAATTAATTCTTTATTGGATAGAGGTCTTATGGATAAGTTAAATGATATTTGTTTCATCCTAAATAAACCTCATTTGGAAATGTTATGAATTACATAATTATATATGTATAAATAATAACAAATGATTATTTTAATATTAAGTAAACATAACATGAAATTGAAATGAGATAAAATAATGAAATGTTACATTACAAAATCAAAGTAATGTAATTGGTTGCATGAGTAAAGATTTGTTGTTATATAGTTATTTAAAAAAATCAAAGAGAAATACTTGGAAAAATTTATAAATAATTAATCTTCCTAAATAACTAATTTAAAAATAATTTATTTAATAATAATAAAATATTTATTAAATATAAAAAATGTATAAATTCAAGTTATTTAATATAATAAAACTAAAGTCATGCATGGTCACACGAGAGTAGTTTTAGAGTAAAATAATAATATAAAAAAATATAGAAATAAATATTAAAGTAGATTTAGCATGTTTAAAAGAATAAAATTGCATTTGTTTCCATCAAATCATACCTCATATGTAATTAGAAAATATATTTTAAAGCAAAAATTAGAAAAATTGAGACAATATATCATAACCAAATCAATGCAATGTAAATGCCAAACAATAATTGATTTAAAATTATATAGTACTATATGGAAATCAAAGCAAAATTTTGTAGAATGACATAAAATGAATGAGAAAGTAGCATTACAAGATACTAAGGTGATCAACTATTAATTTTTTTAGTACCAAAATAGGTGTTGAAAATGTCTTGTGAATAATGGAAAACTATAAAACATTAAATATTTATAAATATAAAAGAAGATTATTTAGTTTGATAGAACTTATTGTGACAAGTCCAAAGACATTTCGTTTGTCTCGATCAATCATCGTTTGGAATTATTGCGAATTACAAATGGAAATAAACATTAAAAACTTTTCTAATTTGATGTAAATATTTTTTAAAGCTAAAGTTAGATAAACTAAAGAAATGTAATGTAAGAAAATTTAAGAGATATTTAGGTGACACGAATGGAGAATTTCATTATCGTGGTAATACAATTGAATCAAAATAAAACATTTCCTTAAATGAGACAAATTATAAAAGAAATTTACATTCCAAAGATACAAAGGAGATTGACCATAACATCCATGATCTTCAAATCAAGTTCAAATTAGAATGCCTTACAAAAATGCTAAAACCTTAGAAAATAAAATATTTCAATACTTAAAAATGAATGTTTAATTAGACTGAACTCATGGAGATGTTTCTAATGCATTGTCTTAATCTCAACAAGACCTTGTTCAGAATATTGTGGACCACCCGACTTAGTGTCATTACAAAATAAAACTTTTTTCATTTAGTTTTAAGAAAAATTTATATTGAGGATTACATAAGATATATAAAGTAATATAATATAAACAAATCAAAAGAGTGTAACGGTAATACGAGAAGAGATTTTTAGTTGCATAGTAATACAAAAACATTAATGGAAAAACTTTTAATAAACGAGCGAAATTGTATAGGAAATTTTCATTCCAAAATATTAAGGAGATTAAATGTAACTGCATATTATTAGAATGTGCCGTTAAGCATTCAAAAAACCTTAAAATTTTTTTAAAATATAGGAAATAAAAACTTTATTTGTTAGAGCGCATCAAGACTAGTCCAATGACATTTCTTCCACTTCGATTAGACCATATTCGAAATTACTATGAATTGCTAAACAAAAGAAGGTCAAGTAGTAAAAAAATATTATTTTTTATTTGAAATAAATAATTTGTAAAGGTAAAATGAGATAAACTAAAAAGTATAATACAATTAAATCAAAGCAATATAATGGTTATTAAAGAGGTGATTTAGAGTGTCATAGTTATATAACTAAAAAAAGGGAAATGTTGAAGTGAAGAGACAAATTATAGAAAAAAGTTGTAATAAAATCAAGTAAAAATCAAACTATCTTGTAAATTATACCAAAATCCTCAAAACCAAATATTTAAAAAAAATGTAAAAATAGTAATTTTGTTTGATAGAACTCTTTTAGATGAATCAAATAATGTTTATTTTGTTCAAATCAAAACTAAATTAATGTTACTATTGAATTCAAAAATATATAAGAATAATTACTATGAAATTATTTTAATATTAAGCAACCACATATTAATGCTAAAATAAAATAAGTAAAAAATATTCTTGTTAAATAAGAGTGATTTAAATGGATGTAAAGTAATTTAAGGAATTCAATAAAATTTACTAAGAATTTGCATTCGAAGACGCTATAGAGAATTTGTGTACCATCATTGCTTGATAAAAGAATGCAATCTAGAAGTATTAATAGTAGAGGCCTAGTGATTAGTAATAATATAACCAAATCAAAAAGAAAAACTTAAAGAAACAAGATGAATTTAATGGGGAAGTTACATTTTAATAGATAAATGTGATCAAGTGTAGTAACTTTGATTATGAAATTAGGTGCAAATATGACACATTATAAAACATGCAAAATTCCAAGTAAATAATATTTAAAAACAAAAAAATAAATATTTAAATGGGTACAATTCATCCAAAAGAGTGTAATGACATTTGTTTATTTGTTGGACTAACCTTATTTTGAATTACTATGAATTAGCAAAGTAAATGAGAATAAAAAATGACAAATTATTATTTTAACATTATGAAAATAAGAATTAGTGCTGAAAACAATATAAATTTTAGCAATGTAAAATAAGCAAATGAAAGCGATGTGAAAGGAGATGTGATATAAGATTGTGAGTAAATAGTAATATAACCAAATCAAAATGAAAGCTTTTAGAAATTAAGATAAATTATACAAGAAAGTTGCATTCCAAAATACTAAACATATATACATTAACAAGCCTTATTATTAAGACAAGGGTGTATTGAAATGTCTTGTAAAACATACCAAACCTTTATAAAAATATTTAAAAAGTTAAGAAAATTATTTAATTTGATAAAGGCCATTGAGATTACTCTATTCACTTTTGTTTCATCTTGATTAGATCTCATTTGGAATTACTGTTAATCACCAAAACAAATAAGCATAAACAATAATAAACTATTATTTTAAATTTAATAAAATATATTTTAAAAATAACTTTACATAAAATAAGTCAAATGTAATATAATAAAATTTATGCAATGCAGAGGTCACACAAAACAATAGTTTGTATTGTGTAGTAATACAATCAAATCAAGAAAAACATTTTTAAGAAATAATATTATTTATACAAAAAGATTAATTCCAAAGTTCTAAGGAGATCAAGTGTAACATGATCGAAAATCAAATTAGGTATGAATCAAAATTTCTAGTTCGTCATGTAAATTTTTGATAACAAATATCTTAAAATTTAAAAAAGTAATATTAATTGAATAGTGTTCAGGAGTTGAATCCAACAAAATTCATTTTATCATTATAGAGCTTAATTAAAATTATTATAAATTAAATAAATAAATATGAAGATTCATAAATTATTATTTTAATAATAAATAAATAAAATAAATAAATATATTCTTATAGTTATTTAATAATGTATCTCATTTATTTAAATTATATATTTTAATCTTGTTATATTGCTATGATATTCTTGCATTTTGCTAATTTTTCTTTAATTGAGCTTTAAGATATATTCAATTTCTTTTAAATAAATAATTTTTCACAATATATTTTTATTTAATTTGTTAATTTGTACTAGTCCCAAACAAGGTCTGATTAAGAAGGAATCAATATTGTTAGACTTGTTTAGAAGACCTCTATCTAATTAAATATTTATTTTTATCATATCGAATATTTATTATATGCTTTTGCATGTTTTACAAGAATTTTTATTTGTACTTGATTCGATGCTTAAAGATATTGTACTTGAACACCTTGGCATCTTGGAATTTAAGTTTCCAAACTAATTATGAGGTTTCTTTCATTTTCTTAGATTTTTCAATATTGCAATGAAAAAAATCTTCTCTCATTTGACTTCTACATTGCTTTGATTTTTTATGTTACATTACTTTAGTTTATCATTTTTCAACTTTGATATACATGTATTTACCTAATATTTAAATAATAATTTATTACTATTTATTTATATTTACATTAGTACTCATTCTAATTCTAAACAAACATAAATATTTCTTTTTATTATTAAATGTTTTATTTTATATGGTTTCTGGTTTCTTGAGTAAACATTTTTATTAGTACCTTATTTGTTGTTAAAGAATGTTATGCTTAATCTTTTTTCTATCATGGCATTTAATTTTATAGTTCTATTAAATTCATTAGTTGAAATCATTCATTTTAATTTGGCTAAAACACTATATAGTTGAAATTTCCTCTCCAGTGACATTTTCGTTGCTTGAAATGGTCAAATTACATTGCTTCAATTTATCTGATTTTAGCTTATTAAAAATTTTAAAAAAATAATTTTTTATTATTTACACATTTTTATACAGTTAATTTTTTTATTATTATTTTGGCATAATTTTAAAATATTTTAATTTTTATCGTACTTTATTGACCTTGGATATTACAAATTATTTTCTTAGTGACTTGCAATGTAACTTTCCTATATAATTTTTGTTTTTTCAAATGTTTGGGTTTGATTTTGGTCCATTACTATGAAAGTCTAGTTCTTTTGTGTGACCTTTAATTTGATTTAATTTGGTCATATTATATTCCTCGATTCATCTCATTTTTATTTTAAAATAAATTTAATTAATTGAAAATAATAATTTATTATTATTAATGTTAAATTAGTTTGGTAATTTTTGGCATCTCTAAACAAGTTCTCATGAAGTTAAAATGAATGTCATTTGTTCTTCTTGATAAGGTCTATAAAGTTAAATATTAATTTTATATTTTTTTTTTTTAATTTTTGATGCTTTTGGAATGCTTTATTATATATTTCAACTAACACAAAATTTGTTAATTAAAGATGTTATGGTTTATGATACAAATTTTTTAAAACAATCATGTTCATATGTTTTTTAAAATTTCATATTTTCTAATATTTTGTCATATTTTTGAGATATTTTTATTTCTACAGGATTTGATGATCAAGGATGTTACACTAGATCAGCTTGTTATCTTTGAATTCAATTTTTTCATAATTTATTTGATGCTTTCAAAATTTTTACTTTGATTATATTATATTGTTATGTAACTATAAATCCCAACTTTTATGACACTTATATTTCTTTGATTTAGTTAAATTACTAATTTTTTAATTTAAATTATTAAAGGTGAAATATATATATTTATATATTCATATTATTAAAAGAATATTTTAGTCTTATTTATAGATTTTTAGTTTTGTAAATAAGGCTTCATGGAAATGAAATAAACATAGCTTCACTCATATTGATGAACTCTAAAATTAAATATTCATTTTTATATTTTTAAATACCTTATTTTAGAATTGTTATGTTTTATGAGACATTTCAAATCATTAATGACTTCATAATCTTGATTATTATGCACAAACTCCCTATTCAATTAGAATACAAATTTTATGTTCAAAATATTTCAATCTTTTAAATGTTTTCTTTGATAAAATTATATTGTTGTGAAACTATTATTCTCCACTAATTTGGCCATTCATCATTTAGAACTAGAAATATTATATTACATACATTTTTCTCATTTAATTATGATATATATTTACTTAATAATAAAAAATTATTTTTTTAATTTAAATTTGTAATTTTGAGGAACTCCAACAAAAGTTTGATCATGTTGAAAAAACATCATGGAACATACTTTGACAAGCTTTATCTAATTAAATATTCATTTTTACTATGAAATTCTTTTTCTCCTCTACATGGTATATCCAACACTTTTAGTTTACTGTACTTCATTTTAAAATAATAATCTACTTTTATTTATGTCTTTCTTTCATGGGAATTTACAGTAACTATAGACAAGCCCAAATCAACATGATCAAATGTTAGTAGAAATACCTTGATAAGCTCTATCAAATTGAAAATTCATTTTATATTTTTAAATGTCATTTTTAGGGTTTTGGCACCCTTTCAAAACATTTCATTCATCCTATAACGATAATTGAGAACTTTGTGTTCAATCTCCTTAGTATCATGGAGTGGAAATTTTACAAATAATTTAACAAATTTCTTTAAATTTGTTTGTTTAAGTTGTTGTTTTATCCAATAAAACATCAATTTTTATATTTTCAAACAATTTATCTTCTAGGGTTTTAGCACTCTTATTGAGACATTAATTTCAGGACGAATGTGATGATCAAGACCACTATACTAAATCTCATTAGTATCTTAGAACATAACTTTCTTGTAGAATTCCCTTCACTTCTTTAAATATTTTGCTTTGATGTTGTTTTACTAGTATTTCGCTGTTTATCTTCTCTCGTGTGACCTTTATGCTTCTTTGATTTTGTTATATTGCATTAAACTAATTTATCTTATTTTAGATTTGATATGTTTATTTTATTGATATTAAAATAAGTTATTACTTTTATGTTTATTAACTTCAATAATTATAGTAATTCAAAATAAAGCCATATTCAGATGAAACAAATGTCTTGAACTCATCTCAACCACCTCTAACCAATTTAATATTATTTTTTAATATTTTAAATTATATTGTTTTTTAATAATTTATTACTAGTTATTCTTATTTAGTTTTGTAAGTCATAGAAATTAAAAATGATATCAAATAGGGAAAATAAATATCATTGGACTCATATAAATGAGCTCAACCTAATTAAACATTTTTTATTAGGTCATGTAATATTTATTTTATTATTTTTGTACACTAAACATGAAATTTCTATTTGTTCTTTATTTGAAAAACAAGGTTATTATTCTTGATCTCAATAGAATCTTTGAATTCAACTTTTCTATTCAATTTTAACACAATTTTTCAATTAAATTTTAGTTCAATTTTTCAAATATCTTTGATTTATTTAGTTTTTTTAAGATTAGTTCAAATTATAAAATTTAAGTTTTAATACATATATTATTTTATTATTAAAACAATAATTTATTAATATTTATGCTTATTTAAGTTTTTAAATCATAATATTCCAAACAAAGGTCAAACAGAAATGAAAGGACAATTCTTTGGACTCTTGTCGAGAAGCTCTATCAAATTAATTTTTTTAAAAATATTTCATTCATGGTTTTGTCGTGCTACTTGAGAAAATTGAAGTTATACGTAAATTTATAATCAAGAATTCCACACACAATCTTGTTAATATCTTTGAGTGACCTATATTTTTTTATTTCATTATATTTTATTACCTTAATTTATCTTATTTTGGTTTCAATATTTACATGATATTGAAATAATATTTTATAATTCCTTATATTTATTTAAGTATAAATTTCAAAGTCCAAATGTAATCTAATGAATATTAAACAAATGTCCATTTATTAGGCCTCTATAAATTTAAATATTCATTGTTATATCATTAATTATTTTATTTTCTTTGATTTTGGAATGGTTTATATGGTTTCTTGAGTTGTACCTTTGTTAATAATCAAGGATGCAACACTTGATTTCCTTTGTACCTAGAATGCAACTTTACCAAATAATTTATCTAATTTTTAAAATTTTTTCTTTTATTTGATTATGTTTGTAGGAAACATTAATTCTCTAATAGTTGAAAATATACTAATGAATATTTAATTTTATACATCTAATCAAGATGAGTTTGATAATATTTGTTTTATATTGATGAGACCTCGTTTGAAATTGTTATAAATTTCCAAATTAAATAAGTAAAAGTAAAAATGAATAATTATTTTAATATAAATTTATAATATAGAAAAGTAAAAAAAATTAAGTAGATCAAAGTAACATAATATAACAAAAATAAAGTAATGTAGAGGTCACATGAGAGAAGAACTAAAGCTATAGTAATATATATGAAAATAAAAGCAAAATATATGTAGAAATGATATAACTTATCTAAAAAAATTACATTCGAAGAAACTATTGAGTTAGAGAGTGACAACTTTGACTATCCAATCAAATGCAAAACATAATGTCTTAATAAAGCATTTCAAAACTAAAAAAAATAATTAAAAATATAAAACTATATATTTTATTTGTGGATGATTATCAAGTAATGTTCAATGATATTTCTTTCATTCCGATTGGATTTCAGTTAGAATTATTCCGATTTACCAAAGTAAATAGGCATAAATAGTAATGAAATATTATTTTAATATTAAGTAATTATATACTAAATTTTAAATTAGATAAAATATAGTAATGCAATATAATTAAAAAATAAAAAAAAAACTTTAAGAAAAATGAGTTAAGTTGTGTGATATAGTTGCATACCAAGATGCTAATGAGAATGCGTTTGACATCCTTCATCATTATATCAGTTGCAAATCAAAATCTCACACAAAATGTGTCAAAATCATATAAAATAAGACATTTATAGCTATATAATTGATTATATAGTTACATAAGGCTTGTTAAGATAAGACCAATATCGTTTATTTCATCTTGGTCAAATCTCATTTGCAATTACTTAAAATATAACAAATAAATAATAATAAAATATAATAAATTATTACATTAACGTTAAGTAAATATATATTAAAACTGAAATGAGATCTTTCAATTAGCATAAAATAATCGTATGAAGGACATGTAAAGTTTAAATAAGGGTCATTTATTGTTACATAGTAATGTAATGAAAAAAATTAATATTTGAAAAATGAGATAAATTCTATGAAAAAATAATATTCCAAGATATAAGTGGGCCGAGAGTAACAACTTTGATAATCAAATCAAGTACAAATCAAATTTTTCGAAAAGTATGTCGAAACCTTAGAAAAAAATATTTAAAAATGATTAATTAATTCGATTAAGTTTATCAAGTTTAGTTTAGTGACATTTATTGGATTTAACTACGGCAATATTTTGAAATATCATGAATTGGTATGATAAATAAGCAAAAATAATAAAAATCATTTAAGTAATATTATGTAATTATATATTAGAGCAAAAGTTAGATAAATCAAAACAATGCATATAACCCAATCAATGTCCAACGAGTTTTTGTTTTATCTCAATCAAACATCGTTTTGACATACTATGAATTATGGAACTAAATTAGCATAAATAATAATAAATTCTTATTTTAATATTTAGTAAATTTATATTATAATAAAAAAAGATAAATCGAAGCAATATGATGTTACTAAATCAATTTAATGTAAATGCCACATGAGAGGACATTTACAGTGACATAGTAATATAATTAAATAAAAGCACAAAATTTGAAAAAATAAGATAAATTGCATAATAAAGCTATATCCCATGACATTGAGAAATATATTGTAACATTTTTATTATTAGATTATGCTTGAATAAAAATTACTCATAAAATGTTTCAAAAAAAAAATATAAAAGAAATATTTAATTATATAGAGCTCATTCATTCAAGTTCAATGACATTTATTTCACCATGATGTTACTTCATTTGGAGTAACAACAAATTAATAAATAAATTCTGAAATAATAATAAATTATTGTTTAAATTCTAATTAAATATATAATAAAGCACAAATGAGATAAATTGAAAGAACATGAATTGACCAATTCAAAAAAAATTGGAATGACTCATAAAGCAGGTCAAAAACCTTGAAAACAATATTTTATATTATAAAAGTGAATATTAAATTAGATAAAGCATATCGACACAAGTCTAACGATAATCATTTTATCTCGATCAGACCTCATTTGAAATTAGTAAAAATTTTGAAAGTAAATAAGAATAATGAGCAATTATTTGTTGTTTTATTATCAACTAAACATATATTAAGATTGAAATTCTATTAATTGCCAAAGTAAATTGAAAAAATTAATAATAAGTTTTTCTATATTAATTAAATATTTAAAAAAGTTTAAATGAAAAATGAAATGCAATATTTTCAAATCAAAGTGATGTAAATGATATTTGAAGTGAGATTTGGTGTTACATTATAATATAGCTAAATGTTAGCAAAACATTTGAATTAAATTAAACAAATTACATGAGAAAGCTACATTCCAAAATACTAAGGCAAAAAGTATGACATCCTCTATTGTGAAATCAGGTAAGAATAAAATTTCTTATAAAACAAGCTAAACTCAGCAAAAATAAAACTTTTAAAAATATTAAATGTGAATATTTAAACATATAGAACTAATTGAGATGGGTCCAACAACATTTATTTTTATCTTGATCAGACCTCATTTAGAGTTAATATGAATTACAAAGTAAATAATAATAAATTATTATTTAATATTAAGTAAATATATAGTAAAGTTAAAATGAGGTAAATTAATGCAGTGTACTATAAAAAATTCAAAGCAATGTAAAGGCCATATGATAATAAACTTATAGTTACTTTTTATTTTAACAAAATAAATACAAAACATTTTAAAAAATGAGATATATTATATTCGGAAGGTTACATCACAAGATACTAATAAGGCCAAGTGTAACATCTTCTATTGTCAAATAATGTATGAATCAAAGATCTTGCAAAGACTACTAAAACACTCCAAAAAAAAATATCACAAATAGAAAAATGAGTATTTAATTTGATAGATTTCATCGAGACAAGTCTTTGTTTTGTTCTTCATTAGGTAACATTTGGATTTATCCTAAATTACAAAAAAAATGAGCTTAAATAATCATTGATTTTTATTTTAATGTTAAGTAGATATTTATTAAAGCTAAAATAGGATAAATTTAAGAAATATAACATGACCAATTCAAAGGCATGTAAAGGTCACACAAAAGGTGATTTAAATGTTTATAGTAATATAACAAAAATAGAGAAAAAGTTTGAAAAAATGGGAAACATTATACATGAAAGCTACAATTCCAAGGTAATAAGGAAATGAAGTGTAACTTCTCGATCATCATAATCCTTAAGAATCAAAATGTCACATAAAATGCAAATAATCACTTAAAAAAATAAACTATTTTAAAATATAAATATTAATATGTAATTCGACGATGGTTGCCAAAACAATTCAAATGATGTTTGTTCCATCTCAGTTGGACATCCTTTTGAGTTATTAAAAATTAACATAGTTACTAACCTTACATAATAATAATTTTTTTAAAATAATAAGTAAATATGTTTTAAAAGTAAAATTTGATAATTCAAAGTAGTGTAATATCACTAAATTGAAGTAGAGTAAACACACAAGAGGAGATTTAGTAAAATAGAAATATAACAAAATCAATATGAAATATTTGAAGAAATTAAAAAAATTACTTGGCAAGATAGCATTCCAAGTTACTAATATGATTGAGTTTGACATCCTCGATAATCAACTCTAGTATGACTCACAATGTTTAAAAGAACTTACAAAAGATCTAGAAAATAACACTTTTAAAATAAAAAATATTAAATATAAATTTTTGTAGTTGTTATTAACATGAGTCTGATAGTATGTTTTTGTCTTTAACAGATCTTATGTGGAATTACTATGAATTACAAAAAATAAATTAACATAAATAAAATTAATTATTATATAAATAAAAAATAAATATACATCTTAACTCAGATAAAATAAATTGAAGTAAATAATATAACTAAATCAAACGCATTTAATGGCAAATGAGAATAAAATTATGGTTACAAAATAATATAACCAAATAAAATTGAAAAATTTAAAGGATTAGATAAAATGTGTGGGATAATTATTGTTCATGATACTGAGGTGATCATATGTAACATTCTTAGTGAATAAATCAGGCACAAATCTAAATATCTTTTAGTGCTTGCCAAAATGATGAAAAATGGAATATTTAAATATATAAAGGTGAATATTTATTAGAATTAACCACATCAAGATGAGCCTTACAATGTTTATTTTGTCTCAATCAAGCTTTGTTTGTAGTTACTTTAAATTACCAAAGTAAATAAGCAATAATAATAATAAATATTTTTGTAATATTGTATAAACATATAATTTTACTTATAATGAGATAAATTATTGTAAATTATTGAGATGCATCCCATGCTGGTTGTTTTGTCTCAATCTTATTTGAAATTATTGTGAATTACGAAATGAAATAAATATAAAAAATAATAAATAATAATTATATTATTAAGTAAATATCTAATATATATTAAAATGAGGTAAATTAAAGCAATATAACATAACTTAGCCAAGTAATGTAAAGGTGACACAAGAGTTGATTTAGAGTTAAGTATTAACAAAGCCAAATATAAGTGAAACATTTGAGAAAAGAGAAAAGTTGCATTCCAATATATATGGAGATTGAGTGTAACATCATCAATCATCAAATAAGATAAGAATAAAATAATCTCTTGTATATCATGACAATACCATAGAAAAAATATTTAAGAAGTTTTAAATGAAAATTTAATTTAATAGACGTTATCAAACTTAGTGCAATAATATTTATTTCATCTCAACCTGACATCAATTGGAATTACTACAAATTATGAAAATAAATTAAAATAAAAATGATAATTTATTTTTTTATGTTCAGAAAATGGATATTAAACTTGAAAAAAGATAAATTGAATCAATGTAGGTAAATAATTTAAAGACTTTTATAGTCATAAGAGGTATGGTTTGATTTTACATCATAGCATGACAAAATAAAAACTAAATATTTATACAAATGAGATAAATTGTATGAAAAAGTTTCATTCTAGGTTACTAAGGTGATTAAGTGTATCATACTCTATCATAAAATTCTATACAAATTCAAATGTCTATGAAGGCAAACAAAAATATTATAAAATAAAATAATTTGAAGTAATGTAATAAAAAATAATGTTAAGTAATGGTGTAATTTGATGTGATTTTAATTAAATTAGTAATATAACCAAAGTAAAGTAAACAAATTGAATAAATGAAGCAAATTGTATAAGAAAACCACTTTTCATGATACTAATGAGATTGAGCATGTCATTCCAAGGCTCATATTAAGTGTAAATTGAAACATTTAAAAAGAGTCAAAATAATAAACAAAAATATTTAAAAAATTATAATAAATACTTAATTTTATATAGAACACTGAGGCTAGTCCAATAATGTTTATTTAGTCTAGATTAGATCTCATTGGAAATTATTGTTAATTACGAAATAAATAATAATAAATTGTTTTTTATTATTAAGTAAAAATATATTAAAGCTAAGTAATATAATTTATCCAATGCAATAATGTCAAACAAATGAGATACATTTGATTGAAAATGTGCATTTTAAGGTGCTAAAGAGATGTAGTGTAACATCCTTAATGAGAACTTCATTTGGAAAATGAAATATCTCATTGAGCATGTCAAGCCCCTAATGCATAAAGTATTTAAAAACATAAAATTCTATATTCCTTAAGTCAATGCTCATTGAGATTTTGTGTATGTTCTTTAATTTAATATTGATAAGTCCTCAGTTTGAATTATCATTAATTACCAAAAAAAAGTAGCAATAGATTATTATTTTAATATTGCACAAATATATTATAATTCTTCAAATGAGATAAATAGAAATAATATGGTATAACCAAATCAAGAGATGTAAATATCACCTTAGAGGAGATTTAGATTTGCATACAATATGTCCAAATCATATCAAAATATTTTAAGAAATGTGTTAAATTATACTAAAAAACTAGAATTCATGATATTAATGAGATAGAGTATCACATATTATATAATAAAAAAAATGTAAAAATAAACCTGTCCCTTAATACATGTCAAAACCCTAAAAAATTTATTTTAAAAAGTAAAAATGAACACAAAAAAGGATGGAGATTTTTTTCATTTCCATCAAACCATACTTAGAATTACTAAGAATTATAAAAACAAATAAGAATAAAAAAAATTATAATTGTATTATTAAGTAAATAACATTAAAGGTAAAATAAGATAAATTGATGTAATATTTTATAACAAAATTAAAGACAAATAAAGGTCACTTGAGATTAGATTTTGATTTACCTTTTAAAATAACTAAAGCATAGTAAAATTTTTTAAAAAATAAGAAAATATTTTTAGGAAAGTTGCATTCTAAGATACTAAAGAAATAAACTATGATATCCTCAATCATAATGTCAAGTATAAATGAAAAAGTTTCATAGAACATAACAAAAACATATAAAATAAAATATTTAAAATTGTATAAATAAATATTTACATAAGAACTGGTGGTTAAATAAATAGAAACAATAATAATTTAATTTTTAAATTTTACATAAATATATAGTAAAGTTGAAAAAACATAAATCAAACTAATTTAATACAACTAGCACAAATCGTTACAAAGGTTACATTAGAGCGGCTCTATAGCAAATAGTAATATGCCTAAATAAGATTGAATAATTTTAAGAAATGAGAGAAATTCTATAACAGAACTACACTCTAAGATGTTAAGGAGGTCATGTGTAACATGCTCAATCATTAAATCCTACGAAAATTGAAATGTCTCATAAAACAACAAAAACCTTAGTTACAAATAATTAAAAAGATTAAAAAAATGAATATTTATTTGAATATAACTTATCGAGACAACTTTCACGACATTTGTTTCTTTTAGATTAGAGCTCGTATGGAGTTATCCTCAATTATTATTAAATAAGAATAAATAATATTAAAAGTTATATTATTTTACAATTAAAATTCAAAAGTTTTAAATTTTATATTTGTATGTCATGGATTTAAAGTTTTAATTTCTATTATTTAAATTTTAAATTTCTTAAGGGTTTGAAACTCTAACTTATGTTTGAGAACCAAAAACTCGATGGTATTGATGAGGTTAAGTTTGGACCAAAAAGCCTTTGATAATGTATAAAATAACTCAAGAAATAGGTAGAAAACTTTTCGTAGGATTAAGGTTTTTTCTGAACCAAACTTTAAGATACAAATTAGTATTAAAGTAACAATATAATGTTTTTGTTAAGCCTTTAACAATCTCTAAATGAGGCCATTATTTCATGACATTATCGATTAGACTAAAATTAGAGTGATTAAGATGGCTATTTTAACAGTAGGAGTTGTGCTAGCCTTGGCCAAGGGACCTATAATGACTTAGATTTTTTTATAAAACTTGATCTTGTTTTGTTGATTTGTGAGATGTTGAGTAGCCATTAATTAAGGTGCTAAGCCATGGATTAACACCCCAATAATGGTTTCATGATGTTTAGGAAACTCAAGAGGGGCCATTGAGAAAGATAGATAATTCTAGTTATTTTATGAGGAAAGATAAGGTTAATAGTGAAATTAATGTGAATGGTGGTTAAAGAGTAAGAATTATGAGTTAAATTATTCAAGAAATGGATTCATAAATTATGGGTAACAATTTGGCACAAATACATGAAATGTGAATGGGGAAGAAACCCAAACAGGTAGATTAGTCCTTAGTAGAAAACATAGGTCAACTAGATAATAAAGTAGATTTATAAGTGACATGGATTGTTAAGAAATGATTAAAGATTTTGAGAAATCAAAAATGATAGATTAGGGTCAGATAGCATTAGTTAAATGTATTGAAAGCATTATCATTATTTATATTAGAATAAGAACTTGAACGGTACAAACATAATTTGACAATAGGAACATAATTTGACAATCCATGTTATGCAATTTCTAATTAGATGAATTTATAAAATTCAAGCTTAATTCAAGAAGGCAATTTAATTAAACATGAACATGCATTTTAATGATGAAATGGAAATATCATGACTCAGTTAGTATCATGATAGGCAAAGCTCAACATGCAATATCTTAACTATAAGGCAAAAAAGTATTGGATCTTAGTCCAAAGTCTATTTACATGCTTTGTGGGCATATACTTTGTAGTTATTATCCTAATATGCTTTTTGGTTTTCCTAGTAAACTAAGAGTTGCCTACAATAGAAACTAAGAAAAGTCTTATGCAAAATGGCAGTATTGTCTTCTTCTTGAAGCAAGCTAAAGATTCCACTTTTTCTTCCATGTCATTAGCTTCTTTTCTTTAGATTTTTGTTAACTACATGATCTTAGAAGAGCTCAATCCTAGAAGGTGATAACATTTCTTGCCCTACCACTTCTTAGGACCTCATATAGCTAAAAAATAATTATTAAATCATTGGATATACTATTAGAATAGTTATAATATATCACCTTATGTTTTTATTAAGGACACATGTATTATAGTGTTAGTGCTTCTCTTAAATTTATTTTCCCTTCGCCAACTCTATCCAAGTTGTTTCCATTTCTTAGATCTTATACACTTCAATTCCATTGGCTATGATCAAAAGAAACTCATATAAAAAACTTGATTTGTTCCATTGTAAATGTTTTATTAGTACTATAATTAATATTGTATTTTATGATGTTCTAAATATTTCTTTGCTAACTACTAACCAAATTGGTCATAACCGTATGACCATGAAGTTTGTACTAGTATAAGGATTTTGCATACTAACACTCACATTGTAACACAAAGATTTTTTATATGTGATGCCTCTAATAGAGTAATTTAGCAAATATGATTGTCTTAATCCAAGTATACAATCTTCAACTCAATTCATGTTGCTTGTTAAACTTTGAATATTTTTTTTCTTATTGTCATATTTTTATGATCCTAGCTTTCTTATGAACACTTGTAAGAATTAAGATTTCTACAAAACTAAACTTCAATGTCACAAAATTTTGTTATTTATGGATTCATCATTTAAAAAATCATGAACAAGTGAGCATTTACATGGTGTTTTAAAATGATTTTCGAGCATTAACAATTTGGAGTTTGGTAAAAAGTATGAAATTTGGAATTTTTATTGGTTGAATTGTATGTTCCTTTACTTACATAGCACATCATTCATATTTTAAAAGTGCATAGAGTGCATACAATAAGTGATCGTGAAATTAATGCTCATGTATGCCACATCAATTTTGACTTAATGTTTATGAGAAACTTTTCACTAGTAATTCAATTTATGTTTAGTAATTTATGGTAAATAAAAGAAGATAGAGATGATAATATCATCTATAAATAATGATGTACAATTTGTTTTGTGCCATTCTTCAGGTTGGTAATGTGTGAAGTAACATACACAAATGCAACAGACTACTGCACTGAACTTCTATATGTAAATTGAATATCCCTTTTGGTACATGTTGCTTAATGAGGAATCTGATGACAATGAAGGACTACCATTTTATTAAGATTGTCTTTGAATGTTTTTGCACATAAATTTTCTTATTAGCATTTTTATGGATGAGTAAATATCCTTTGATATGTTACAACTTTAATTCGATGAGTTTAGGATGATCTTAACAAAATGTTTTCAATATAAATAAGACTTTAATCCATAAGAACAAAACACATGAATGGCCAATGAATCCATATATTATGAAAATTAGTTGTTTCATTTAGCCAAAACATCATATCATGATTAAAAGTTTTTATTATTGTTGGAGACTTGTGTTACAATGCAATGATTTGAGATTCGTTTCACATCTTCTTGATGTTGAAAACTCTGTAATCATTTCTTTCTTAATACTTATCATGACCTTTGTACACCTCTCATTTGGTTAACAAATATATTTTAATTTCTCTTTTTTATGCTTAAATTCTTGTAAATGTTTGAAAGTAAGCTTGTTTTATCCCAATTGTGCTTCTATGAAGAATCATTTAGTATAATGGTAGAAGGTGACATAGTACATTATGGGAAAAACATCAATGAAATCCATATAATTAATATTGCACACTATTATATTGGTTAATCCTATAGTAAAATTCACTAACAATACCAATCAAGTTGAAATTATGAATAAAATATTTACGTAGACTTTGGTCATAATAGTACAATATGGTTATGATATAACTGTAATAATGTCATGATAAATTGCTATTTGTATCCCATATTGATAGAAAAGAATAAATTGGTGTTGAACATAAGATGCAATATAATATAACAAGGAGATAAATGTGATAAACTGTGACACTTAGTTAACTCAACTAATTACAAGAGCGAGCAAGATCATTAATGAAGAAATGGAGGTGATTATGTGGTCATACAAGTGTGAAGTCATGTATCATAAAAGAATAATAATAAAAGTAGCAAAAGGGTTTGAGTTTTTTGAGTTGAGTATCATACAACACAATTAGTACTAGCTTGTAAATATCATCAAGATAAGAGTGTGTTCACACAAGAGAATCATTAAATTATTTCAAGAGAAATGTGTGCATTGTGTATTATCCTGGAAATTGTAGAATGATATAGTTACAATCAATGGAACAAATATTTAATTGGAGAAAATTTAGTACATCATATAGTAAAAAAATTTTATAGTACAAGTATGACATGGAGAACATAATAAACGAGATTTTTATTTTAGTTCCTTTTCATACCAACTATTGGAATTACTGTGTCTTATATCTAAATTTTGGAACAACTCCAACAAAGGAGCTCACATTAGGATTAAGGGATTGAGACCATATTATTAGCATTGCCTAATACAAGTTATGGATCCTATTAGAATAGATTAAGGACTTATTTTCATTTATATATAAGTTGCATCACTTAATTAGCTTATAAACCCATCATATACTTCTATCTTGTACGACTAACCAAGAAAAGGAGGAGAAAGAGTGTGGTATGCGCAAGAAGCAAACAAATAATAAGACATAAGAAAAGAAAATCTTATGGTTTGATAAGTTCAATTGAATAACATCAAAATTTTCTTTACATTTGAACTCAAACTTATTAGCTTTTATGGGTTCAATATAACCCAAGTTTTTGTGAGCTCAACTGAAACTCAATTGTTTTTAATTAGATCAAACCAAGCTCAACCTTTCATATTAATTGGACCACAAACCCCAAAGGAAAACAATACAACAATAAAATTTTTTTGATAAAAATACAACTTCTTATGCTTGTTAATGAATAAAGTGTATCACAACAAAGTCAGAATTATGAAGAGACTTGAGAAAAATAAAGTTTAGTAGTGAGGGGCACAGCTAAGAAGAGTTTTGAACTTTTAGTAGTAATAAACCATAATGTGTTATTTGATGATCATATACCAATAGATTATCATATCAAATTTTGTTAGCATTCATTAGCACCTTCATTCACAATGGTTTTATATAAAAAGTCTGATAAAAGCTATTAGAAAGTCAAGGAAAAGCAATTTGACAATATATTACCAAAAAACTTAAAAAATTCTTCCAAATAGCTTCTACAATGCACAAGTAATAGCTTTGGAATTAGTCATTAGGTGTGATTGATTGGAGTCCTTGAGTCTACTAAGAGTAGGTCTAGCCTATCAGATTAATGATCATAATAATGAAAGAATTATGGATGGTTGCATAAGACAGGATTAGATTTTGGCCATTTCAATACATCATACGATATATAGACCATTGAATTCATTAACAGTAGATATTAGAATGAACTTTGTCAAAGGTTTCAAAATGTAAAGCTTTGAACTATTGGATTCAAGGATAGGTTAATTGATACACAGAAGATAATTTTGATAATTAACCTTGATTGGGTTTAGCACATCCATGTTTTCATCAGCCTAGCCAACTAAAGCTTTATTAGATCTAGTGCATTGCACTTTAACTAGGCTTAAGATATATATATATATATGTACAGATTAAGAAAATAAAATAATTTTTGACAACTATTTTTTCTATTTAACCAAAATGATATATGTCAAGAATGCATAACTAAAATTTAATAGAGGGAATTAATTGAACAAACACATGCAATTTAAGATGTTTTGCAAATCAAGAAATGTATTGAATAATTCAAATGCTTAAGTAGGATTTCAAATTAATATGGGTGAAGAGATGTTCCTTATATTTTAAAGTAAATAAGCTAACATTTTATTTCCCAAAAAATGAAAACCTTTTTATTTGATATGCATCTCTTCAATCTTTTTAGTTTATTGAACATTAAAATGTCTGTTGAAGGCCACTAATTCACCATACTTTAAATTGCATAGCTTGTTCTTCAAAGCTAAACCTAATTCCTACCAAACAAGCCATTAGTATAATATGTTAAACATTTATAGCTTGGAACATCCATTTAACAATATCTCCCTTTTGATGATGACAAGACATAAATGTTTAGATAAAAATATAATAAGTAAAAGGATATATTTAAAAAATATATTATTATAAGATGTATTAAAAATCAAGAACATGTGCTCTCTCCTACTATGTAGTTCTCCTAACTTCTTGATTATTTAAAATTTTATTTAAACCATGATCATTGTTCCCCTTTGGTACCATAATAATGAAGCTACAATAAAATAAAATTTACTTTAGACTTGGTTGTCACCTTATGATTTTAAGTTTAATTTTTGGAAATGATTTAATCAACATGTCTATAAATTTTTGCATGGCAGGAACATATTCAAATTCAACAATGCCTTTAACAACTTCATCTCTAATAACATGATATATTACATTTATGTGCTTGGTCCTAAAATGATGAACTTGGTCATTTCTTAGGCTATGGTTCTTGTATTATTAATTCTATTGAGAATGTATAAGAGATCTAAACCGTAATGTTAAAGCTTTTGTCTTAACCATAGCACTTGAAAACTACAACTTTTGAATTCAACATACTTGGCCCTATGGTAAATAAGGTTATACAAATTACTTCTTGCTTGTCCATGAGACTAGACAATTTCTTAGGAATTAACATACACTAGAGATACTTTCCTTACCTACCATAAAGCCTACAACGTCTCAATTTGTGTCACGTACAAGATCACGTGAAAGAGTATTTCTGGGGTACAATAATCCTAAGTTTGTTATACCTTCTAGATGTTTGAAGATTAAATTAACTACCTGAAAATGATCTTCCTTAAGATTTTATTAGAGTTTAGCAAATAATTAAACACAAAAGAAGATCTTTAGTCTGCTAGCCATGAGATATGGTAGGGATACAATAAGACCACTATAAAGTCTTTAGATAATGGATTTCCCAACCTCTTCTAAAAATTTAAATAGATTTATTAATTCAATAGATAATTCTTATGTTTCATATGGTCATAACAAAATTTGTTGAATAATTCTTTTAAATAATTACATTGTAAGAAAATATCTTCTTTTTTTGTTGTTTAATTTGTAATCATAATAATAAATTTATCTCACCCAACATACTCATCTCAAACTCACTTGTCATCAGTTCACTAAATTCTTTAAAATTTATTTTATTTGAGCTTCCAAAAATAATTTCATTAATACAAACTCGTACAATCCATAAAATAACATATAGAATTTTTAGGAATAGTACTGCATGCACTTTTTCTTTCCTAAAATTTTTATCAACAAGACAATTACAAAATTTGTGATACTATGCAAGAGATGCTTTCTTAATGCTAAAAAGTGCCATCTTTAACTTTATAAATAATCACCTTATGCATGGGTCTCAAACATGGGGTTCTTCTTTATACAAATCTTCTTCTATTATGATATTTAAAAAAACATGTCTAACATCCATTTGAAAAGATTTAAAATTTTTATGACATGAATATCATAAGACAAGTCTAATGGCCCCTAATCCTACTCCTTACAATTGTGTCCTAGTGTATCCCTTCCACTTAAACCACTTGTTATCCATAAAAATTTTGATTACAATTGTCTCTTCGTGTTTCCTTAGAATTGTCTGCTAGTGTTTCCTAGAACCTTATATATTTCTATATGGCTATATAAATTGTAAATTTTGACTTAGTAACTAAAAAATGTAACCTTGGTTTCTATAACTAGTATGCTTACTTCAATAAAAATTCTTAAGTTACATCTAACCTATAAATACACTAAATTCCTTATTATCTAAGCTTGGGTTGACCACTAACATTCAGTACAAGTGTATTCATATTGTCATTCTTAATCTCTAATTTGAAACCATATTTTGAACTAAAAATTGTTTTCTTGATTTCATAATCGTTCATAGTATGGCCTTTTCTAGAAAAAATCATTTAACATTTGAAACAATATACATATGCTAGAAAGAAGAAATATATTAATGCCAAGGAAAATAAATAAGTGAAGCATTAGAAATTTTTTCAACTTTAAGATGTGAAATCTTCATTTCTAAATTAGTGATTTCTATTTTTAGGGAGGCATTCTCAATAATCATGGAAGCTTTTCTTGGAGTCAAGAATTTTTGCTATTATTATTTTTTACCTAATTTTTTTCATGAAAAATCTAGATGTTTTTTTCATAATGTTTTCAATTTTTTTTGTATATATTAAAAAATTTAAAACACTAATAATCTCTTAGTAATTGTTCTCAAGAATTTCAAAAGAATAACCACTTACCTTCTTGTGTTCTTCTTTGTTAGATGTAGTTGATTCAACATCCTTTGCCATAAAACAAACCATACCTTCCTCCTTATTGACGTGCATTACGAGTAGTATGAAAAGCTCGCATTTTCTTCATTTTATTCTTTTTTTCATCCTTCCTTTTGGTGTCATTGACTTGTGAACATTCCATTATAACAAGTCTTCTTTTGCCACATTCATAACGTCATGGTGCCTCATTATTCTCCACTTTTTTCTTCTATTTTGAATACTTATTTGCATAACATTTTGCAAATTTTTAGCCTTGCAAATTTAGCTATTCTTTAAAATCCATGGAGGTGATGGATAATGTGTTTGAATCATTTTTGCTTGCTTTAAATGCTAATGAATATTGTTTCTATGCTCCGATCTTTGGCTTGTTTATGAAAGCCTACACTTTGGACCTTCTATTCATCTTAATCTTTATCATCAATAATTCTCAAGCTAACTCATCTAATGTGAGCTTGTTTATGTCCTTAGTTGCCTCTATTATTGTGTGAAGAGGATCATGCTCCTTGGGTAGAATTTTTATCACTTTTCTTTGAAGTCCTATAAAAAAACACTTCTCCATAATTTGTTAATCTATTATTAATGTTTGTAAATTGAATAAAAATTTTCTTTTTCATTATAAAGATCTAATAATCATGTTTAAGAATATTTATTTTTGCATCTTTAGCTTTTGAAATACCTTCATAAGTTACTTCTAACTTCTTCTAAACTTCAAGTGTGATATGAAACTTCATAACTAGATTAAATTCACTAAGATAATTGCCACAATGAAGGTTGTCGAGTACTTTAGCATTTAATTATGCCATTCTTCTTTTGTCATTGCTAGGTTTGTCAACTAATTTGATCGGATTATTACTTTAATCACAAGGTAAATCACAAGTATTATTGATCACTTCCGGTAATTTTAAGTTAGTTAACTCAGTCTAGCTATTTTTTCAATATAAATAAAATTTACCAACAAATATTGGTGTACATAGTGAATAAAAACCTTCATTTAATGTTACATCCATATTAATCATATTGAAGTCATACAAAAAACCTAATCGAACAAATAAACTAACAAACATAAGTCATTTTGTAACCATGCAAATAAATAAGTCAGAAATTAAAATTAGTGTACAAAAAAATTATAAATAAAGTAAACTTAACAAAAAAGACTAAAACATATAGTATAGTTCAATCAAATCATTTGACTCAAAATTTTGTTTCAAACCTACTCTAATGCCAATTGAAATCAAATGAGTGTGCCTGTATCTAATGATAGGAAAATAAATTATGGGTTTTAAAATTATGCCCTACTCAATTCTTTAACAAGATCAAACTAGACCTAGGAATATGGAAATGTTGTGCTGCACAATGTAAAAGAAGAAGAAAATTATAGTAAGGAAAAGAACTTTTGATAAAACTATTCAATTTGTTACATTTTTTTATGAATAAAGAAAGATATAATGAGCCCAAAATTATGAAGGGAAGAGAGCAAACTATTATGTGTTGGAATTAGTTTGAAGAGTTTGAAATTTCAACTAGTACTAAGCTGTAGTAGGCTGTCAAAGGATTATATAAAAGGACAACATTATATTGTGCTCTGGTAAGATCTCAAAATGTTTTTCAAGTTCAATTATCATTTAATTCATATTGGCCAAATTTTTGTATAAAACCATTGATCATAGTAGTCAAAAGTTTAAGGAAAACTAATTTTATGATCTATTTCTTAATAGCTTGCAAAGTTCTTCTGGATGGCTTTGTAATCACAATTAACTGCTAATGAGTTAGACATTAGATGAGATCTAGTATAGCTATTGGATCAAATTAGATGTGTTCTCGTTGCTTAGATCAAGAAATGTAAAAATGATAGAATTATATATGGTTTGATCGTGGAGGATTAGAATTGGGCTATGTGATTATCTCATAACAGATCTTAATCATTTTATTTATCAATAATAAAGGTATTAATGATCTCAACAATAAAATTCAAATTTAAGAATTACAAGCTAACCAGTCCAAGGAAAGGTTAATTGATAAAGAAGACAGAACAATAATTGTCCATAAAATTGAGTGAGGTTTTGATTGTCCAATATGTGCCTTGAATGATATATCACCAAAATATGAACTCTCAGTCATCTGACAATCATTGTATTGTAAGACTTCATGCATGTTTTAGCATTGAGTGTTTAACTTGGGAAACATTTTATTCCCACATAATAGTGTATTAAAGTGCTTCTACAATCTGTGCTAGAATAATGTAGCTAAGATGGAGTTTGCTTTCGTATTTTGGGCTTCAAATTTGATCTCCTTGGCCACCTGATTCCTGCAGGTTTAACATATGTGCATCAAACTTCACAAATTGCTCATTTTATCAAGTTTTTCCTGGCTCGATCCTTCCCTCACAAAATGTTAAGTAACACACCCTTATTATGATGGGGCTTGAACCTACTTTGATTCAGTTGTCTCTTAACTCGAGGCCCAGATGAGCTTGATCAGCTTGTTTGCTTTGCACTAGGTCCATACTTTGGTGTTAGGCTTAACATAAATATATATATTATATATATATTCATATGAAAATAGAATTATTTTTACTCATTATGTTTTTTCAAATTTAACTAAAATAATTTTAAAAAATATAAGTGAGATTTAACAAAGGAAATGATTAAGAGGGTGAAAATTGAATCCTAGAGGGTGCTTAAATCAAGCAAATGTTATAATAATTTTGATGTAAGTTGGATTTGAAGTTGACATAGGTATAGAGATGTGTTGTAGAATAAATAATGAACAAACTAACATTCTTTTTCATAAAAATGGAAAACATTTCAAATTTGAAGTGTATTTCTTTATTCTTTGAAGCTTACTAAATAATTGAAGTTGCTTTAAAGACCAGTAATTTACCATCTTCAACAGTGAATGTCATGTTCTTCAAAACTAAACTCGATTCACCCTAAAGAATGCTATTTGAATAAAATGCTAAACATTTATGGCTTAACAAATTCAATACAATGGTCACCTAGTGCATTAATAAAGAGATAAGTGTTATTATTTTTAAATATGTGTGTTTTTAAATCAAGATCTATCAGTTTCTAATGAATTTAATTAAAAAAAGCAAATAGTAATTTTGATCGATATCTAAGATGTAAAAGTATGTCATTATCATTAAAGGCATGCTAGAATTGAGTTCCTTAATGATCTCATGATTACTCAAGTAATTTGAGAATTCTTGTGTAAGTTGTTTCCATGCTCCTTTAACAATAATTAATAGAAATTTAGTCAAATTTTAAACATGCAAGCTTGATGATTAGGCTATTTTGAAATGAAGATGCCAAAGCAACAATCCATGTGGAAGTGAATGTGAAGTTCATGTAAAAATTATTTTATGGAAATATTTAAATCAAAAGTATTAAAAATTATGAGTGATCCATGTTATTTGCTAAGACTTCATGCTATATGGTTGGCATTCTTACAAGTTGCTTTAGAACAGTATTAATCCATAAATACAAGATGTTATCTTGATTAAGAATGATGTGTTTCAAGTTTGAAACATATGAACTATGATACGATTGGGATATTTATTCACAACCCTAATTTCTCGATTGAAAAATCACTGCAATATTTTTTGTGCTCAAATGACGTAGACCAGGCTATGAACATTATGTTAACACTTCATAATAGCAGCCAAACACAAAGAATTGTTGCAACCAAGGTTTTTCTTTAACTTGTTCATGGGAAGCTTTTGACACATCTCTATTATGAGAGACACATTTATGTCGTTTTCTAAATCAAATTGGCTTTTAGGGTGAACATAGCCCTTAGTTTTTTATGTAAAGCTTACAAGGGCTTAGTTTTAATCCATGAAAGATGGTTACATTTGTTTTGGTCATTATTTGTTGGCATGAAGGATTGGTTTTCAGTAGAAGAACTTAAGTATATGAATAAAATTAGATTATTAAACATTGTTATTTTGATATGGCTAACCCTAGTTCTAGGTTAAAAAGACTTTAGATTCTTAGTTAATCTATAGGATGATATTCCATATATGAAAAGCTCAGTTAGCATAAGAAAGTGGGTATATCACTAGTTAAGATTTTCTCATAAACATATAAAACATAAGTTTTGCTTTTGGATAGACTTATGATTTCTTTTTTGTAATAAGGTTGTCACCACTAGAAGGTCCTATTGTTAGAAAAATGTTATTAACTCTTGGTGAGCTTTCTATGGTTATGAATGACAATGCCATTAGATAGTGAAGTGTTGAGACTTAGAGATACGCAAGGCTTGTTCATGGATAGAATTATATTTGTGATATTGTCCAAACCATTGGCTTGATTTCTTCTTTTGGCTAAGATCATTAGTGGTGAAGATTAGTTTCATAGACATTGGGTTAAAACTATGAATGGCTACTTGGGTAACGTGTGTGGCCCAAGGGAGGCTATTAAAAATTTTCAATTTAATAGGTTTACCTACAAGATTTGAGAGTTACCATGAAGCTTATGCGAACCCATGGTTGATGTAATAATAAGTAAGATATTGTTCCTAATTTTAAAGACCAAAGATTTGGAGCCAAATAAAAAACATAAAGGATAGTCTAGATAGTTAATGAAATAATAAGGGGCGTATTAAATAACATTAGATCAAGTACTAACTATATGATTGATGTTTGATTCGATTATGGTATATGATTTAGAGGAAACCCTTATTTAGCCATGTATAATTGTAGCACAGATAGTTGACTTAAAGTTTGAAGAATTTTAGTGATTCGAAATAGTATATTATTCTTTAAAAGAAACCATCAAAGTAATTTATTTGACCCTATTTGGTTGACTTTATGATTTAAAGAAAATCTTATGATGTCTAGGTAATTTTTTGTACCATAGTTAGTTAATTAAGGGTTTAATGAGACGTTAGGTACTTGATTTTTTTTGAACAAACAACAATAGTGCTTAAATATCAATAAATAAATGATAGATTAATGCTAATAGCCCATGTAATTTGTCATAATTAAAATAAAAATTTAGATAAAATGGATCTTAGATTGTGAACCTTAAAAAAAGATATGCAAGTTAGATATTGCTACTACATTGATAAGGAGGTACCAATTCTGCATGATTAGTTGAAACCATAAGAGAGTTAGATCAATCGTAAGAGGCTTTAAGATTTCCTGAGTGCCATTTGTAAGTTCAATGTGGTAATGAAAAGTTGCACATTTAGTCCCTTCGGGATTACATGATGTTCTAAGATATATGTTACGGACTGCATGCAGTTTTTTAGGATGCTTAGATCACTATAGTGTTAGTGCATGTGACTGACATTACCAATTGTTGTGTTCTAACTAATGTGATGAGACAAAAAGGCATGGTCTTGTTTTGAGTTTATTGAGTATCGAAGGAGTATTGAATTGTTTGTGGAACACTTTGCATCTATCTTTTAGCGTCAAAATTGAAGCATCAGCTTAATTCACTAGATAAAGACACAACAAATGAGACTTTACTTGATATTGATTCTTTCTATTACTTATTATATATATATATATGTATATATATAACCTTTCTATTGCTTTTCAGTTTTACAATATAACTCTAGGATTCCTTACTAAACTCCCAAGCACACTACTCCATATACTTATATAAGAACAAGTTGTTATAAGTTACTTAAGAGCTGAAGTTTTAAGCATTAAAATTTGTTGATCTTTTGGATGACATTTATATTTGTATTTAATGATTTTAATACGCTTCATTTCTATTTTTATTGATTATTTTTAGTTGTGCATATTAAGGGGTACTTGATTGCTATTTGAGTGCTCTAGCATTATGATAATTATAATATATTCTAGGTTCAAGTATTGTTGAGGATTTTATTTTAGATTGGATATTTATGGCTTTTATATTATGTATTATGGTATTGGATATCGATGAGTCATAAGACAATCTTTTCATTCTAGCATATATGGCACATTTTTAGGCTTTTTTTGTGTCATATGCAAGCCATTGCATGTTGGTGGGTCATATAGCATGGGGTGAATGAGTTTCTAAATAGAATTTTTTGCTTGTTGGTAAGGAGAAAAGGAAATTTTTGTGGGACTTTTTGAGCATGATGGTCAAATTGGTGGAACATTGCTCCAAGTTTTAATGTCAACTCAATGAACTGAATGAATTCATTGGCAAGTACATTGATGGGTATATGCATTTTGTTATATCTGGTGGTTTTATTAAAATAATTTTTTGATTTCTTAGGTGTGATTATGCAACAAATTATCAATTAAGATAAATTAGTGACTCTACCCTAAAAAGATGACTAAGAGTTTTCTTTTTTTTTTGCAGGCTCTAATAGGTTGAATTTGCACCATAAAATAATTTAGAAAGTTGATGAGTTTGAGTTTTGAAAACCTCAAGGAAAGTTAGTTTTTTAGATTTAAATGAAACTCATGATGGCAAGAGTTTCACCCTTGAAAAAACTTAGAGAAGAGATTGTTTCTTATGCTTTATAGATTAGAACAAGTTCTTATGATTTCTCTACAAGCATTGGCAAAAGTGAAAGGAAACACTTGGAAAAAATCCAAATGGATTAACGGTTGATAAGGCTCGTTGGCTCAATCAACAAAATAATTTCTAAGTATAATTTCTTTTATGAAATTTTTTCGGTTATCACCCTTATTACAATTTGGGTAAATATTTGTTGTTGCTATTTAAAGCATGATTGCTTTTTAATGTTCTAATTTTTAAAATCTTTTATACACAAAATTGACCATCTTCATTCGTTCTTCAATGCCAAACTTGTGGTATTAGAGCAAGGATTGTAATGGCCTAGCATCTAAGAGAGATTCTAAATGAACAAACTTTTCTACTCATACATTTATGGTTTAAAATCAATCCACCATTGAATAATAACTAATAAATAAAATACCATTTTATTTCTAGGAAATGACAATGGTCCACTTGTAGAATTGATCAATTATCAGATTTCAAAATTAATTTTGAAAGTTATGTTTAACCAATTGAAACAGTATATGATAATCTTCTATAAAATCCATTTCATAAACTGATTCAATTATTGATCATCGTAATAGAATTAAAATCAATTTTTATCAGATAATTGGAGCATAAAACCTATTGATTGTCTTAAGATACACATTAAAAATACAATTAAAGGGATAAAGGATAAATTGATTGTTGCACCTAATGCAACTATTAAAATTTGTGCTTCTCACATAAAGTTGTTATCCATAACTATAAATTGTCTTCACTAAAAGTGTGTGCCTATTTTAAAAATGATTACCTTTTTTGTTAACAATGTCATAGATGATGTGGAGTCATGGCTACAACAGTGAGAGCGAACAATGAGCTTCTAAAAACCGTGATGCAAAAGAAATTATATAACGACAAATTTAGCTCAACAATTTTGTATACATTTGAAGATAACTTCTGGTAAAAAAGTGAAACAATCTTCAAAATGCTACAGGATGAATTGAAAGCCATGAAAATTAACATTAATGAAAGACCCCACGAGCCTAATGACTTGAATTCCATTAAAATAAACCTAATGTAGTTTCTTCCCATACATAAGATAAATATTTCACCTAAAGATGTACTAGTCTTAATCAGACTTGTAGCCATGTCCAAATTGACTCCTCTATTTCCAATTAGTCACTTATAACTTTATCATTGTAGGACTCAAGTACACTTGACACATGGTAGGAGTCAATTTTAAGAAAAATCCTTGTAAAATTACATTCCTATGGTACTAGACCATTTAAAATTATAAAAAAAATTAGGTATCAATGCCATGATTTTGATTTAGCCAAATATTATGATGTAAGCATTACCATTAATATTTGTGATCCCTTACTTTGTACATAACCAGGCTCATTACCTAGTGAGTCTTTTGAATCTTCACCAACATTATCGAGCAAATCTGTCCTACTTCTACAATTAGCCCATTGTAGTTTTTTGAGAGATCAAATGGAGCAAATATTAAGTAATCAAATAGTTTCACATAGGATTAAGAACAACAAGTACTTTTCATATGTTGGTGATTTCATCTCACCACTAATAATGTTTTGATTGCCATGGAGGAGCTTCACAACAAAAACACAGGATGTTAGAAGAATATCAGAGAAGTTTCCTTAGCTCTAAGATATTGATCTCTTTCCAATTTGGGATTGGTGATGTAATAGCATCACATAAAATACACAAATGTTTCATTTGGAGCCATACTAATCTTTTTTAGGCATGTAGTCATGCCAAGATTAACTTTACTTCACATTAATCTTTACTTTCATTAAGTTTGTTAGGGTTAATTACAATCAATCCCTATTTATTTTCCATTTAAGTTTTTTGTTAGTATGTTAAGTTATTTAAATCTACACCTTAGTTTAAGTAATTCAAAGGTCAATTGGTAGCTTTTAAGATGTTTTAGCTATAAATTTGCTAGAGAATGTCTGTTCAGTAGCGTCATAACTATACTAATGTAGAATTTTGATGAAAATGACTTCAATAAGGCTTAAAATAAAGTTTTCGGTTGTTTCTACTATCATTCAATGACATTTCCACTACCATCAGTGGTTAATGACATCATCTATGCAACCTCACCCAAACACCATTGACCCTTTGAAGTCATTGATCCACTCAACCCATCCTAAGCTTTCAACATGCATAGGCTTAATTTCTTAGCATGCTTGACCAGTTAACAAATACTCTTCACTCTAACCCACAACGACAAGAAAACTAGAGCAAAGGTGTCACGTGCCACTCCCCTACACCCACTGATCACATGGCTCACCTCCTCATTACATATTATATTATCGATCCAAATGTACAGTCAAATTTATCAACTATAATAATAATAATTAAATGTTTTAGATTTTTAAGGATTTTTTATTGAATTTAATCATTTCTTTATAATTTGTGGTGATTTTTGGAATTTTCAAATTTCCTTCACATATTTAAAATGTGTAAACTCCAAAATATTCTTTTATACTTATGCTAATAAATTATTATTGTATCCTTAAGGCCTCTATAAATAGGAATACTAACGATGTTGTAAAATTTGTAGTTATGAATTAAGTAATGAAGTGCTATGATAAAATTTTTTTGGTATGTGAATATCATGAATGATTAATATGCGATGTGATTTAAGTGTTTTCTTAGGAATGCAAGGGAGAGGCTCATCCCATTTATCCAATATCCTCAAAGAGCATTAAGTCACTAGGGAAGTTCTTAACCACTTTTTTTAAGTTTTAAAAAATTAAATGTCTTGCCCAACTTTGTCATTTGTGCATGTGATCAAATGATTTTTTTTGTTTGGCCTTGTAAAAACTTTGCTTATGGGTGTACCTCACTACTTCACAATCATCATGACTACATGGAGTGTCAATTAATAGAATAGTGTTTTCTTTAAGTTGTGGTCCCTTACCTTAAAAAACAATGTAAGTCTTTGGTTTCTAGAAAAAGCTTTTACTTATCCAATGGTCTTAGGATTTTCAATTCTAAATTAAAAATAGTATAGGTATGCTCCTATATTGATATATTACTTGAACCAAAGTTTTTAATTTTTTTGAGCTAAAATAAGTTTTAGCAAATCATCCTACATGAAAACCACACAACTCTTTTACCTTAAAATATGTTGAACCTAATAAGAGACATTCCAACAAAACCACACAACTCTTTCATCTTAAATCATGGTGGACCTACTAGGAGACATTCTAGAATTCTTCTTTGGAGAACTAATATATGATGTTTCTTTCATTTTCTTAGTTAATGTTTTGTACCATTTCGATCAACTATGTTAGGCTATCAGTTTTTGTGCTTTCTGATGAGAATCATACGATAAGATGGTCAGGAAACCTGAAAGTGAACCTGATTGTAATATTTTGCCATAAAATATTGGTTAATTGTACGATATCATTTGTTAACAAAAGTAATAAGCATACAAGTGTGAAGTAGATTTAGTTTGTGTTAGTGTGACATCACTATTGTGTTATTTCATGATGTGATGATCATTAACATCAAAAGAATTTGATGCAACCAAGGTAAATAATTACTATTGCTTAATAGAACTACAACACATCATTCAATAAGAGGTACTATGAGATAATGGAAATTGTGATTTGGTCCAAGATAATTTAATTATTGTGTTGTGTTAATCAAACCAACATATAAGGGCATTAATATGGAATTCAATGGTCAATTTAAGTTAATACTATGATCATATAGGAATGAGATTTTGGTTGTATATGCATGAGATTAAGGGAAGGAAAATGATCTATGTTTGATAACTTGTGTGCTATGTGAGCAATGGTTGTATACTACAGTTAGTAATATTATATAAGTGTAACCAGTTCAAAATTCTATCACACCAAAGGATCCTCTAAATATGAGATGATAAATGTGTACTTATATTTTATCATGCATGCAAACATAGTTGATCATACTTTTATATTCAAAAAAGTTTTAGGCAGTCAAAGGTGATTTGGATGAACATATATTATGATATAGGTATGGTATTAGTGTGATATAAAGAAGTTGAATAATTTGAGTCTTGTGATGAGTTACTTTTGATCACAACCTTTAGTGTCAAGGTGTCTAATTTCAAATTGTTGGAAACAACGTTGATCATGGTGATTAAATTATGATTTTGGACAATCCAATTAGTATAATCTAATTAGATCTTTGGATCTTATTGAGATAGATTATGGGTTTGCAGTTATTTATATACAAGATTCTTGGCTTAACTAGCCTAGAAGACACTCACCAATTTTTTTAGTAAATCCATAGATTTAATAGTGTTCAATTAAGAGTATTTAAGTGTTAAGATGTTTCTTTATTAAGTTTTAAGAATATTTAGTCAAATTAGGGAGCAAGGTGACCAATCAAGAGAAGCTAGGATAAACAAGATCTACCCATGGCCAAGAAGATGAAGAATGATCCCAAGGCTTGAAAGAGAAAAGGTTTATCCTAAGAGAAGTCCTTTGCTTAGATAACAAGGTAGGTTGAACCTTAGCATTATAGATGCAAAATGTAGATAATTTCTATTTGAAACAAATTACTAATTTTATAAAGTTGTATGTGAATAATTGTGATCCATAATGTATTAACATATGTTAGACACTTCGTCAAGTTTCTTGATTTAAGAATGCAAAAGAAATTTAATTAGGACATGTCCAATTATATATGGTTTGGAAGTATATGGGATTATCCATCACCTCTATCAAGTTCCACTAAATCAAAAAGGTATGCAATGACTTTTCAACATATTCCTACTAAGTAAACCTCATTTTGTGACCTATAACTTGGAGGATTTTACTTGTGCAGGTATTCGATTCCTCTTTATTAATCTCGTTGTTATTAATAAACCAAGCATATTCTCTGATATAATCTTACCTAGGCATGTATGATGGAATAACATTATTTTATGCATGCTAAACTAGAGATTCTTTGTTAGTGTACATGTAAATTAAAACGTTTAATTTAGAATCTCAATTTTTGTTATCATTCATCCCTCAAACGAAACATGACTATGCATAATTATGCTTAAGAGCATATTCATTAGGAATTAGTTGTTGACATTAGGAATACGCAAGCAAAGAGAGTTTTTTTAACATGGAAGCGTTGATTCATGTTTTTCAAAATTTCTTACCTAAGGCATGATAATTTTTGTTTATAATGGACATCATGTGCTTTTATGAACATGAGAATTCTAGCATGATTTATTAGCACAGTTAATTACCTATTAATGTTAGAGATTTTGTTTAAATTTCAAACATGTAAGCTTGTTGATTTATCTAAAGTGAATCCTTGGTAACCATAGTGCCAACCATATACATGTTAATTCCTTGTTCATTTTGAAATTATCTTTTGAAAATCCTTAACAATAAAAAAATTATGAATGAAGATAATTCCTATTATTATGATGACTTCGCACTTTTTGGAAATTTATTTACAAGCTCATTCCTTAATTTGCTAAGTTGCTAGAATAGAGTCATCATCCTATGTGAAAATTAAACTCATTGCTCACAAGCAAATTTTGTTATGTTGTAATCTATATGAGTCATGCAATATCTCAGTTTAATGATGGTGAATTTATGTTTCCAATAAGAATACCATAACAAATTTATGACATACACTTATAATTCTAAAACCATTCTAAGAAATAAGTAAAATTGTCTTTTAAAAAATTTAGGCCTAGCTTAGATAATGAACGTTAGGATGACACATCTAAAGTTTACCAAACCTATGAAATTCTCTTGTCTAAGTACCCTCTTACCTAGGATATGCATAGGAAGCTTGAGGTGTGATTTGGTTAAAGCATGTGAGACATTAGCTTAAGCTCTTAAGTGAACATATACAACTTCTAAGGTTAATATTGCCCTCATTTTCTAGTCAAAAAGCATGGAATGGATTTACTTTTTCCCTCAAAAGAAGTTTAGGTTTGTTTCGAAGATTCAAGGCTCTGATAAACTTGGAATAATAAATTTTGTTAATATTTTATTACTGAATACTTGTTCAATTTTATCTTTTTAAGGATTGGTTAGCATTAGAAATGGAAAAAATGCTAGTTATGTATTTAGATAAACATATGTAAGGTATGCTTAGCTTTAGGTTAAGTTGTGGATTTAGTTTATGCTGAAGAAATTGCCAATTGATGGTCTTGCAAATTGATTGAATCAATATCAATTGGTGAGCCATTGTGCATGTAATGGATAATACCTTATGGTAGTAAAACTCTTAGTAAAACTCTTGGAAGAAGATAAGAAAGCTTAGGTTAGTCATTAGGGATGTATAATGCTTTGACAAGGAGTTCATTATTTTTGTAATGTTGGATAAACCTTTGGCGTCATATGGTTAATTGGGTAAGAACATAAGTTACATTTATTAAGCTATCAGTCCACATGACAAAACCCTAAATAGTAATGCAAGTGATGTGCATGTCTTAAGGAAGGCCTTTACGAAGGCTGCTATTGTTATGGTTTGGTTGCTAGAGATAAAGGAATGACTAATGTAATGTTCTTCAAGACCTTGTTGTAATTTTCTTCTCTTAATAAGAGCACTAGATTAAAATCTCATTTGTCATATCTCTATCTAGTGAATTAAGTTGATGCACAAAGTTTTGATGTTAAGAAATAGATGTAAGGTATTCCACAAACAATACACTACCCCATCCATACTCAATAAACTCATAACAAGACCTTGCACTCAAGCTTCATCACATGAGCTAGCACTCCATAATTGGTAATATCAATACCATTGGCTAACCCTATAGGGATGTAAGAGTCCTCAATAACTATATGCACGACTTGACATATATCTTAGAACGTCATCTAATCCCTAAGGGACTAAATGTGCAACTATTCCCTGCAGGATTGAATGTCTAAGTGTCACTCATGCAAACTTAAGGCCTCTTATGATGTACCTAACTCTCCTTCTTCATGTTTAACAAATCATGCAAAATGGTCACCTCCTTATGAATGGAGTAGCAATAGCTTACATGCATATCTTTTATTTAAGTTTCATAATCTGGGGTCCATTTTATGAAAATTATCACTTTAATTAAGGCAAATTCCATGGCCTATTATCATCATTCAACTCTTTATTTAATAATATTTAAGAATTATTATTGTTTTCTCAAAAATAAATGAAGTACCTATGGCCCCATCAAGCCCTAAATTAGTTATATATAGTACAATGAATTACCTTGATATCAAAAGATTGTCCTTAAAACCTAAATCAACCATATAGGATATAACAAATTAACTAGGCAACATATGGTTTCCTTTCAACTATAAATAAACTCTTTTCATTAACAAGGGTTCTTCTAACATTAAGTCAACAATCTGGGGTACAATCAAGTATATGACCAAATTAGAGTCCCTTTAATCCCTATACCATAATTGAATTAAAAGTCAATCCTATCGCTATTATATGATATAATGTTATTTAATATGCATCATATTATTTTGTTGCTTTTCTAGGCTACCCATTAAGTTTTTATTTGGGTCCACATCTTTCAACTTCAAACTTAGGCATAATATCAAAGTTTTTATTACACCAACCAAACATGGCTTCACATAAGTTTCGTAGAAGCACTCAAATCCCATAGGTAAACATAAGCCATTGCACCTTTCTTAAAGGCCTCCCATGGGCTACACACATTGTCCAAATAACCATCTAGAGATTTAGCCAATTGTCTAAGAAACTAATTTTTTCTACTTATGATATCAACCAAAAAATGAAATAAAGTAGTGGGTTTGGCCAACATTACAAATAAAATTAAGCCTTTTGTGAAGCCTTGCATATTTCTAAGGCATGACTTGAGCCCTTCAACATTCATCAAAGGGATTTAGAAAGCCCTTCAATATCTAATGGCCTTATCATTCACAACCAAAAAAGGCTCACCAGGTACTAATAACATATGTCTATCAATAAGACCTTCTAGTAGTAATAACCTCAATATAAACCAATTTATTAGTGTACCCCAAAGAAAGGCTTACCTTACATAAGTCTATGAAAAAATCTTAACTAGTAATACACCCAATTTGTTAAAGCCTTTCATATGTAGCTCATCATCTTACAGGATTACCTAAGAACCTCAAGTTTTTTTTAAGTTGAACTAAGAATCATTAATATGATAATAACAATATCAAATAATCAACTTTTATCCATATTCTTAAGTACTTCTAGTGAAAACCAATTCGTTCATGCCAACAAATAATGACACTAACAAACATAGCCATCTTTCATGGATTAAAACATTAGCGTTCCAAGAATTGCATAAAAAACTAAGGGCTATGTTCGCCTTAGAAGCCATTTAGATTTAAAAGGGGCACAAATGTGTTTCTTATATCACTTAATAGAGACATGTCAAAAGCTTCCCGTGAATACCTTAGTAAAGAAAAAATTTGGCTACAAGAACACATAGCGTTCGACTATTATTTTCAAGTGTTAATGTAATGTTCATAGCCTTGTCTACGTCAATTGAGAACAAAAAATCTTCTAGTAATTTTTCAGTCAAGAAATCAAGGTTATGAATCAATTTCCATATTGTATCGTCTTTTTTTGTGTTTCCAATTTGAAGAACATTATTCTTAATCATGATATCCTTTAGTATTTATTGAGTAATACTATGCTAAAGCAACTTGTAAGAATGCAAACCATATGGCATGAAGTCTTGGCAAGTAACATAAAGCACTGATATTCTTTAATAATTTTGATTTAAATATTTCCATAACATAATTTTCATGAGAAATTTGCATTCACTTCTACATGGATTGTTCTTTCGGCATCTTCATTTCAAGATATCCTAATTATCAAGCTTGCATGCTTAAACTTTTGGCTAAATTTCTAGTATTTGGGGTTAAAGGACCATGGAAGAAAAATTACACAACAATTCTCAAATTATTTGTGAAATCATGAGATCATTGATGATCTCAATTCCAGAATGCCACTAATAACAAAGACATACTTTTATGTCTTGGGTACAGATCAAAATTAAAAATTTAATTTTTTTTTAATTCAGTTAATAAGACACTAATAGCTCTTCCCTTAAAAAGAATAAGTTTAAAAATAATAACATATATCTCTCTATTAAATGCACTAGGTAACCTTTGTGTTGCAATTGTGAAGCCATAATTGTTTAGCATTTTTTTTAAGTAGGTTTGTTTAAGGGGTATCAGGTTAATTTTGAAGAATGCTACATGGAATATTGAAGATAGTAAATTTTTGGCCTTCAAAGAAACTTGGGCAATTTAGTAAGCTTCAAAGATTAAAGAAATGCACATCAAATTTTAAAATATTTTCTTTTTTATGAAATAGAACATTAGTTTATTGATTTTTAATCATACGACACATCTTTCTACTTGTAAGAACTCACATCAAACTTCATAGTCATAATTATTGCAACATTTCAATTTTTTAGGATGCATTTATGATTCAATTTTTCACTTACTAAATCATTTCCTCTATTAAATCTCACTTATTAATTTTTTTAAATTTAATTTTAACTAAATTTGAAGAATGAAGTTAAGTAAAAATAATTCTATTTTAATATATATATATATATAGTTACGTTAATAATGCACCTAATTATGACCCAAGTGCAAAGCAGTCAACTTTATCAAGCTCACGTTGGCTTTGGAAACATCAAGTCAACAGACAATAGGAACTGTGTAGGCTCAAGCCCAATCGTGGTCAAGGTGTACTCATGAACCAATACAACATAAGTTAAGGGAAGGATTGAGCCAGCAAAAACTCGAAAAAATGTGCATGGCTCACATATGCTAAACATGTTAGAATCAAGTGGCCAAGGAGATAAAATCCCAAGCCCAAATGAAGGAGTAAGACGCCATTTCGGCTCACATTGTAAGTGTTCAAATGTAAAAGCACTTTTAATATCTTGTCATGTGGGAATAAAATGTTTTTCTAAGTCAAACAGCTTTATGCTAAAGCATGCATGAAGTCTCACAATCCAATCATTGATCAGATGACCAAGAGTTCACATTTTTGTAAGTGATGGTTCTATGCACTTATTGGATGACCAAAACCTCATCCAATTTTATGGACAACTAGCTTTCTTAGCACCTTATCAATTAACCTTTCCATGGATTAAGTAGCTCATAGCTCTTCAATTTGAATTCTATGGTTGAGATGATTACATCCATCACAATTAATAAATGATATGATGAAGATCCAAAATGACATGATTAGATAGCCCAAATCTAATCCTCCATGATCCAACCATACATAATTCTTTCATTTTTACATTTTTTCATCTAACAAATAAGAATCATCTCCAATTGGATACGAAATGGTCTTGCTAATCCTATCTAGTGGCTAATTTCGTCATAGTAAATTGTGTCAATGCAAAAGCCATTAAGAAGAATTTCGCAAGCTATTTGGATCAAGCTTACAAAATTATTTTTTCTTGACTTTTTAACAAATATGATCAAACTTTTTCTACAAAATTCTAGCTATTGAAAAACGAAATTACTAATCAAAATGAACAAAATTTTGATATGAAAAAGGAGCATTACATAATGTTCTACTTTTATATAATCCATTGACAGCTTACTATAGCATAGTGTCAAATGAAATTCCAATCTCTTCCAAGGAATCCTAACACTTAGTAGTTTGCTTTCTTCTCTTCATAATTTTGAGCTCATTACTTCTTGCTCTATTCATAAAATAATGTAAGAAATTGAATAGTTTTATTAGAAGTTCTTCTTCTTACTATAGTTTTCATTTTCTTTTAAGTTGTGCAGAAAACATTTGTAAAAGCTTGAGTTTTCTTTGATCTTGTAAAAGAACTGAGCTGGGCTTGAGATCAGAAAATCTTGTGTTATGTTGAAGCAACAAAAGCTAGTATGTTAGAGGTGAAAACCAAGGAAAAAGCTCATGTTGTAAGTTTTGTAATAATCATATTTTTCTACCTGATTTGATGATTGAGGATGTTACACTCAATTTTCTTAGTATCTTCGAATCCAACATTCCTACCAATCTAGCTCATCTCTTCAAGTTTTTTGCTCTAATTTTTTTATATTACTTGGTAACTCTAAATCTTCTTTTATGTGGCCTTTATGATTGTTTAAATTAGTTTTCTTACTTTCATAAATTTTTCTAATTTCAAGTTTAAATTTTTACTTATTATTAAAATAATATTTTATTGTTATTTATTTAATTAAATTTAGTAATTTAAAGTAATTCTAAATGAGGACCTATTGAAATAAAGCAAATGTTGTTGAACATGTGTCAACAAGCTCTATTTAATTAATCATTCATTTTAATATTTTTAAATTTTTAATATCAAATAGTTTTAAAATGACTTACAAGATATTTTGATTTCTATCTTATTTGATTATCAAGAATATTAAACTTTCTCATTTTAGTATGTTGGAATTTCAACTTTTTCATGCATTTAATCCCCTTTCATTAAATGATTGTTTCGATTTGGTTATATTGCTATGATATTCTAAATCTCCCATCTTTTTTACGTTTAATTCACCTTGATTTAATTATATTATGTTGCTTCAATTTAACTCATTTTTGCTTTAATATATATTTACATAAAAAACGATTTATTATTATTTATAATTATTTTCTTTTGTAATTCATAGTAATTCTTAACAACGCTCGATTGGATTTGGCAAATGTTGTTGGACTTGCCTCAACAAGCTCTACCTAATTATTTTTTTTAGCATTTTTTAACTTATTTTATAAGATTTTTGTAGTCTATATGACATAATTTGGCACATATGTTATTTTTTAATTTAGAAAATTCTAATAGACATCTTTTGTACCTTGGAATGCTAAATTCTCATAAAATCATTTTTTAAATTCATAATAATTCCAATGAGATCAAATGGAGAACAAACAAAAGTTAGCGGAGTCATACAGTGAGTATCAATAACATTTTTATATTTTTTCATATCTTATTTTCTAGTATTTTGGCATACTTTATAAGTAATTTTGATTTATGCTAATTTGATGATCTTGGATGTTACATTAATTCTTCTAGGCATCAAGGAAATTAAGTTTGCTAGACATTTTATCTCATTTCATCAATTATTTTTTTTTATTTGGTTATGTTGGATTACTTTAATTTATCTTATTTAAATTTTAAAATATGTTTTCATTTTATAAAAACAATAATTTATTCTAATTAAGATATGATCAATAGTTAAAAAAATTAAGACTATCTCAAATAGTCATTTTAATAATTTAAAATGTTTTATTTTCAAAATGTTTGATAGGCTTTATGAAATATCTTGATTTGTACCCTATTTGACTATTAAGGATGTTACACTTGATCTCCTTTCTATCTTGGAATGTAACATTCTGTGTGATGTATATCATTTCTATAAATGTATCACTCTGATTTAGATATGTTACAATAATATATTAATTCTCTTCTTTTGAGTCCTTCACATCAGTTTTCTTTTAATATATTACACTGATTTAAATGATCTGATTTTCACTTAGATATGTATGTTTATTTAACGTTATAAAATATTGTTTTGATCATTTTTTAATTTTTAATTCATTATAATTCTATACAAGGTCTCACCTTGAGAAAACAAATATTATTGGAGTCTATTGATGAGCTTTATGTAATTAAATATTAAAATTAATATTTTAAATATTTTTTTTATTTTTGTTTGGCATACTTTAGGAGACATTTTGTTCATATATGACTTATTGATAAAGAATATTATACCCAATCTCCATTGTATCGGGAATATAATTTTTGCATATAGTGTATATCATTTCATCAAATGCTTTACCTTGATTTTTTATAGTGCAATGTAACACTAAATGTCCAGTCATGTGGCATTTACATCACATTGATTTGGTTACAATATATTTCCTCAATATATCACATTTCCTCTTTAATATATTTTCTTTACATGAAAATTTTAATTTATTATGATTTATTTTTATTTACTTTGTCAATGTGAAGTTTTCTAAAATAGGTTTGATCAGGAACCAAAATACATCTTTGGACTCATCTTCTTGAGCTTTATTAAGTAAATTATTCATTTTCATTTTTTTAAATACTTTTTCAAGAATTTTGGTAAACTTTACCAATTGTTTTGATTCATATATGATTTGTTTATTGAGTTTGGTTACATTTGACATCCTAACTATCTTGGAGGCTAACTTGGTCATCCAATTTATGTCGTTGTTTCAAGTTTTCACTTAAATTTTCATGTACTATAATGATACTCTAAATAACCCTCATAGGGCATTCACATTGCTTAGGTTTTATTATATTATATTGCTTTTACTTCTCTCATTTTATCAATTATACACACACACACACACACACACACACACACACATATATATATATATTAAATATTAAAAAAATTTATTTATTATTATTATTTAATTTTACTTGACTTTAGGTTTTGCTATACTTTGAAATAAGGATCGATCAAATGGAATAAAGGTGACATCAATTGTTTGAACGAGCTCTATCAATTTAATTTAATATTAATTTTTGTAATTGAAATACGTTTTTGCTTGATATTTTGGTATTCCTACTTAATTTGACATTAAATTTCTTACTTAATTTGACAATCATGAATGTTACAGTCTTTCTCTTGGGTTTATTCGAATGCAACACTTTGGTAAACTTTATCACTTGTGCTACCTTCAAATGTTCTTGATTTGCTTACATTATATTGCTTTAATTTTTTATCTTTATAGATTTATTAATTATTTACTTATTAATAAAATAATAACTTATCGTTATTTATGCTCATTTATTTTTGTATTTCTTAAAAATAAAATATGAGGACTGTTAAGACGAAACAAAAGTCAATAAACTAGACTTCATGGGCACTATCTAATTAAAAATTCTTTTTTAAATTTTCAAATATTTAATTATTTTTACTTTTAATCATTTTGACACTCTTTACAAGGTATTTTATTTTCTGCATAATTTAATGATTGACAATGTTACACTCAACCCCCAAATGAACATGAAATTAAATGTTCCAATACAATTTATCTTAATTCTTCAAATTGTTAGCTTTGATTTTCTTATATTTCTATGAAGCTCTAAATCTTCTCTCTTACAACCTTTACATCACTATAGTTTTGTTGTATAACATTATTTCAATTTATCTAACTTTAGCTTTAAGATATATCAACATAATATTAAAATAATGATTAATTATTAATTTTTTTCATTACTTTGGTAATCTGTAAAAATTCCAAATGGGCTTTAATGGAGATGAAACAGATATCATTTTTGTCGTCTTTTAGAGTACTACTCAATTAAAATTTCCTTTCTTAAAATTTAAAAATGTTTACTTTCAAAGGTGTTTGTATGCTCTATAATTCATTTCGATTCAAATGAGATGTGATAGTCAATGATACTACATTAGATCTTCTTGCAATCTTTGATGACAATTTTCCTATAATATTTATCACTTTTTTGCAAATTTTTTTACTTGATTTGATTATATTACTTGTTAACTTTACATCTCTTCTAAGGTGATCTTTTAGTCACTTTTATATGTTGTAATACATTACTTTAATTTAACGCATTTCAACTATACTATATCTATTTGCTTATTATTAAGATGATAATTTATTATTATATATACCTATTTGTTTTTTTAATTAATGTTTCTCAAAATGAGTATTGAACGAGATGAAAAAAGTTTGTTTTATTGATCTCAACATGCTCTATCTAAATAAATATCTATTTTAATTTTTTTATTTATTTTTTATATATTTTTTATATTTTTAATGATATGTTTTTCTTATTTTATAAGATATTTTTACTCATACTTTATTGTATCATTAAGGATGTTGCACTTGATCTCCTTAATACCATGGAGGAGAACTTTATCCTACTATTTTTCTTTTATCGATAAATTTCTCTCTCACTTATTATATTGTAATGTAACTGTGAATCTCATCTCCTGTGACATTAGTTGTGTCTGATTTGGTTATATTATGTTACTTTTCTTCATAATATTTTAATTTTAATATTTTTGTTAATATTCAAACCATAATTTAATTTTTTTTACTTATTTACTTTGGTAATTTACAAAAATACAGAATGAGATTTGGTTAATTCAAAACAAATATCATGGGGGTGCATCTAAATGACACCTATTCAACTAAATATTTAATTTATATTTCTTAAATACTTTATTTTAATTACTAAAGGCAATCTTCATAAGATATTTTGATTTATACCTAATTTAATAATTAAAAATATTACACTCGATCAACATATTACCTTGGTATACAACTTTCCTAATAACTTCATCTTATTTGTACAACTTTTTAAAATTTTTGTTTTACTATGAAATTGTAATTTTCCACATTTATGCATTTACAATGCATTGAATTATTTATATTGAATTACTTTAATTTATTTCATTTTTGTATTAATATATATTTTCTTATTATTACAATAATAATTTATTAAAATTTAGGATTTTTTTATTTTTTAATTCAAGGTAATACCAAACATTGCTTAGTTGAGATGAAAATAATGTCGTTGGACTCATCCTAATGATTTTCATCAAATTAAATATCTATTTTTCATGGTTTATACTTTTTTATGAGCCATTTTTATTCATAGTTGATTTAACAATTGTAGTTGTTTCACTAGATCTCATTAATTATTTTACAATGAAACTATAATTCTACTCTCTTGTACCTTTAGATCGACTCATTGAGTTATAACATATTGCTACAATATATCTCAATTGAGCTTTAAAAAGATTTAATTAATTAAAAAAATATTTATTATTATTTTTGTTTAGTTACATTTTTAATTCATAATAATTCCAAATAGAATATGATGGAAATTAGACAAATGTTGTTTTCATTGCTTCAATTTAAAATATTTAAATATTTTATTTTTTATGGTGTTAATATTCTTTGTATGATATTTTTATTTGTATATAATTTGATGATTTAATGCTACATCTTCTTTAGACACTTGGAATGCCACTTTGCATGCAACGTACCTTATTTGTTCAAAATAATTGCTTTGGTTTTGGTTAATTACTTTTAAATAAAATTGTTCTCTCGTGTAACCATTTCATTGATTTGCTTTTGTGTATTACATAACTTCAATTTATTTTTTTTTAACATAAAAATTTATTTTCTTAGTATTGAAAATTATAATTGATTACTATTTATTCATATTTTTTTTGGAAATTTGTAGTTATTCAAAATGGGTTCCAATTTAGATTACCAAAACATAATTGGATTTTCCCTAATATATTCTATCAAATTAAAAATTCAATTTTATAAATGTAAATATTTTTATTTTCTTTTAGCATGGTTTATATTATACTTTTATGCTTTATTAATTTATCAAGTATGTTAGACATGATTCCCAAGTATCTTGGATTACAAATTTCTCGATTAATGTATCTAGTTTCTTCAAATTCTTGGGTTTGATTTTATTTCATGATAATGTACCTCTAAATCTCCTTTCAATGACCATTACATGTGTTTGAATTTATTGCATTACATTGCTTCAATTCATCTCACTTCACCTTTTATATTTATTTACTTTATTTCAAAATAATAATAATTTATTATTTATTTTTAAAATTTTTAAATTCATAGTATTTCAAAATAATGTTTGGTTGTGACAAAACAAACTTTCTTTGACTTGTCTCAATGAGTTGCATGAAAATAAGTAATCTTTTTTAATTTTTAAAAATATTTTTATTTGGATTTTAGCATGCTTTACAAGGTATTTTTGTTCGTACATGATTTGGTGATTAAGGATATTACACTTGATCTGTTTAGCATCTTGGAATGAAACTTTCCTATATAATTTATTTTTTTAATCACACGTATTGTTATGATTTGCTTATATTGCTATGTAAGTCTAAATTTCCTCCTATGTGACCATTATGTTTGTTTGATTTGGCCATATTGTATTTCTCTTATTTATCTCATTTTTTCTTCAATAATTATTTATGTTTATTTTCTTTTTTAATTTATAGTAATTCAAAATGAGACCTAATTTGGAAAAAATAAACTTCGTTAGACTATGTTGACAAGTTTTATCCAATTTAAAATTCAATTTTATATTTTTTCAAGCTTTATGAGACATTTCTTCTCCTATATAATTTCTTGAATGAGGATGTTGCACAAAATCATCAATGTATCTTAAAGTACAGCATTTTTGTTTTAGTTATCTCATTTTCTATAAATAGTTTTATATCATTTTGTTATATTATGATGAAATTCTAATTCTTCTTTTGTGTGATGATTACATGCCATTAAATTAGGTATATTATATTTCATTAATTTTGTTCAAGAGAATTTTAATCTATATCTACTTAAAATAAAACTAATAATTTAGTTTTATGTATACTTTTTTAGTTTGGTGATTCACATTTGTTCGAAACAAGGTATGATCATGACAAAGTAAGTGCTTATAGTCTCATCTTGGTGACATCTAGCCAATAAATATTTTCTTTTATTTTTAAAAGTTTTTTATTTTTTAAGATTTTTTCATTTTTGTGAGACATTTTTATTTGTACCTAATTTAGCAATTCAAGATGTTACACTTAATCTCTTTAATATGTTGAAATTTGATAATCTCATACAACTAATCTATTATTAAATTTTTTTTTAATTTTGTTATATTTTCATCAAAGTCTAATTCTCCTCTCATGTGATATTTACATAATTTTAACTTGTTTTTTTACATTACCTTAAGGTTTTTTTAATGATTTACAATAAATTTTTTTATTATTAAAATAATATTTTATTATTTTTAATTAATTGTGTAATTCATAATAATCCAAGGTGAGGCACAACAGAGATGAACAAGTGTGATTATACTTGTCTCGATGGCACTATGCAACTAAATATTTATTTTTTATATTTTAAAGATTTATTCTTTAATTTTTTTGCATGCTTTATAAGGTATTTTTATTTATATTTAAATTGAAGATCAAGGATAATACAATCAATCTTCTCAGAATCATGGATTATTGCTTTCTCTAGTTATTTATCTTATTCTACATTTTTTTTCCTTTGATTTAGTTTTATTTGTTATTAACTCTAACTCTACTCCCTTGTGACCTTCACATCACTTTGATTTGGTTACGTTACATTTCTTAAATTTATGTGATTTTATTATCAATATTTGTTTATTTTAAAAAAAATTATGATTTTTAAAGCTTATTTATTTAGGTAACTTATAGTCATTCCAAATGAGGTTAGATCAAAGCATAACAATTCGCATTGGATTAATTTTAATGCACACTATATAATTAAACATATTCTTTAATATCTCTAAAATATATCATACTATATAGTTTTGGCATGCTTTATAAGATATGTTGATTTGTACTTGATTTGATGATTATGGATGTTATACTCAATCTTCTTAGTATGCTACAATGCAACTTTATCATATAATTAATTAGAGTTTTTTAAAGTTTTTAGTTTGATTATGTTATATTACTATGTAATAGTAAATCTAATCTCATGTGAAATTTGGATGTTATTGATTGTGCAATATTACATTGTTTAAATTTAACATATTAAAATTTATATTTATACCTTAATATTAAAATAATAATTTATTATTATTTATGCTTATTTACATTCGTAATTCCAAATAACTCAAAAGAATTTCTAATCAAGATGAATTAAATGTCATTTAACTCATCTTAAAATACTCTAACTAATTAAACAATTTTTTATAAATTTTTAAATATTACAATTTATTTTATTTTATTATGTTTTATAAGTCACTTTCATTGTGCAAGATTTGATGATGGAAGAAGTTACATTTAGTCATTTCATAATTTTGGAATATAGCTTTCCTATATAAATTATTTCAATTTTTCAAATGTCTTACTTTGACATGGTTATATTACATTGAAATACTAATCCTTCTTTTTATGACCTTTATATTGTTTTCTTGGTTTATTAAATTGCCTGAACTTATCTCATTTCAAATTAATATATATGTATAAGTTATTTATAGGAAAATAATTATGTATAATCATTAAACCTAATTTATGTTTTATATTCATAGTATTTCAAAACAAGGACTCATTAAGATAAAACAAATGTGTGCACTCGAGTAGTTGAGCTCCATGTAATTAAACTGTACTTTTATATATTTGTTAATATTATTTTATATTAGTTTTACTCTCTTTATAATACATTTTTATTCATATTTTATATAATGATCATGGAAGTTACATTTCATCTTCTTTTTATCTCAAAAATGAATTTTTGTTACAAGCTATCATTTTTATTAATATTTTTCCATAAATTTGGTTATATTACTTTTAAAGAAAAACTCTACTCTGATGTGGCAAACATCATTTTTTTTACTTATATTATATTTTTAAAAATGTCACACCCTGGAATTAATATATTTATACATATATATATAGAATTAATATTAAAGTATTTATTTATTATTTATTATGTATATTTAATTTGGCAATTCAGAGTAATTCCATGCAAGCAATAATGGAGATAATAGAAATGTTAGTTGACACTTCTTGAAGAACTCTATTCAATTTAGATATTCATTTTTATATTTTTAATTTTTTTTATTTTCTAAGATTTTATCATTCTTTGGAAGATATTTTAATTTGTACTTTATTTTATGATTTGGGTTGTTACACTTGATCTCTTCAGTTTCTTGGAATGCATGCTTTCCATAAACATTAACTCAATTTTTAAAAAACTTCTTTTATTTTTTTATATTAATATGTGGACCCTAATGGTCCTCTCACATGGCCTTTGTTATTTTTATTTAGTAATAATCTGTTCTTTCATGTTATCTCATTTTAGTGTTAATATATATTTGCTTATTACTAAAATTATAATTTTTTATTATTCTTGCTTATTTACCTTAGTAATTTATTATTATTCAAAAAAAGATATATCAAGATAGAATAATATCCTTGGACTCATTTCAATGAGGTATATGTAAGCAAATATGAAGTTTTATAAATTGTTTTAATTATTTAACTTTATATAGTATTTTATTTCTATGAAAGATTTTCCAATTTATACATTCTTTGATGATCAAGTATGCTACACTTGCTCTCTTTTTATATCTTCTAATGTAACTTTCTAGCACAATTTATATCAAATCCTCATTTTTTTACTTTAATTTGGCTATATTACTATGTAACTCTAAACCTACGCTTGTGTGACATCTACATGTTATTAATTTTGCTATAGTACAGTCAATTTATCTAATTGTTTTCTTTAATGCTTGGTTAATTTAGATTAAAAGTCATTTATTTTTATTTTTACAAATTTAGCTTGATAATTCTTAGTAATTTGAAATGAGGTCTAACTAAGATGTAATTAACATCATTGAACTTATCATGACAAGCTATATTCAATTAAATATTCAACTTTATATTTTTAAATATCTTTTTGTATTTTTTCAATGATTAAAGAGAAAATTTGATTCATACCAAACTTGATGATTGAGGAAGTCATACTTAGTCTCCTTAGCTTTTTGCATTATGGCTTTCTTATATAATTTGTCACATTTCTGCAAAGCTTTTACTTTGACATAGTTATATTACTATGAAGTAGTAATTCTTCGCTCATGTAACCAATAAATCTTTTGATTTGGGCATAAAAATTTGTTGAACCTTTAATCGTATAAGTCTTATTATATATATAATTAATATTAAACTTATTTATTATCATTTTTACTTTTTTAACTTGGTAATTCATGACAATTCCAAACATGGTCTGATAGAGATGAAGAGCACCATCTAACTAACTATTACATTTTATATTTTTATTTACACTTTTTTGTGTTTTGCACTCTTTACACAATAAATGTGATTTGATCATGATTTGATGATCAATGATGTTATGCACAATCTCCTTATTATCTGAGAATAACATATTCCAATATAATTTATATCATTTTTAAATACCTTTTTCTTTCATTTTTTATATTACTAAGAAACTCTAATTGTCCCCATTAGTGATTCTAAAAATGCTTTGAGTTTATTGTACTATTTTATTTCAATTTAACTTATTTTGCCTTTAATAATAATGTACTTTATATTAAATAAAGTTTTTATTTTTATTTATGTATAATTAATTCTAATATTCTTATTAATTAAATGTGAGACAAATGGAGACAAAACAAAGTCATTATAGTCATCTCAATGAGCTTTATCAAATCAAAAATTTATTTTTATACTTTTTTAATATTTTATTTTCAAAGTTAGCATACTTTAAAAAATATTTTAATCTTATCTCATTTCACAGTTTCGTCAATTATCCATGATCTTATAATAAACTTACAATGTAACTTGCCATGTACTTTATCTCCTTTTTACAGATGTGCCGGTTTGACTGGATTATATTATTTTTTTCTCTAAATCTCCTCTCACTTGAACTTTACAATAGTTTGATTTATTATACTACGCCACGTCAATTTTTCTCGTTTGGACTTTAATATTTTCTCAATATTAAGATAATAGTATATTATCATTTATGTTCATTTAATTCAATAATTTGTAGATACTCAAACCAACCATCAATCAAGATAAAAAAAAGTAGATGGACTAATCCCAAACAACTTTATTCAAAAAAATATTCATTTTATTATTTTCTTATAAACTTTTTTACATGGTTTACAAAATATATTTTTTTATCATAGTTAATGATTGAAAATATTACATTCGATCTCCTTAGTAACTCTGAATACAACATTATGTTATAATTTATCTCATTTCTTTTTGAAATGTTTTGCTTTTAATTGATTGTATCATAATGTAACTCTAAATCCCATCCCATTTGACCTTTACATGTGTTGTATTTCGTTATATTATATTGTTTCAATTTATCTCATTTAAATTTTAATATTTATTTAATTTATAAAAAATAATTTATTATTATTTTTTCTATTTACTTTCATAATTTATAGTAAATCAAAACGAGGTCATACCGAGATGACTCATCTATTGTATGACTCATTTCGATAAGATGTATTCAATTAGATGTGGAACCTTTATTTTCAAAAAAATGTTATTTTCATTAAATTTTGCCTCCTAATTTGATTATCATGCTACACACGATCTCTATAGTATCTTGGAATCAAGCTTTCTAGTACAATTTATCTTATTATAACATTTTTCTTTAATTTGGCTACATTATTTTAAAATCGTAATTCTTCTCCAAAGCGGCCTTCATATTGCTTCTATTTGGGTAAATAAAATATCTTTAATTTATCTTATTTTAGTCATATCATAAATATACTTATTATTAAAATAATAATTTTCAAATATATGCATTTATTTGATTTTTTTAATTCATAGTAATGACAAAATAGGATTGATCGAGATGAAATAAAAAATTCTTGGACTAATTTAAACAACCTTTATCAAATAAAATATTCCTTTACTCTTTATAGATATTTTATTTACTAGGGTTTTGACATTATTTATGTGACATTTTAATTGCTTTCTCACTTCCTTAATACCTATTCCTTTACTCAAACTTTTTAGTATCACGGAGTTCAACTTTCTTGAATAGTTTATCTCTTTCTTAATTTTTTTAAATTTTGTTATATTACAACGAAACTCTAATTCTCTTCCCTTATAACAATTTAATTTATTTTCTTGGTAATATTTCAAAAATTCTTTTTATCTCATATATGAATATATATATATATATATTTACTTAATGTGAAAATAATATTTTTTTTTTATTTATGACTAAATAATTTCTTTATTTGTAACAATTCAAAAAGATGTTCCATAAAGCTGAAACAAATGTTATTGTGGTCGACATGTCATGCTCTATCTAATTTAAATTTTTTTATATTTTTAGATATTTAAATTTATAAGGTTTTAGTATTATTTATAAGTCTTGTTAATTGTACCATATTTGACCTTTGTGGATGTTATACATGATCTTATAATCCTGGAATGCAACTTTCTTCGACAATTTTTCTCTCTTCTTCAAATTTTTTCTTTAATTTTATTATAAAATCGTAATTCTTCTCCAAAGTGGCCTTCATATTTCTTCTATTTGGGTAAATAAAATATCTTTAATTTATCTTATTTTAGTCGTATCATAAATATACTTATTATTAAAATAATAATTTTCAACTATATGCATTTATTTGATTTTTTTAATTCATAGTAATGACAAAATAGGATTGATCGAGATGAAATAAAAAATTGTTGGACTAATTTAAACAACCTTTATCAAATAAAATATTCCTTTACTCTTTATAGATATTTTATTTACTAGGGTTTTGACATTATTTATGTGACATTTTAATTGCTTTCTCACTTCCTTAATACCTATTCCTTTACTCAAACTTTTTAGTATCACAGAGTTCAACTTTCTTCAATAGTTTATTGCTTTCTTAATTTTTTTAAATTTTGTTATATTACAATGAAACTCTAATTCTCTTCTCTTATAACAATTTAATTTATTTTCTTGGTAATATTACAAAAATTCTTTTTATCTCATATATGAATATATATATATATATATATATATATATTTACTTAATGTGAAAATAATAATTTTTTTTATTTATGCCTAAATAATTTCTTTATTCGTAACAATTTCGACATGTCATGCTCTATCTAATTTAAATTTTTTTATATTTTTAGATATTTTATTTTGTAAGGTTTTAGTATTATTTATAAGTCTTGTCAATTGTACCATATTTGACCTTTTTGGATGTCATACATGATCATATAATCATGGAATGCAACTTTCTTCCACAATTTTTCTCTCTTCTTCAAATTTTTTCTTTAATTTTATTATAGTACTTATTCACTCTAATCTCTTTTTATGTGATGTTTAAATCATTTTTATTAGTTATGTTACATTGTTTTAATTTATGTCATTTTCTTCTTAATATATATTTGTTTAATATTTAGATAGCATTTTTTTATTTATTTATCTCTATTTATTTATGTAATTTAAAATTACTTAATATATGTCCTAATCATGATTAAAAATATTTTTGGACTCATCTTAATATGATCTATCCAATTAAATATAAAATTTTAGATTTTAAATATTGTATTTTTAAAGATTTTAGTACATTTTATGAGTATTACTATCTGTATCTGATTATGAAGGATGTCAACTAATCTCCATAGTATCATGCAATGTAGCTTTATGATACAACTTATCTAATTTCTACAATTATTTCCTTTTAGTTAAATTAGAATGAGACAATAATTTTCTCTCATGTGACCTTCATATCACTTTCAATAGAGTATATGAATTGATTTAATTTACCTAATTTCAATCATAATATATATTTATTTAATATTTAAAAATTAATTTTTTACTATGTGTTGTTTTTTAAGTTTTTAATTCAAAAAAAATCTGATCAGGCTCTATTGAGATGAAATAAGCATTGCTGACCTCTTTAGATGAACTCCAACCAACTATATATTCAATTTTATATTTTAAAATATTTTATTGGTTATAGTTTTGACTTACTTTATGAGATCTTTTGAATTGTAGTTGATTTAATGATTGATGATGTTATGCTCAATCTTCCTAGTATTTTGGAGGTCAATATTATTATGACATTTTCTCATTTCATCATATTTTAAATTTTGATCTGGTTGTATTATCAAAGACCTTTAACTCTCCTCTCATGTGAACTTCGCATCTTTTTCATTTTATTCCATTAAATTACTTTAAAATATATTTAATTAATATTAAATTAACTACTTATTATATTTTTATGTTTAAGTAACATCATAATTCTTATAATTCAAAATGAGGTCAATGCATTTCAAAAAAAAGTCATTCGACTCATTTCAATAAGTCCAATCAAATAAATATTCAATTTTATATGACAATATTTTATTTTCCTAGGTGTTGACATGCTTTACATTGTATTTTGATATATACTTAATTTGACAATGGTTACACTAAATCTTTGTCGCAACTTGTAATGTACCTTTGTCAAACATTTTATCCCATTTTTTCAAAAAGTTTTTTCGCTCTTATTATATTTCTTATTAACTCTAAACTTCCATTTTTGTGAACTTTGCATCATTTTAATATATTTTTTAATTTTAAATAAACTACTTATTATTATTATTTATGATTGTTTAAATTTATAATTCTTAATTATTCCAACAAAGTCTAATTAAGGTGAATAAATTTGATTACACTTGTATCAATATGCTCATTGAAATTAAATATTTATTTTTATATTTTTAAAAAATTTAATTTCAAAAGTTTTAAAATTATTTGTTAGAAATTACAATTTGTACCATATAAAACACTCAATGATGTTATACTTGACTGGCTTAGTAAATAATGATGCATCGTTCCCATAAACTTTTTGTGATTTCCTCAAACTTATTGCTTCGATTTGATTATATTTTTATTAAAATATAGTTCTCCACTCATGTGACCCTTACATCATTATGGTTAAGTTATATTACATTACCTCAATTTATCTTATTTCAACTTAAAACAAATATCATTCAACTTGTCTTATTAAGCTCTATCTAATTTAGATAATCATTTTTATATTTTTAAATATTTTATTTTACTAGTGTTATGATGTGCTTTATGAGACATATTGACTTGAACCATATTAGATGATCATGAATGCTGCATTCATTATCCTTAGTGTCTTAGAATGTATTTTTCTCACATAATTAACTCGTTTCTATGAACGTTATGCTTTCTTCTAGTTATATTACTGTGTTACTTTAAATTGCATTTTGTGTAGTCTTTACTTTGCTTTGATTTCATTATATTATATTGTTTAAATTTATCATACTTTTGTATCGATCTACATTTGCAAATTATGCAAATGGTAATTAATGGTTATGTTAGCTCATTTATCTTAGAAATTCCGAATTTTCCAAATGGGGTTTGGTTTAGACAAAGCAAATGTCATTGGACTTGTCTAAATATGCATTATCCAATTGAATATTTACTTATATATATATAATTCATTTTATATATTTTTTGTATGTTTTACAAGATATTTCATCTCATACCTTATTTAACGGTTTAAAACATTACACTTGATTGCCTTAACATTCTGTAATACGACGTTCTCAAACAATTTATCTCTTTTTATGAAACCTTTTCTTTTATTTTGATTATATTACTATGAAACTAAATCTTCTCTCTTTGATATTTAAATTAATTAAATTTTTTTTAATATTATTTATTTTTAAAATTAATTACTAAAATAATAATTTATTTTTACTTTCGAATATTTTGGTCGGTAATGTGCATTAATTCCTAGTGAGGAATGATTGGATGAAATAGGCATCATTGGACTCATCTCGAGAGGATGATTTTATTTAAAAATAAATTTTTTAAGATGTTGGCATAGCTTGTGAAATATTTTTATTTGACAATTAAGATTGTTATAGTTGATGCACTTAGTAATTTGGAATACAATGTTCCTATATAAATTATGCTTTCATGAAATACATCATGTAGATATTGTTAAAATATAATGAAACTCTAATTTTCCATTTATTTGGTCCTTACATTACTTTGATTTGGTTATATTATATTTTTTTTTTATTTATCTTCTTTCAATTTTCATATACATCTGCTTAACATTAAAAAGATAATTTAAGATTATTTATGCTCATTTAACTTTGTAATTCTTAGTTATTCCGACTGAGGTTCAATCAAATTGAAATAAGTGTCCTTAGACTCATCTCAACAATCTCTATCCTATTAATTATTTTGTCTATATTTTTCAAATATTTTATTTTCTAGGATGCCAGCATGCTTTATGAAATATTTTGATACCTTCATGATTTTATGGTCAAGGACATTACTCATTCTTCTTAATAGCTTTGAATGGAACACTACAATATAATTTATCTCTTTTCTTGAAATACTTCACTTTGATATAGTTATGACACTATATAACTCTAAATCACAACTCATATTATTTTTATGTTACCTTGACTTAGTTTTATCAGAATTCTTCAAATAACCTCATTTTAACTTAGCATTTGTTTAGTTAACATTAAGATAATGTTTTTTTATTATTTGTTCTTATTTATATTGGTAAATTGTCGTAATTCATAATGAGGATTGAACTAACAAAACAAATATCATTAAATTCATTTAATGAAACTCTATACAATAAAATATTATTTTTTATATTTTTAAATATTTTATTTTCAAAGATTATTTCATACCTTATCAAATATGCAGACTTGTACATTATTTGATGACCAAAGATTTACGACAAATCTCCATAGTATCTCCAAATGGAAGCTTAACATAATATTTATCTCATTTCTTTAGATATTTCATTTACATTATGTTATATTTCAATGAAACTCTAATTTTTATTGTATCTGACTTTATATTACTTTGGTTTCCTTATATTATATTGCTTCAATTATCTTTAAGAGTCATTTTGATTTGCACTAAATTTCTTGATTTGAATGTTCATTATTTTGATTTGGATATATAGCTATGTAACACTAATTCTATTCTCTTGAGATGTTTATATGACTTTGATTTAGTTGTAACATATTACTTCAATTTATCCCATTTTAGCTATAATTTTTATTTATATAACTTTAAATGATTAATTTCTTACTATTTACAATAATCTAAATTTTTTAATTTATAGTTATTCTAAATGATGTCTAATCGAGATGAAACAAAAATGATTTGAGTCATCTCAATAACCTTTATCAATTGAAATATTATTTATTATATTTTTAAATAATTTATTTTCGTAATCTTTTGCATTGTTTATGAAACATTTTGATTCGTACTTGATTTAATTGTTGAATTTGGTATCCTTGACATCCTTATTATCTTTGAATGCAAATTTCTCACACAATTTACGTCATTTATTCTATTTTTATAGTTATGTTTGGATATATTACAATGAACACTAAATCTTTTATCTTATAGTGTTTTCATTTCTTTCATTTGCTTATATTTCTTTAATTTATTAGGCTTTGACTTTTATATATAATTTCTTAACATAAAAATAATAATTTTCTCTTATTATGGTTATCTATTTTAATAATTTGCCATAATTCTAAAAAAGATATCATCAAGTTGAAATAAATGTTGTACTTGTTTTGATGAGCTCCATCTAACTAAAAATAAATTTTTATATTTTAAATATTTTTTGAAATGTTTATATACTTTATTAGATATTTTGACTCAAAGCTATTTTGATGATCAAAGATATTACACTTAAACTCCTTAGTAAACTAAAATAAAACTTTCCTTCAAAATTTGTGATTTCTTCAAATTTTTCTCTTCAACTTAGTTATTTTGCCTTGAGATTCTAAATCTTCAATCGCTCGACCAATACATGTTATTGATTTGGTTATATCACTTTGCTTCAATTTATTTTTCTTTACCGTTAACACTAATTTACTGAACATTAAAGTAATATTATATTTTATTTATGGATATTTAATTTGGTAGTTCATAGTAATTCAAAACTAGGTTTATTCGAGATGAAACAAAAGTCTTTGATCTCATATCGATGATCCCTAAACAATTAAATTTTATTTTTTAAATATTTAAATATTTTTTGTTTCTTTGCTTTTGGCATGTTTTATGAGATATTTTGATTTAAACCTAATTTAATAGGTGAGTAAATCATGATTTATCCCTTTGGTACCTTTGAATGTAAGTCTCTTATGTAATTTATCTCGTCTTTAAAGTTTTCATTTTAGCTTCAATACAGTACGATGAAACTCTAATTTTTTTGGCCATTTCATTAGTTTAAATTGGGTATATTAAGTTTCTCTAACTTATCATATCTTGATCTTATTATCTATAAACTTAATTTTAAAATGTTACTTTATTATTATTTAGGATAATTTACTTTTCTTTATTCACAATAATTCTATACCAAGTCTTATGGATATGAAACAAACACCATTGGAACACTCTAAAGGAGCTCCATCCAGCCAAACAATCATTTACTAAGCCTTTAAGTTTCTTTTATTTGGTTATATTACATTGTGTCTATTTTTCTCACTTCACCTTTATTATAAATATATTTAATATCTCAATCATAATTTTTTATTATTTATGTTTAGTTTTTTTTGCTAATTTGTAATAATTCTAAAATAGGTCAAGTGGAGATTTATAAAACCCCATTAGAGTCATCTCAACTGACTGTATCATATTCATAACTTTATTTTTGAATTTAAAAAATTTTACTTTCTAAGGTGTTGGCACACTCTACAAAATATCTTGATTTGTTGATGATTTGAAGATCTTAGATGTTATTCTCAACTTCTTAATATAGCGGAATACAATTTTCCTAAACAATTTATCTTTTGCCTTTAGAAGTTTTAATTTTATTTGATTATATTTTTTTTATTTTAAATCATCTCTTATGTGATCTTTACTTTTAATTTTATTTTGTTATATTATATCATGTTAATCTATCTCTTTTTAGCTTTAGTATATATTTTTTTTGATATTTAAATAATAATTTCTTAATATTTATATTTATTTGTTTTGATAATTTATAGTAATTTCAAATGAGGTTAGATGGAGAAGAAAAAACTTTTTTAAACACATTTCAATGAATTTTAACCAATTAAATATTTATTTTAATATTTTTTGAAATATGTTATTCCTTAGGGTGTTTATATCCTTTATTACCTTCTCATTTGTCCTTTATTTAAATGTAACTTCTACATGAAATTTATATTGTTTCTTCAACTTTTTTCCTTTCATTTGGTTATATTATTTACCAACTCTAAATCTCATCTAATTTGACTTTTGCATTACTTCGACTTATTTGTATTTCAATGCTTTAATATATCTTATTTTAGCTTCAATTTATGTATACATAAAACTAAAATAATGAATTTTTATTATTCATGTTTTTTCTAAATTTTAAATTTGCAAATATTCTAGTCAAGGTCCGATTAAGATGAGACAAAATGTGTTTAACTTCCATGCTCAATACAATTAAATATTTAATTTTTTATATTTTTGTATTTTTTTTTCTTTAGCTTTATAATTCTATACAAGATGTTTCGATTAATAACTTTTTTGTTGAAGAAGGATATTATAGTCAACCCCTACACTATGTTGGAATGCATCTTTCTCATATAATTTATGCCATTTCTTTAACTATTCAACTTTGATTCTTTTTCTTGCTATGAAATGTTAATTCTTCTATCATGTGACATTTATGTTACTATGTTTTGGTTATACCACATTATTTTAATTTATCAAATTTTTTATTTTTATTTATATTTTCTAATATTAAATAATAATTTTTTATTATTTAAGCTTATTTATTTTCATAATATGTAACAATTTTAAATGATATCTAATGTTGATGAAATAAATGTCCTTGGACTTGTCTCGATAAATTATATCCCATAAAATATTCACTTTAATGTTTATAAATATTTTAGTTTTTTAGTGTTTTAACATATTTAATAAGATATTTTGATTAATACCTAATTTCGTAATCAAAGTTGTTATGTCTATCTTCTTAACATCTGGGAAAAACATTTGTTACAAAATTAACATATTTCCTAAAATTATTGATTTTCATATTTTTTTGTTAATATGTTACTATAAATTTCTTCTTGTGCAACATTTTGACCTCTTTTATTTAATTATGTTATATTACTTCAATTTTTCTCCTTTTAGCTTCACGATATATTTTCCTAACTTATATAAATACTTCATTTTTATTTATGCCTCTTTTCTTTGGTAATTTATTTTATTTACAAAATGAGTTTCAATTGAGAATATGCTAGTGCTGTTGCACTAATCTCAAATAGCTATACCAAGTAAATTTTCATTTTTTATTTTTTTAAATCATTTATTTTCTTTGGTTTCAACATTCTTTGTAAGAAATTTCAATTCCTATCTAATTTAATAATTAAGAATTTACACTTGATCTCCTTAGTATCAAAGAATATGACATTCTCACACTATTTATCTCATTAATTGTAGTTTTTTATTTAGAATTGGTTATATTTCTATGTGTTTCTAAATGTACTCTTTTATGTGTTGATTATATTACATTAATTTTATTGTATTCCTTTTCACAAATTTTTCTCATTTTATTATTAAAATATATTTAAATGATAAGAAATAATTAATTATTATTTATGTTTTTTACTTTTTGGTCAGTTTTTCATAAATAAAAACAAGGTCTGACTAAGATGAATAAAATTTTGATTGACTCGTCTTAAAGTGCTCTATTAAATTAAATATTCATTTTTACCTAATATGAGGATCATGAATGTTTCACTCAATCTCCTCAATAGCTTAGAATGTAGTTTTCCTACACAATTTATCTTTTTTCTAAAAATGCTTCACTTTGACTTAACTACAATACTATCAAACTCTAATTCTCAGCTCATGTGATCTTTACATCACTTTATTTAGTTATGTTTAATTATTTCAATTTATCTCATTTCTATCATAGTATATTATTTCTTTACATTAAAGTAAAAAAACTTATTAATGCATATTTTAATTGGTAATTCGTAGTAATTCCAAACAAGATGAAATCCATACAAAACAAATGCCATTGTAACTGTTTGGATGAGCTCCACCAATTAAATAATAAATTATTTTTTTGAACATTTTATTTTCTTAGATTATTAAATTATTTTTATTTGGATAAGTTTTAATGCTTTGAATGAACATATTTCAACTTTATTATTTATTTCATAATTTTGAAAGAGTACCCTTTTATTTATACATATTTTTCTTTGAAATTTGATGAAATTCTATTTTATGTGCATTCAAGATAAAATAAGTGTCATTAGACTTATGTGTGCTGCCTTGATCTAATTAAAAGTTTATTTTTATAACTTCAATTTTTTAATTTCTATGATTTTGGCATACTTTAAAAAAATTTTAATTTGTACCTAATACGATGATCAGGGACATTGTACTTGATCCATTAATTATGTTGCAATTAAACTTTTTCTTATAATTTATCTCATGCCTTTAATGTTTTTTTTTAAATTTAGTTAAAATTCCATTAAACTTAAAATGCCCTCTTACGCCAAATTTACATCGTTTGGATTCTGCTGTGTTACATTTCTTTAATTTTAAAATTTATAATTTTTTCAAATGAGGTCTCATCAAAGTGTAACAAAATCGATTGGATTCATCTTGATGAGCTTCATCCAACTAAATATTTACTTTTATATTTTTTTACAACTTTCTTTTCCATTGTTGTTGGCTTAATTTAAAAAATGTTTTGATTCATACATTATTCAATGAATAATGATGTTACACTTGATATTCTTAATATACTATAACGGATTGCAAATTCTTATACAATTTATGTTCTTTTCTAAAATAATTTGTTTTAATTTAGTTATATTATTATGAAACTCTTTTGCTTAGTTGGTATGACCTTTACATCACTATGATTTAGATATATTTAATTAGTTCAATTCATATAATTTCATCATTAATATATATTTACTTACTATTAACATAATAATTTGTTATATTTTATTTTTATTTATTTTATAATTCATAATAATTGAAGATGACATCTAATAGAGATGAAACAAATGTAATTGGACTAACATCGATTAGTTATATCCTTCTAAATATTTATTTTAAATTACTCTTAAATATATTGTTTTGTCGAGTAATGGTACCCTTTTGTGATATTTTGATTCATACATGATTCAGCAATTTAGGATATCATAGTTAATCTACTTAATAACTTAGAATGAAACTTTCTCATATTGTTTATCTTATTTCATCAAATTTTTACCTTTGATTTGGTTTTGTTACTTATTCCTCAAAATCTCCATTTGCTTGGCCATTAGATTATTTTAATTTCATTATATTATCTTTTTTCAACTTTAATTTATGTTTATTAGGCACTTAAATAAGAATTTATTATCATTTTATTTTTGTAATTCAGCATTATTCCAAATGATATTCGATCGAGATGAAATATTGGATGTTGAACTATTTTAAAAGAGTATTATACATTTAAATATTAATTATTATTATTTTTAAATATTTTATTTTACATAATCATATAATTCGTTAAAAGATATTACATTTTCTTTAATACCAAAAGGCATTTATTTATTGTAAACAAGGTCTAATGGACAAGAAACAAATATCGTCTAACTCATCTTAATGATCTCTAAAAATTAAATATTCACTTTTACATTTTAAAATGTTTTACATTGTAGAGAATTGGAATTCTTTATGAGACCTTTAAATTTTATACTTGATAATATGATAACAAATGTTATGTTTGATTTCCAAAATATTTTGGGATGCAACTTTCTCGTAAAATCTATCACATTTCTTCTTTTTTTTTTATACTTTAATATGGTTATATTTTTAAGTTTCTATAAATCTCCACTTATTTTGCATTTACTACACTTTGATTTAGTTTTATAATAATACTTTAGTTTCTCATTTCACTTTTATCATATATTTCACTAATATTAAAATGATAATTTATTAAAAAATTTATGCTAATTTCATTTGATAATTCACAGTAATTCAAAATGAGAACTGATAAAGGCTAAATAAATATTGTTGGACTCATCACAAGAAGCTCAATCTAATTAATATTCTTTTTGATACTTTCTAAGTACTTTATTTTCTAATATTTTTGTAAGTTATTCAAGATATTTAGATTCACAGTTGATTTAACCTTAATGATATTATGCTCAATCTACTTTGTATCTTCAAATGCATGTTTCCAAAGCAATTTATCTCATCACTCCAAATCTTTTGATTTTTTTTTATATTACTATGTAACTCTTAATCTCTTCTAGCTTTAGCTTTATATCATTTTGATTTAGTAATATTATATTGCTTCAGTTCATTTATTCATTACTTAATATATATATATTCTTAATTCTAAAATAAAAATTTATTATTATTTATTGTTTTTTTTTTAGAATTTTATAGTAATTCCAAAAGACCTCTCTTCAAGATGAAACAAACTTCGTTAGACTTATTTTGACAAATACTACTGATATATATATATATATATATATATATATATATATATATATATATATATATATATATATATGTATATGTATATATGTATATGTGTGTATTTATATGTATATACACATATACATATATATTAAAACTAATATACATATATATTAAAACTTATATATATATATATATATATTATATTGAATTTTATAATTTATTTTAAAAACAAATTTTGTAACTCTAAATCTTATTTCAAGTGACATTTACATCACTATGAATTGGTCACATTCCATTCATTTAATTTATCTCATTTTAGGTTTATTATATCTTTAATTAATACTAAGGTAATAATTTATTATTTATTTTTTATTTACTTGTTTATTTTATAGTATTTGCAAATAAAGATCAATAAAGAATAGGCAAATGCCATTTGACTCCTCTTCTCCATCTCTATACATTTAAATGTTATTTTTAAGTTCTAAAATATTTTATTTTGATGCATACCTAATTTGGTGATCATTGATGTTATGCTCAATCTTCTAAGTAATTTAGATTGTAAATTTTTTATTAAATTTTTCTGATTTCTTTAATTTTTTGAGCTAGTTTTGTTATATTACTACGTAGCTCTTAGTCTCTATCATGAGGATCTTACATTACATTTATTTAATTATATTACATTATTTTAGTTTATATCATTTTTAGTTTTAATATACATTTTCTTTGCATTAAAATAATACTTCACTAATGTTTATGTTTATTTATTTTTATAGAACACAATAACTTGAAATTAAATTCAACCTAAAGAAACAAATGCAGTTGGACTTGCTTCAAAGAGTATTATATAATTAAGTTTTTTTATTTATTTCTAAATATTTTAAGTTTTAAAAATTTTGGCATCTTTATGAGATATTTTCTTCTGTAACTAATTTAACAAAAGCCTTTATTATTCATGATCTCCTTAGTATTATAGAAATTGACTTTCCAATAAAAATTATCACATTTTTTCTTATTTGTCACTTTCATCTCATTATATCACAATGTGAATATAATTCTCCTTTTGCATGACTTTTTCATCTCTTTAATTTTTTATATTATTGCTTCAATTATTCTTATTTATACTTTAATTTATATAGTTAATTACTATTAAAGTAATAATTTATTATTATTTAAGCTTAATTGTTTTGGAAACTCACAAAAAATTCGAAAAATAGGTCCAATGGAGATAAACGAATATATTGTTGAAGTAGTCCCAAGAGCTTTATCAAATTAAATATTTATCTTTATAATTTTAGATATTATTATTTTAAATGGATTTGCATATACTATGAGATATTGTGATTTGCAACTTGTTTGACAACCAAGGATGTTATACTCAAACTCTGAGTATTAAGAGTGTAACTTTTCCATACAATTTAGCACAATTTTTTAACTATTTTGCATTCATCTGGTTGTAGAAGTGTGGAACTCTACATATTCTATTGTGTGACCACTACGTCGCCTTGATTTTATTATACTACGTTTCCTTAATTTATTTCATTGAAAATGTGATATAAATTTAATTCATACTTAAAGAAATAATTTATTTTATTTTATGCTTATTATGTTTTTTAAATGAAATTAATTCTATTCAATGGTCAATGTTGAAAAAAATAAAAATCATTGGACTCATCTCAATGATCTTCCACATTTAAATATTCATTATTATATTTTTTAAATATTCTATTTTTCATGTTTATAGAGTAGCTTACGAGATGTTTTGATTCATATCTGATTTAATGATCCAAAATGTCACACTTAATCATCTTTCCATTATTGAAAGCTATTTTCTTGTATAATTTATCTCAGTTCTTCAATTTTTTTGCTTTGATTTGGTAAATACCATGTTTTTTGAAATCTCCTCTTATCTAACTTTTACATCACTTTGACTTGCTTATGTTATGTTACTTCATTTTATTACATTTTAGCTTTTACATATATTTACTTAAGATTTAAATGATTATTAGTATTTTTTCTTTTTTTGCTTGTTTTTTTACTATGATTCAAAATGTAGTAAGTTGAGAAAACACAATATTCACTCGACTCATCTGTACAAGCTTCATGCTATTAAATTTTAATTTTTTGATTTTTAAATTTTTTATTTTGTAGTCACTTTTCTTGCTTTACGAGTCGTTTCATTTCATTTTTTATTTAACAATCGAGGATTTTATAGTAGGTCTCTATTGTACATCGAAATTCATGTTTACCATACAATTTATCTCATTTCTATAATTGTTTTTGTTTTTTTGTTATATTACTATGTAATACTAAATCTTACTTCATGTTGTCTTCATATGTCATTCATTTTGTTTTATTATATTGTTTTAATTTATGTCATTGCAACTTTCATATATATTTACTAAATAAAATGCTATGCCAAAGCATGAGGCGTCATTGATCTTCTGAAAATGGGGCCCACACCCAACTCAGTAATTCTAATCTTTTACAAAGTGAAATAGTTCACATAACACTGGCATGCACTTAGTTTTCATCCATGAGCACAACTTGCACAAAAAAATGGATGGTTCATGGGATTTTAAAATTAAAAACATGAATACATTCTACTACATTCTACATTAATGCATGAGCTAACATATCTAATATCAAGAGTCACTCAATGTTTGATTCCTACGCCCATAATATACAAAACAAACTTATTACGAGCTTAGCATTTGCTCTCTTGTGGTGCTTGACTAGAGCATAGGCTATTGTTTATTCCTCATTGCATTGAGGTCTATAATGAAGCAAAAGAATTCAGATAGATGAATGCAATATCAAACAGTCATCATACCTTTAGCAGTTGCATTGATTGCTCAATCAGTCATTCCTCTTGTCTATGATCCATCCATAGGTTCATGGATATAAACCTTACAACTTCTTTTGCTAAGAGATAAGCCTTAATAGACTTCTGGCTAAGTTAATCAATCAAAGCAAGCTAATGATTGAACAAGATTACCAACGCTTTTTGAACAAGATAATGGACTCATGGAATGCATAGCATAATGCACATGTAGGCCAAAACATCTAAGGGAGTCATAATCATTTGAATTCCTTAAACTTCCATGATCTAAGTCGCTATAATACCATTAAGAAGCTCGCTATAGGGCTTGCACCCTACATGACTAATTAGCAAGTTAAGGCCCTATTTTTTTAATGAAATTGACCAGATAAATTACCTTAACAACTAAGAAAGGGCATGCTCTAATGCCAATAAAATCAAGCTTCAAATTTGTCAATATTTATTATGTTTCAACCTAATGTGGCTACTCATGTTTAGTAAACTTAAGCTATATGCTCCACTATTGGTGGTGCCTCTTTTTTTTTAATTTATTTAAGGTTTAGCCTTCTTATTAACTATGACATAGTTGTGTAAGAAGACAACAATGTTGGAACTAGAATTTTTATTTTAGATGACATGGGTAAGTCTTAATTTTATGAGAAAAAGTTGGGGTTTAGGTTCAACATCTACAATTGATATTATTTCTATTCTTGAAACAATCACACCCCTCAGAATACTACTTCTTAATGGTCAAATAGTGATGTTGAAATAAGACTCTATTATAGCAATTACTGTAGTGAACTAGCTGCTTTTATCTAAAGCAAATAGAAGTACCTACATATGGGTTTGCAATCTATCAAGCTATCTCACATAAGGCACCAAGGCAATAGTGTTATGGATTGGGTTGCTCATCATGCACTTCAGTAAGATTTTGTTTAGAAGTAGGTTATGCTCTTTCGCAAATAACGTCAACTTTGTCATTTTATTGATGTTATATATGAACCTACATAAGGAAAGTATGACTTTGACTTTGGCCATTATTTTATCAAGGAATCTAAAGTCTTTGGCTCCTCATAACATGTTGATAGAGTTTAAAAAGCAAGATCCATCAATCTTTAGTTAGCATCATTTATGGATGAGATTAGATGGTAACTAATCATGTTTGAACCCCAAACTTTTGTTCAACTCTAATGAAAATATTCTTGGAGAATTCCTTCAAGGTGGCAACTCTTTCATATATTCAACAATGTACCTCTTATAATGAAATATGAATGCCCACAACTATCCCTCTTAATAATTGCTCTCATCTTAAAGGCCAACACAATGGGATAGAAATATCGTGATGTCATCCCATGCTAATGTATCCTTAGAATAGAATTTCTTTGAGCATTCTTATTTCTTCAAAGTAATGATGCTGAAGGTATGACTTAAGAAGTTAAGGTCAGGCAACATAATCAATAAAAGGATTAGGATAGGCCGTGTGCACCAAAAAGTGATCAAAACGACCCGAACTAACGTCTAACTATGAGCTTTTCAACTGAAAGAACATAACTATATGTTATTGGAGCCTAAATTGTCATGGCTTCTAGCACCCAACATGATCTCTAATTGATTCTCATTAACATAATTAAATTGTACTCATTATATGTACCAAACTTGTAGAGCCCTATATGGTTACTTATTGTCACTACCTCCTAGTGTCAAACTTGAGTGCCTACTAACTTTCGTGATTATGGCAGGCTTTTCTCAGGTTCCCACTCTAGAAGTAATCCTCATTTGCTATCACACATCACCACCATGGTTGATCCTTATCCTACTATCAAATTTTGATACAGCAAAAATTTTAATACAATATCACTAGAATCGAGACCATGTTATCTAACAAGTTATCTTGGACTATGAAGGAGCCAGGACAAAGCTTATAGCACTTATTTAACTACCAAATTCATCCAATGTCAAAGTTGGGTTTTGAAGCAAATATTAGCTCTAGAATTATTATAGATATACATGTATTATGTGCCATCAAATAAACTATAACTAGTTCAATTTGTTATTTGAAGTTTCATAATATTAAATTATTCATACTTATAGATGCATGGATTAATCTTTGAGAGAAGCATATCACTACAAGAAGGATCAACCGGGTAATAATACAAAGATAAAGCACTAAGTAGCACCACATGCCATAGTTGGCATGTTCATCCTTTTTGGTGATACACTACAAAGGAAGAGCAAATGCTCAAAAGTTGGGATACCATCTATCAAGTTTTAAAACATTGACTCTTGACAAATGCATTCTTCAATGATGACCCTTGTTTGTAGAGAAAGAAGATCTAAACAAGTGATTTACAAGACTGTGCAAACCTAAGTATAGAGACGATCACAAGTTCAATAGTAGTATGGAATGCCAGTAGTTACAACATAAGAGAAGTGTGGTGTTAACAAAATATTTGAATGGAACTTGGCCATCTAATAAAATAGTAACAACCATATAAACATTTTACTTATGAAGGTTGGATTACATGACAAACCCCTACACATAATTAGTAAACATGTAAAGATGTAGTTAAGTGAAACGATACGACACCACAAATAACATCTTTATTGCGAATGGTATTATTCCAATCCTAATAGCCCAAAAAGCTTCAAAGATATAAAAAAATAAGCACAAATGGTCTAGTGAAGGTTGAAGGCCTTAGCAAATGCTCGTATATTACAAGAAGAGGCAATCCCTAGAAAAAGGGCACATGCATACAAATCTTCCATAATAGTTTGTACTGACCAAATAGCAATTAAAATTATTGGGCATTATTGCACCTTAAAAATGGAACATGCTAAGCAGTTCTCATGTAACAATAAAATGTTTTGAGCAAGTTTTGTGGAAGGAAAATAGGCAAATTGCTTGCTTGAAACTTGGTCAAGCATGATAGTGTGCACTAGAACATGTTGTGGCAACAATATACTTAACTAATATTTGGCAAAGTGGAATTTGTAGCACTAAAGTTTCACTACAACACGAGCAAACACTATACAAAACAAGGCCAAAAGTACCAAGCAAGGTGAGACAAATCCACATTACACAAAGTTACATCACCATTAGAGTGGCAATTGATTCTTATATTAATAGTCCAAAGTGATGAAAATGGTCTAAAAGAGTTAAGACAATTTGGGAGGGAAATTCTATGCCTGAAGAGAGCCACTACATGGACAAGGGGCAAGCCGCCACACATGGCATCACAAAGGGTAGGAGCATAGACCACAAGGACATTGCCAAGCACATATGACACCACTAAACTTTCAGTACAACAAAAGAAAAGTACGCCTCACAATGCCTCATTCAAATGACAAATAGAGGTACTTTAAACAAGTACAACAATCATTCTCTTAACAATGCATCACCTTATCCATGTGCTGGCAAATCATAGCACTAACAGTACCCAAAAAGGATACACTTTACAAGCTACACCCACCATTCACACAGGATGCCATAAGGCATAAGTGTTTTGGTTTCCACATGTGCACACATAGTGTACTGTCATGTAAGAAAAGTGCTGCAGTGTGCCAACTACTCTATTGTGTTCACAATTGTAGTTACGTGCATCAAAGGCTACAGCCCAACATGTACAAAGCTTAGTGGATAGTCCACCATCCAACTTATTCTTCTCCATGGGCCACATCATGCCGCACATTACACCTTTTAGATTGCATATTATGATAATTCCCTTAAGGGACAATGCATGTCTCCTAATGGGGTAGCACCTAATCTAAGGACTAATAAACAACATCACCGAAAATTACCCAAAAAATTTTCACTTTGTGGGTCCCATACGCTACACACAAGATGCCATAGGGCACACACAAATTTGCTATCATTTGCACTCATAGTTCACTGCAACATAAGAGCATAGCGCACTACTGCTCATGTGGCTAAAGGTATGCATTTCTAGAGCAAAATCCCAACAAATGCTAGCATTGTAGCATATTGCACAAATTAATTTCCACTTCACCTTAGCCCTTGCAATGTGGTACGTTTTTTTATGAATTTCATATTGTGATAATTTAATTTAAGAAGAAGTCAATTCTCTTAATAGAGTAGCTCTACATTCATGCCCAAGCAATCACAAGTGACAAATATGATTAAAACATGATACTTTTTGTCATTCACATAAATTATTATAGGTATCACAAAAATAAGGGATGCGAGCAAGTTAGTGAGATTTTTGAAACTATTCTACATTTATTGGTTTGTGGTGATGAATCTGTTGCATCATAGGGCTAGATCATAGTGGATCATGACATTTTTTAGAGAATCTAAAAGTGTTATCATTCTCACATTGCACCATCCAACTTCTGTCATAGGTAATGTGAGGCATTTCAACCTTACACCATGACAAGCCTCCAAAGGGCATAACAAGAATCACACAGTACCTTACTAAGTACCGCACGAAGTACCACATAAAGAATAAGTAACACAACTAGTACCACAAAAGTATCACAATAAGTGTCATAATTAGTAGAGCAAGTAGAGCATGCTAATAAAGTTAAAAAAGTGACAATGGGGTTTTTAAAACTTTTATGGTGTCTATATCTTTGAGGGGATGAATGTTTTTATTACATTAGGTTGGATCTTAATGGATCATGGATGCAAGGCCTCTCTATCACTTACAATGTTACGTGACAAATTTAAGTCATTTGTAACGTATTTTACCCATTGTTTATACTTAATGACACTTTTTACAATTCCTACATCATCAAACCTTCTAGAACATTATGGCTTTACACTATTAGCCTTTCAACCAAGTGTGATGACCAATTGTGTAAATCAATGGCTCATCTCAAACTTCTTTGAATTACTATCATGCCACATCAATTAGTGGCGCAAATAAAAAATCACTCATGATGGTCAAAACCCATCTTATGTATTCTATTGTTGGGTAAGCATTCTTACACAGTGAATTCTACTTCACATTGATAGAAAGAGCTGACATTGAAGGATGAAAAAGAATTTTCATTATGAATACTTGGTTGCTACAAGCCAATCATCATTGGGGAAACTTTTTTGACAACTTTAGCTCAAATTTTGAATGACTAAAAGACCAATAAGCTACAATTTCATAGATAGTTTTTTTATTGAAAACAAGAGCAAAATAAGCTTTTTCGTTCTCATTCCTCACAATATTTCTTTTCTGTTTAAGCTCAACATAGGACACCTATGTTAACTTTTCATAGTTATGCTACCCTGGATAAACTCCTCACCTAATAATGTCTTCTACCTCGATCAACAAATTGAGGCGAGACATGGAGCTAAAAAGAGGAATTGGGTGCTAGCTCTATCCCATTGAATAGGTAAAATAACATTAAAAGTAGCAGTATTTCAATTTCATCGATACATTGAATCCCACGTATCTTTCACCTCTTAAGTTAATTCACATTGTATAACAATAGTCAAGGTCAATGGGTACTCTTTCTATACTAATTTCGTAAAGCCTAATCCCTTTCTCATGGTTTCCTTGGATAGTACAAAGGGATAGATGGAATCTAATTAATCCATTTGGCTAGTTTAGGAATGTTTTAGATACTTTCATTATTTATCCATGCTTAGTTGAATTTCGTCACTTTGACATTCAGTGCATTAAGTAGAAAATGAATTGATTAAGCTTTGTCAAGGACAATCGCAATGTTTTAATTCAATGGAACAATTAGATTCCTCAAGTTCATGCCAATTCTGAACTGATTGTTAAACTCCTAGGGAAGGCCCTTATAGGGTTCTCCCCTAATTCATTCCTTAGCCAACATGCATTGGCTCTCTCTTGCCACACGAATAACGTAAGTAGTTTACTAACAGCGATGGATGCTGGACATGTACCCCTATCCTAACCTTTAGAGCCAATTCTTTTCCAAAAATTATGGATCCATTTTTTCAACTTCCATCTCCAACATTACTACATCAACAAAAGGATTGTTTTCTTGGAGACTTGATATGGTAATGAGTATAAGTGAGTGTAAAAGTCACTCGACCATCTAGATTTTCAAGGGTCTCAGAGGCACATCAAGCATAACTTTAACCTGTGTTATGTTTTCAACCACTCGACTCAACCTTAGATTAAATTGTTTCTAGGGTCGATAGGATCTTATGTAGAAAATGAAGTGCTTATGGAGTTGCCCATTGATGTCTTTGGATCGCTTGATGTTGCCATATAGTTCTTAATCTTGGCTCAATAATTTTTAACTCCAGTTCCTTTTGAAGCTTGTGCCAATTGGGACTCTTCGATGTGTCTCACCCATCTCCTAAGGTTTGCTAACCCATGTGTAAGTGCCGTTCACATGGAACCATTCCCTCCTACATCCTTCAAAGTTCTCATTTGAATTTTTTTACTATCACAAATATTTGCATCAGTTGATGCTCTACATGGGCTCGTGCCTTAATTTTTATAGTGACCTTTGTACCCACATGCTAATCAAGTGATTGCATTACACTGACGACTAAGTGTGCATTGCATGCATCAGTACCAACCAATTTGAAGAATAGTTAATTCAGAAGATTAATTGTTACACATTCCTTAAGGGATTTCAATTTCCATGACCACCTTCCTACCATCTTAATTGACCAACACACTTTGTAGGGTCTAGGTTAGTGCACAATTGGACATTATAACCAAACTTTCTATTCGTCCCACATCACTAGTTCTACCTAGCAAAAATGTTCCACTTAGAGCCTAGATTCCTTGGCTCAACTCCTTGAAGTAGCTGACTTCCTACCTATTTAAAGTTTGAGAAATGGTTAAGGGCATTGTGCTACTGATGCCTCTAATCATTTGCTTTACCCAAAAGAACCTCGATTATGGTTCTCAGTATCCTGATGGAAACATTGAAGGGAATAAGCTACTAGATGGCTCGATTAATCATTCACCTTTATACCATTGTTAGATGAATGAATTATATATGAGAATCTCTACAAGCATCCACAATAGTTTGCTCAGTTTTCATCCAACTCAGGCATAGTTCACCATCTTTTGTGTCCCGATAGTCATGCTTTCACTCCAAACCTTAATGAAAGAGTTGGGTTAGTTAGCATTTCACCCATGTAAAAATGTTCCCATCAATCAGCTTCCAAGTGCCTTCAAGGCTTGCTCACCTTTTGACTCATAAGCATGTCCAACTCTTTGGTTTGTGTTTCAATGCATGTTAGACGCAAAGCCTACTGGCCATCGCCAACGCACACTGTGCTACAATGGCACGCCTTGATGTGGTGAGCACTATAACAAACAATGAGATTGATTTCTCCATAGGTGTTGTTCACCAGATAACTTACCACAGTGATAGACCAAGACATTCCCATCCTCGAGCCATGCAACCAGCCATTTGATGGCATTCTACATTAAGCTGAAGTGTATTATAGCCACCATATGCTTGCCTTAAGATAATTAGAAGTATTCTTTCTCTCACTTTTCACAGTCCTTCATATTTTTCCCTTGTGGCACTTGTTTGCTATCAACCTTTCACAATTATTTTCCTTTGATAGAATTTAACTCAAAATTTAGGTTGCATTCCCAAACAACAGAAATTGTTGATAGCATCTTTTATAGTAGCAGGGTCGAACGAGGCTCAGTCCCTCCCTAGTGTCCCCTACAAAAGGAGTTGATCCTAATCCATCATTAAGGATTCCACTCTATACTATAATTTGGGCTTTAGGTTATCGAATTTCTACCCTTAGCTCATCTTTTTTTGCTTGTCTTTATAAAGGCAATCCTCTTAAGTTGCTTCACCTTTTATTTATATACCTAAATTCTATGGGTAGCTTCACCTAACATGAGATCATGATTCTATTCTATGGAGCTTTGAGTTGTATTTCTAAGGAGCATCTTCCTACCATGTTGCAAAACAATTCATACTGGTCAATGACGAAACACTCAGTGGTATCCACCACTTATCGCATCAGTAATCAACAATCTTCCAATGCTTCAATGTGCTAATATATTGTATGTAGTGCTATTGGTTGCCTCAAAATAGGGGTGAAGACCTAAAATTATGATTCCTAGCTTCCACAATGAGTTAGATGTTACATGACACCTTGCATGCATGTGATTGGCTTACATCCTTGGGTTCAACTTACATTTTAAGAATTTATGGTCCAGAGTATTCTATAGTTCACAAGACATATTCAATTTTGTTGTGTTCTTCATTCATGCATGAGTCAAGGTATGCATTGTAGATAGTTGTTTTCTATTTGATTGTCATTCCCTACTAGACCTAGAAATGGACAATAGACTCATTGCTTGTTTAACATTTTCTCTTTATTGGTGCTTGACAATGCCTATAGGCTTTTGTCTATCCCCTATAGCATTGAGTTTAACATGGAAGCAAGATTATTCACAATTAAGGAATGTGATATCAAATGGTCATCACAACCCAAAAGGTTGCACATATCACTTGATAATTTGTAGGTCTTTTCAATGATCCTTTAATGTATTATTTATGTAAACCATGTTATAAGTTCTCCTTCCCCTAAGTCATAATATCTAATGGACTTCTTATCAAGTAACACGTGGAAACTATCTACATCACAATGATCTTATCACTTACTTATACTATTCAATTAATAGGATTGAATGGTGGTGTGTATAAGGAGAGGTCTTACTTAAAAGAATTAACCAAAAAAATTGCACCATCAAGAATGGCCGAGAACCACCACAAATAAAATAAAGAAAAAGTTCTTAATTTGTTAAACCATGGAATGTCTGGAACTTGTAAACTTTCCCATGTTGAGTGAAATTAAGGTGTCGGCTCCACTACTACTTGGGCTCTTTCTTCAATTCCTTTAACGTTCATCCTTATGAACGTAGCCCCCTTGGAACCCAAAGATTTTTTTATTGAGGCTTGCATCACTATGTGTAGTTTTTTTTATTATGTTTAATGGTGTCTATGTATAGTGGATTGAAGTAACTAGGTATAATAGGTCGGGATGTTTGCTATAGTTATACCTTTTTACTACTGTGTAAGTATCTCTTATGACTTATTTACTACTAGCTTGAGCATTCTTACTTGATTAGGTTCAAGATTAGCTCTTTCTATCTAATAAATACACACCTTCGATATACTAATGTCATCATGATTTATGCATCTACAACTTGTGCTGTATCGAGATCCATTTGAGAAATTATGGAGCACTATGAGAAAAACTCAAGTTAGGTGGTCAATCATAGCGAATAAAAAATATTACTTAGCAAAGGGAAGGATCACCAGCGAAGGAAGACGATAGCTAAAATATTACACATACCTCAAGTTTCTCAATTGAAATATTTAGGTATACTAATTGTAGAAACAAAATTAGAGCAAAATGTTATAATTTTATTATTAATCAAGTTGAAAATTGTGTGTCAATATAGCTGATTAAGTCATTACCAATGTTATGCTATAATACTGTGCTTAAGTCAATGTTAACTATTATTCTTATATACTACTTTACCCATTCCTTAATTTTAAGTTTCACTATTATAGATATGAAGAAATTGGATACACCAATTCTTAAGGGGTTCTTAAATGTTTGGAACACAATTCATTATACCTACTGGAAAATTTTTACTCTTTCTAAGAAAGGTAGGGTACTTAGTGTTTGTAATTTGTCAGCATGGTAGATAAGAATGACTAAAAAGCATTACAGGTGGGTGATGGCTCAGGAAATTGTTTATAGGGTTAGTCCAATTGTTTAAAGTACATTATAACATGTAATAATTCTTATATGCTTCTGTGGTGATTCTCATATGTGTAAGTTGCTTAGTATTGTGGCTCCTTTGATAATAAATAATATGGTTTGGAGGATTGTTGTGGGTAAGTTTTTGTCATTCTCTTTAGATAATTGCCTTGACATATTCCTATTTCTTCGTAGCCAACTAATCTAGCATAGATGTGGTCCATCAAGTACTTGTAATGGAGCTTGCAATGTGACATGGTGTGCAAGATCACAATGAGATAGAAAACTTATTTGCACATGATCTGGTAGGTCAGATTCTATATATCCTATGGTCCAAATCAAACAAAAATGAAGTCTTGTGCTTCAAATTTTGTGAGGACACTGTGTTAGACTCAAAGATTATCTACAATGGCACATATATATGCCAGAATATTGTTAGAAAGGAGGTTGCATATGTTTGGAAAGTGAGGGTGCAGCCTTGTGTCAAAATATAGTTGTGGAAATTTGTGCTAAATCTACTTCTGCCTCACTCTTAGCTTCAGGCAAGAGTGATTGAGATATTGAAGCTATATCCGTGGTGTTCTAATCCAATTGAAGGCGTGTAATAGTGTTTGTAGGAGCATTATAGTGCTAAAGAGTTGTGGTCAAGCAGCTTCACAAACGAGAATTTCATGCTCTATGTTCTCAATTATTAGGATATTAAATCATTATTTGAGTAGCTGAGCTAGACGTATATCAATATGTGCGTGGAATTACGTCTCATACAATCGATTTCAAAACTTTTGTATTATTTAATCTTTGAATTAACAAAAATCTACAAGCACATGCAAAGAAGGATCTCAACTCAGCTGCACTTCAAAGAAATATGTAATTTATTGATTTTGTTAATTTCAACTCTCTTATCTCATTTAGTGGGAGAGCTTTAGCAACCTTAGTGGCCTATTTCTTTTTATTAGACTCCTCCCCCAATGAGATGGGTTAATCTATATTACTATGTAGCTATGTAAGAAGATCGCAGTGTTCGAGTTAGAACTATTAGTAAAAATGATAGGGGCAGACCTATTTTTATTATAGGAAAAACATTTTTTGGGAGTGCAATATTGTGAAATAATTTTGGTCCAGTAGCTTTTTAAAAGGTTGCTTCACACCATGTAGGATTAAATGTAGGGTCATAACTTCAAATTTTGATCTTCTCATTAGATCACAATGAATATTCATGCTACAACTTCTAAAATTGTTAAATTTGCATCCTTTGGCTTGACAAGAATCAACAACCACATGTGGATAAGATACTCAATTCTAATGCATTTTCAAAGGAACATTTGAATTGTTGCTACTACTTGCTTCAACTCTCTAATATTATCTAATGGGAGTTTTGGTGGCCTTGATTGGTTGGCCTCTTGCTAGATTATCCTTCTAATGGGTTGGATTAAGTTCAATTATGATGCAACTATGAATGATAAATTTATTGTTAGAATTGCTATTTTTATATGAGATGATGTGGGTATACATATTACTATTGTCAAACAATTTTCGATTAGGTTCAACTTTGGACATGGTGACCAATGTTATTCTTGAAGTAATGGAACTTCTTGTAACACTACATCCTAATGTCCAAGTAATAGTGATTGAATTAGATTACACTACAACCATTACTATAGTGAACTAGTTACTTTCATCTACAACAAACAATGGTTCTTATCGCAGCATTTTGCATGTTGTATGAAGTTCTTCAAATTGTTCTATGTAAAGTACAAAAGAAATGGTGCTACAAACTAGGTAACTAGTCATGCTCATTTGTTTGATTTTGTTTGGGACTTGGGAATGCCCCTCCCTAAACCACATCAACTTTGTCTTTTTATTAATTTTATATATGCACCTTGTTATGGAGAGGTTTATGTACGCTTTAGCAATTACTTTATCATATATCCCAAAGACTTTAGTATCGTCTAGTGTATAAGAAAAGTGCAAAGGTTAGTGGAATAAATTTTGTTAAGAAAATGAAAGAAAATAGGAAAAAAAGAGGGGTAGCCTATGGTTTATTTCAAAAAAGAAAATTAATAAATAGTAGTTGCTAGGAATCTTAATATATGCCTGGGTAGAGCATTGAGCAATGGCTTCAATTTTTCAAAAAAAATTACAAAATGGCAATTTGGCTGAGATTTTGTTGGCATCACTTAGAAAGCATATTTGGGTCTGCTCAATGGTTTTACCTTGATTTTAAAAAAGCTTACTATGTGTATGACTAGTAGTGATAGAGAGGTTATTTGCAATTTTGCATTAGGAGTTGGTTGCTTGGAGTTTACATGTCACAAATTCTGGGTTTATTGAATATATTATATTTGGACTATTTTACTAGATAACTATCAGGCTATGATTGATTATGGCTACCTCTTTGAAGAGGAAGTTCAATTCTTTGGGTTATACTCAATGGTAGATGGAATGAGAAATTGTAAGTATTTTGTATCTAAAGGTTGGCAAAATAATTATCAAAAAAAGGTTAATTTTCTTCATATTTTGTTATTACATATATTGCTGCAAATAATCATAATATTACAGCAATACTAACATACCATTGAAGCATAGAAAATAATTCATTAGAAGAATTATTATACATTGCACAATGCAATATCTACTTATGACATAAGTAATATGTTTAGTGGTTAGAAATTAAGGCAACTTTAGGTTTGCTGAGCTACTTCAATTAATTTGTCCTTAGGTGTAGAAAGGAATTCTTTTGTATTACTTTGATATGATAGATGCAACTTGGAAGTTCTGGCTGTTTGGCTTTATGTGATAACTTCAAATGGAGGTCTACTACAATATGAGTTGCATGGTGTGGTGGGTGATTTATTAATGGGGACATCATCAAAGTACATTTAAATTGTTGTTGGGAAGATGTCACTTAACATGTTTGGTAGGTACAAGTTGTAATGTTTTACACATGACTACCCTTATTTTCTTACTATTAGTTGTGGGGAGCCTTGGATAATTATTTTATTGTTTAGTCACTTTGAATTACAATATGGGAGTACTAAAAATAATTTTAGCAAAGATGTGGGGGCTACAAATTGAGTAGTTTCTAGAAATGCGAGACCTACAAGCATGTCACCTTCTATGTTCATAAAATTGTTATTGTATTTGTACTTAATGATATGGGTGACGTATAAGCATTGCAGAAATCTATATATGAGAAGTTGTCTCTATAGGTAGAGTGAATTAAAGTTCGGTTATAGCTATTATGTTGGCAAATCTCGTTAGCTCCAATTAGTCATATTATTATGTAAGATAGGAATTAAATTACATTCATTGATGCTACTGTGTGGTTGAGTATTGGAATTGATATTTTGCTCCAAGTGAGTATTTAAACTACTATGTAATAAGACCCATGGATAGGAGAAACTATAAATTTCAAGTAAATATTGTAGGAGACAACCTCAAAGGTTATAGCTACATTCTTAAAAATGTCAAAATTGACACTCCAACATGCCCCTTTGATGCAATCCTATTGTATAGCAAGTGTGTACATAACATTATTATGCTGTGGCTATAAGTGGTTATTGCATCACCTGGTTTCCAATGTACTAGGTCCTTAATGTTAGGGTGTGGTGGGTCATTCATGATTTTTGTTTTATAGGGGAGGTGCACATATTGTGTTGCACTACATTTTGATTAACAAATAATTTCAAGAACATTGTTGGGGAATGCTTCCTTTATCCAAGTGAATAATAAATGAAACCATCATGCCTAGTAGTAATGGTATTTTTGTGTTTAATAAATTATGATCATATTTGTTTTGTTGATATCTATGGGATTAAAGTAGCTAAATCACTTGGCTACCTATAGTATTTGGTAAGGAGGAATGTAGCCTTTATGATTTGTCTCTTGGAAAATCATGTGGAGAGCTTTAATTATTTCAAGATAGATAAACTTTTTGAAAAAATCTTGGATTACTTTGTTTAACCTTCGACTAGTCTATCTAGGGGCATTGTAGCACTATGGTAGAATTGGGCATGCTTGAGATTATGAATCATTCTTCATAGATGGTTACTATCTTGGTGAGTTGTTATAATGATGAGATTTGGAGGTGTTGCATAGTGCACCTATCAAAATACTATATAAACTGTTGATTCACTTGGGACCAAATTAGAGATAGTGCTATTTTTGGTGGACCATTATTTGTTGTAGGGCACTTTAATGCCTTAAATGCATAACAATTAAAAAAGTAGCAAAAAATTTAGCAATGGCCAGACTTAGTTTTAATTCTCCAGCTTTATTCAAGATATGGATTTGACTTGCTTGGGTTTCATTGGAAATTAGTTTACATGGTGAAATAACAAAGAAGTGATATCTACATCTATGATGCATTATATAGAGCTTTTATTAATATTGATGGTATGCAAACCATCCTATTAACCACTTTTATGCTTCTCCCTACATTCCTTAGACCATAAACCATTACTATAATGGTTTAAAAAATCATTATTAGGCAAAACTAAATGGAGAATCTGATTTGAAAACATTTGGTTATCTTTTCCCTAATAAATGAATGTATTTAATACAACTTGGAAAAGTACTATTAAAGGAATCCCAATGGATAGTTTTTCTAATAAATTCAGCGAAGCTATGTCATCATTAATGAGATGGATCATAACAGAACTTGACAATAGCTATAAACATCTTAGCAACTGGAATAGGAAATCTAGGAGCTTCAACGTATGGAATCTATGGAGTTGCTTAACTGAGTTGGAACATGATCTTACTACTGGCTTATTTCTTCATATCTTATTGTCATTGAAATAGAAGAAGCAAGGTAAAGGTAGCATACCAAGCTTAATTAAGCCTCTGTTAGGAATTGGACATGCTTCTTTTAGGAAATGGCTACCTTTAACTCCTAGAGCAACTATATCCAACAACCTAAAAGTGATATTAGTGAACTGATGGCCTCCCATATGAAGATTAAAGAGATTCTTTTGTACTTTTTAGTAAGAAATGGTGTGTCCATGCCTAATATGATCCTTCTGCACCCGTTAAGCCCTTGATAATTACTAATGATGAAGAAGAGACCAAACTTGCGACTCTAATAAGTGATGACAAGGTCATATCTATAATGATGTCCAACAAAAGAAATAAATTCCATCTTTTGGATGGCTTCTTAGTCGAGCTTGTACATGTTTATTGGAAGATCATACAAATGGACATTATTATGGTAGTGAAATAATTCTTTAAAGATAGCCTTATATCAAAATGTTGAAAGGATACATTGGCCATATTCATCCTTAACGTTTAAGGAGCATCAAAACCAAAGATGTTTATGCTCATTAGCCTTTCCAATATGATTAACAAAGTAGTGACAAAAATTTTTGTGGTTAGAGTTAGGGTAATGCTTCCAGATATCTTTGTCAGGGAGCAAGTTGCTTTTGTGTTTTGTCGTTCTATATCTGATAATATTATTTTTAATTAGAAAAAAAACTTTTTTGCATCTATCTTCTTTCAAAGAAGGTTTGATGGTAATAAAATTAGATATGCATTAAGCTTATTATAATGAAAATTAGAAATTTGTATTGGATACTCTTAAGCATTGGTAGATCCTTACACTTTGTTGTGGTTGGATTAAGGCTTATATCATCACACAAAGATTTGGGTTTATATTTGATGATTTTTATCTATCATTGATGCAAGTAACTAGGGGCTTTAGATAGGAATATGATTAAGTATTGATAAGAAAATTAAGAATTAGATATGGATCATGCTTATGATAAGGAAAATTAGAAATTTGTGTTGGATATGCTTAAACATTGGTCATTCCTTGCACTTTGTTGTGGTTGGATTAAGGCTTATATCACTACACCAAGATTTAAGATTGTGTTCAACGTTTTCTATGTGTCATTGATCGAAGTAACTAAGGGTCTTAGACTGGGATGTCCTCTCAATCCATGCCACTTTACTACAATGTCTAAGTATATCTTACTGATTATTTGTATTAGTTTGATCATATTGTCTCAATTGATTTTAGGAATTTTTCTTCTTCTTTGATGATTGAACACCTTTTGTATATTGATGACATCATGACTTGTGAACCATAAAATTGTGGTATAATGAAGAATATTTAGGTTGTTACAGAGTAGTAAGGGCATCACTCAGATGAGGTGATGAATTTAAACAAATTTAGAATGTTATTTAGCAAAGGGATGAAGTGCAAGGGTAGAAAGTTAATTTCCCAAATTTTTATATGCTTCCTTAAAATATCTAAAAAGCTAATTATTGCAACAAAATTTTAAAGAAAATAATTGAAATTCATTAATAATCAAGTAGAAAATTATGTGTCAGGGTTGTTGATCAAATCATTATTAATGGTGGACCACAATGTCATGATGAACTCGATGTTAACTGTTGTTGTTACTTATTGCTTAGTCTACACCTTAATTCCAAGCTACATTATTACTTAATAAAATAGATTGTTGTGTCGTTATTTGTGGAGTAGTATGAATGATAGTAGTGCAATAAACTATGCTTATTGGGAAATACAACTCTTAAGGAATGTGATAGACTTTGAGTTTGTAGTTTTTTTACCAAGTAGTTAAGGCTGATTGCAAAACATCGTATGTGTGGTATTACTCAAGAAGATAATTTATGAGTTTAGTTCATTTGATCAAAAAACATATTGACAATAATACTTTTCATATTCCTTATAGTACACTAATACATGTGTGTCACTTAATGTTGGAGTCCCCTATACAAAAAAAAATAAGGTTTGGCAAATTGTTGCAAGAAATTTTGCTTCCTTTTCTTTGGTTAATTTTCTCAACATCCATCTTATTGCTACTAAAACAACCTTTTTTAAAATGGATGTGGAGCATTTGATATTTGTAGTAAAGCTTGTTAAGGAGCATGGGGTGTCGAATCACAAAAAATGTAGAAGTTTTTCACATTGGATTTGTTATTTTTGATTCCACATTCTCCTTCTATTTAATCTAATCAAATGAATGTTCAAAGCTTCACATTGGGTGAGGATATGGTGTTGGACTTAGACACTATATACAATGACACGTACATGTCCATCATGGGAGGAGGTATTCTGGGTTTGGAAATAGTTGGTGCAACCTGAAGTAAACATTTTCCTTCAAAGATTAGCATTAAATCTACTATGAATTGAAATATCTCGTAAAGCAAGAAATAGTAATTACAAAAAAGATATTTACAAAAAAGAAATAAAAATTTAAATGGATTGAGTCATTAAGATGTGTCCAACAATGTTTCCTTCAATTCAATCTAACCTCTCTTGAAATTAGTATGAATTACCAAATGAAATTTGCATAAATAATAATATTTAATTATTTTAATAATAAATAAATATATTGTACAGACAAAATGAGAAAATTTATAGAATGTAATAGAAGAACAATAGAGCAAAAAGTCCTATTTGATGAGATTTATAACTACATAGTAAAATAGCCAAATTAAAGAAAAATATTTGAAAAATGAAATACATTTTATGGGAAATTTGCATTTCACGACACTAAGGTTATCTAGCGCAATATCTTTGATTATAAAATCGTTTACAAAATGTAGTGTCACATAAATGCTATAAACATTTTTAATTATAAAATATTAAAAAAAAATGAAAAGTCAATTATATAAAGCACTTCCAAGACGAGTCCATTAACATTTGTTTTGCTTAGATCAGACCTCCTTTGGAATTCACAAATTCGAAATTTAAGCAAGAAATAATCATAATAAATTATTTTTTTAATATGGTACAAATATATATTTAAGTTGTGATAAAGATAAATAGAAGAAATATAATATACGAAAATCAAGGAAATGTAAAGGTCATGTGATCGGAGATTGATAGTTGCATAGTAATATAAAAAATCAAAACAAAATTTTGGAGAAATGAGTTATATAGTTCATGAAAGTTGCACGCCAAGTTATTAAGGAAATAGAGAATAACATACTCATTCATTAAATCAAGTATGGATAAAAAATATCTCATAAAGCAAGTAAAAAGTAAAAAACATTGAAAGTAAAATATTTTAAAAATATGGAAATGAATATTTACATAGCTTGTGCTCATTAAGACTAGTCTAATGACTCTTCTTTCATTTAGATAGAACCTCGTTTGGAAATTTTATAAATTATTAATGCAAATGAATACCAGTAAAAATAAATTATTCTTTTACTTTAAGGTAAATATGTATTCAACATTAAATGAAATTAATTGAAGCAACGTAATATAGATAAATCAAAGTGGTATAGAACTCACATCAGAGGAGAATTAGGTTGCATTATGATATAATTAAATCAAAGTGAAACATTCTTGAAATTGAGATATATTATATGAGAAAGTGTATTCCAAGATACGAAAACTTTAAAGAGATTCAAAGTGACATCCTTGTTTGTCAAATTAGCTACTAATTATTTTTCCTAATAAAACATGCCAAAACCCTAGAAACTAAAGTTCTTAGAATTATGTAAATGGTATTTAATTAGGTAGAATTCATCGAGGAGAGTCCAACAACATTTGTTTTGATCCGATAAAATAGTGTTTCAAATTACTATGAATTACAAAATAAATTAACATAAATAATAAGAAATTATTATTTAAATTATGATTAAATATATATTAAACAAAAAATTAGATAAAATTAAGCAATATAATTTAACCAAGTTGAAGTGATTTAAATGTCGTATAAGAAGAGATGTAGAGTTAATAGTCGTATTAAAAAATTAAAGCAACACATTTGAAAAAATTAAGAAGATTAGGTGAGATAACCTTCATTAAATAATAAAGTACAAAAAAATAAATCTCATAAAACATGCTAAATCCATAGAAATTAAATATTTTAAAATATTAAAAAATATTCTATATTAAATAAAGCTTATCATAACAAGTTCAACAACATTTCTTTTGTCTGCATCAACCACGTTTAGAAATAGTGCAAACCATGAAAGATAATAAACATAAAACAATAATAAATTATTCTTTTTATAAAAACTAATTATATATTAAATGTTTAATAACTTAAATTGATGTAATGTGATATAGTATTATCATGGTAATGTAAGCGATGCATGAGAGAAGTTTTACTATTTAATAGTAATATAAAAAAATAGAAGTGGATGACTTGAAGAAATAAGAAAAACATTTTCAGAAAGTCGGTCCAAAGATACTTTGCAGATCAAGTTTAACATGGTCAATAGCCAAATTATGTACGAACAAAAAAACCACAAAAGGCATCTAAAACCTAAAAAATAAAATATTTATAGATATAAAAATAAATACTTTGTTGGATAGAGCATATAAAAATGACTTTAATGATCTTTATTTTGTTTTATTACACCACTTTAGGAATTACTACTTATTTGAAAAAACAAACCTAAATAAGAAGATAATATTATTTTAATATTAAGTAGATATATATTAAAGCTTCAATGAGATGAATAGTGGTAATGTTATTGAATCAAATCAAAGAGATGAAAATGTCACACAAAAAGTGATTTAGAGTTCTATAACAATGTAACTAAGCCTAAGCTAAAAAATTGAAAATATTGGTTTAGATGTATGGAAAGTTCTAATCCAATATACTGAGGAGATTGAGTGTAACATCTTGGATAATTAAATCTAATACATGTTAAAATGTCTAATAAAATATGTAAAAATCCATAAAAATAAATATTTATAAATAATTAAAAATGAGTATTTAATTGTATATACCCTTTTGAGATAAAGCCAAATCCTTGGGACATAAAGGTCACGTAATAGTAGATTTTGTATTACATATAATATAAACATAACAAAGAGAAAATGTTGAAGTAATGAGATTAATTGTTGAGGAAAGTAGTACTCCAAGTTATTGAGAAGATTGAGTGCAACATTCTTAATCATTAGATTTGGTAGAAATGACAATATCATGCAAAGTAAGCAAAAATATAAGAAAATAGCTTTTTTAAAAATATAAAAAATATTTAATTAGGTAGTGCCTATCATGCTTATTCCAATAATTTTTTTAGGTCTAAATTGGACTTCTTTTTGAAATACTATAAAGTCCAAAAGCAATGAAACAAAAAAATATAAATTATTATTTTAATATAACTTGGGACGTTTTAAAGTTTAAATAAGAAAAATTAAACCAGTGCAATATAACAAAATCAAAGCAATGTAACTATCATGCAAAAGGAGAAATACAATATCATAATAAAGTGGTAATTGAAGACATTAAGGAGATTCAGTATAACACTCTTTTTTTTCAAATGATGTACAAATAAAAATGTTTGTTAAATAAGAATGGATAATAAAAAGCAAATATTTTGAAAAATAATTTTTTTTCAATTAATTAATCCTTAACCTGATTAGTCAAATAAAATTTGTTTTGCATCCATCAAGCATTGTTTAGATTTTTTGCAAATCACAAAATAAAACAATGATAAATAATAATAATATATTGTTATATTGTAAATGAATTTATAGTAAAGCTAAAATTGCATTAATTTAATAAAAAAATATAACCAAATCAAAATGATTTAAATGTCACATGTAATGTGATTTAAAGTTACAAAGTAAAATAAGCAAATGAAAACAATTAATGAAACGACATATTATATGCACAATTTACACTCCAAGATACTAAGCAGATCAAGGGAAACATTCTTGATTACCAAATCTATTAGGAATTATAATGACTTATAAAGTATGCCATAACCTTAATAAATAATATATTTAAAAAATATATAGAAATAAGTTTTTAATTGGATAGAGTTTGTCTAGATGAGTCTAATGATTTTTTTTTGCCTATATCAAACTTGCATTGAAGTGTAACAATGTCATTCATTAAAATAGGTTTAAATTATAAGTTATCATAAAATTTGCCAAAATAACATACATTAAAAATGTCACAACTATAAAAAAGATATTTAATTGTATACTACTCATTCAGGTTGGTTTGATGACATTTATTTCACTTTTGATTATCTCTCCCATGTAGTTATTGTCAATTAAAAAATTTAAATAAACATAAAAAATAATAAATTATTATATTAATATTAAGTAAACATATATTAAAACTAAATCAAGAAAAAATTAAGAGATGTAATATGATTAAATGAATGAGAAACAAAGGTCATGCCAGGTAAGATTTTGCATTACATAGTATTATGAAAAAATGAAAGTGAAAGTTTCAAGAAATGAAATAAATTATAGGGTGAAGCTACATTCCATTAGAATAAGGAGATTGACCATAATGGCCTCAATTGTGAAGTCAAGTAAAAATAAAAATGCCTTTTAAGGCCTGCTAAGATATTATAAAATAAAATTTTTAAAAATATAAAAATTAATATTTAATTGGATAGAGTTCGTATAGATGTCTTTAATGAGATAGATTTTGCATCAATTGAATATCATTTTGATTTATTATGAATTGCCTTATTAAATATGTATAAATAGTACTTAGCTTTTATTTTAAACAAAATAAATATATATTAAAATTAAAACGAGATAATTTAAGTAATATAATATAAAGGAATTGAAGCCAAGGTGATACTTGAGTAGATTTACATTTATATAATAATGTAAAATAATCAAAGCCAAAGATTTGAAGAAGTAAGATAAATTAATTGGAAAAGTTGCATTTTAAGTTTTTAAGTAGATCAACAATAAGATTCTCTATCATCAAATTAGGCACACATCAAAATTAATCCTAAGGCATACCAACACAATAAAAAAATTTTAAAGTTAAAAATGATTATTTAAATGAATAAAGCTCATTTGAAGTCAGTTTAGTGACGTTTCTTTGATCTTGATCGAAGCTTACTTGAAGTCGCTATGTACTTCAAAAAGGAATATGCATAAATTATGACAAATTAGAATCTTACAAAAATATATAATAAAAATAAAATGAGATAAATTGAAGTAACATAATATAACAAAATCAAAGAGATTTATAGATGACATGAGAGATGAATTAAGGTTTCATATTAATAAAACCAAATAAAAACATTTCAAACAATGACATAAATCATGTTTGAATTAAAATTTCTCATTATTTGAAATACTTTAGAATATAGCAACGAATATTTAACTTCGTATAGCTCATCGGTTGTGTGTAATAATGTTTGTTTCTTCTCAATCAATGTTAATAATTATATATTAGAAAAAATGTTATTCAAATATTATGTGAATACATATCAATACTAAAGAAATAAATTAGAGAAATGTGACTAACAAAATGAAAGATGTATAATGGTCACTTTATGAGAGATTTAGAGTTACATATAATATAGTCTTATCCAAGAAAAAGATTTAAAGAAATAAGATGAATTGCATAAGAATGATATCATCCATGATAATATATAGATCGATTGTAATATCCTCTACATTGAAATCAGGTACAAATTGAAATGTTTATTAAAGTATAGGCAAACCCAAGAACATATAATTTTTAAAAATATAAAGATAAATATTTAAAGGTAGAGAGCCTACTTATACAAGTCCAATGATCTTTGTTTTATATCAATTAGACCATGTTTTCTATTACTACAAGTTATAGAGTTAATAAGAATAAATAATTATAATTTACACATCAATAATAAGAAAATATATTTTAAAGTTGAAATTGGATAAATTAAACAATTGTAACGTTAATGAATAAAAAACATGTTAGGCATACATGAAGGGAGATTTAGAGCTTCATAGTTATATAAATCAAAGAAAAATATTTGATAAAATAACATAAATTGTTTAGGAAAGTTGAGTTTTTTGGGTTGCGGGCAGAGGGAAAGAGCGTAGCATCATCGATTGCAAAATTAAGTATGATTTAAAATGTCTTCTAAAAGACACAAAAATTTTAGAAAATAAAATATTTAAAAATATGAAAAAATGCATATTTAATTTTATAGAGCTTGTGGACCTGTCATTAATGATGATTATTTAATCTCGATTAGAGCTCTTTTTTAAATGTCAATTAAAAAAGTAAATAAACATAGAAAAATTATTTTTTAATACTAAGTAAATATAAATTAAAGTTTAAATGAGTAAATTGAAGTAATGTAATATGAGCAAATGAAAACATAATTAGGGAAAGATGAGAGACGAATTAGAGTTTTGTTGTAATATAACAAAATTAAAGGAAAACATTGAAGAAATGAGATGAATTATACAAGAAATTTGCATTCCAAATACTATAGTAATTGAGTGAATCATCCTAAATCTTCAGATTATGTATGAATTAAAAATTTTCTGAAGCATCCCAAAGCCTTAGAAAACAATTTTTTAAAAATAGAAAAGTGAATATACCAAAATTGATAAAGGTCACTGAATAGGTCTAATGATGTTTATTTCTCTTTGTCGAACATCTTTAGGAGTTATTTCAAATTAGAAAAGTTAATAGGCAATAATAATAATATATTAATTTTTTTTAGCAAAAAGTAAATGCATATTAATCTTGAAATGATATAAACCGAAGCAACGTAATTTTACCTAATCAAATAAAAGTAAAGGTCACACAAGAGGAGAATTAAAATATTTTATTAATATAATAAAATCAAAATAAAACATTTTCAAAGAACAAGATAAATTTTAGTGCAAAGTTGCAGTCAAATATATTAAGGAGTTTTTGTATAACATCCTTGATAGTGAAAGCAAGCTTGAAACAGAAGGACTCATAAAGTATAACATAAATATAAACTTTTAAATTGGAGTTGATAAAAAAAAACCCAACAAAATTTGTTTCATCATAATCACACCTCATTTTGAACTATAATGAGTTACCAATGTAGGAAAGCATAAACAATAATAGATTATTATTTTAATGTTCTGTAAATATAGACTATAGCAAAAATGAGATAAATTAAATTAATATAATATAACTAAATCATCATTTTTAGGCATTTTATCTTTTAGTTTCAATAAAAATATTTTTTATTACGTTATTGTACAACTTTAACATATATCATGTAAATATATCAAATATTTTGGAGATCTTTTTATAATTTTGATCTGATTTTTTTGTACTTTTATTTAAACTTATCATGTTTTATTTAACCAATAACATTTTATATCGTAGTTTTCATTAAGATTATATATTTTAATTTAAATTGAAATATTATTTCCTTTTATTTTTAAGATATATTTAATCTCTTAATAGCAAAAAAATTTAATAATTTATTAATAAATAACATTTTTTAAGTTTTAAGAAATAAGAAATATGTGAAGAAAATTAAAGTAACACTTAAATATAATTAATAAAATAAGATTAAGATAAAAAAAATGATTCTACCATTTGATCAATTTACATATTTTTTTGTAAATTTTTGCAAGTTAGGCATGTGTATGAATGTGCCAATATAAATGGATTCGTCAAGCAAAGAAGCAAAAGTGATTGTTGTATAGAAACATCCAACTAATCAAAATTGTAAAGGAAATGATAAAAACTAATTTACATAAAACTAGGAAAAGAAAAACTAATTTACTTATACAATATAAAAGCAAAAAAAACATCTAATTTATTTGACATATATAGCAATCAAATTGAATAACATATAAAGAACTAATTAACATATCACTACAAATAAAAGAAAAATACAAGATTAAAAAAAGAAAACAATAAAAAAACAAAAAAGAACATGAGACACAAAACATATAATATTACAAATATAATCACAATATAATTTCAATAAAATGAAACAAGAAAACATGTTTTATCAAGTAAAAATAAAACTAAATGTTTTTTATGTCAAAAAATAAAAATAGTAAACAACAAAAAATATTTGAAAAATCACCAAAATACTATGTACAATTTGTAATAAAAAATTGCACATGTATTGGAAAAAATAAAAAATGCAAAGAAAAAATAATAAAAAATAAAAAATAATAAAAATAACATAATGTATATTTTATCAATAATAATTGAATATTACATTAATATAATATATATATTATGCACAGAAGTATGAAAAATATTTCATTACATATAAATATGAAATTAAAATTATGAAGAAAGAGGTACGATCAGATTTCCGCAACTAGATTTAGATATTACTCTTATGTCACATTGATAAAAAAGGTGGAAAAATAATAAAAATAGGAGGCATGCCCAATCTTTGTTCTCCTATCAAATTACATGTTTGTGCACAAAATCTAAATGATTGAGAAATCATATAATATCAAATAAATTTCATATTTTCATTCATAAAGGTTTATAGCATGTTAATAGTAAGGATCTATGTATGAAAAAACTAACCTTCAAGCATAAAACACTTTCCTTATACATTAACCACTGAAAAAGAATAAATAGTACACATGTAAGAAAACAAAGAAATGATCACTATTAACCTTATAATATAACTTTCTTATGCTAGTTAACCCAACTAAGAGATTAAGTTATGTATTTATAGTCTTAAAAATTTCATTTAGTTCAACCTTTATTTTAAGGTTGTGACTAGTTAGTTTATGAAAAAAAATTCAGACAAAGAAGCAAACAAATGTTATGCATTGTCTTATATATGAAATCAGGGACAAGAACCTTTTTTTAGTAAAAAATGCAACTTGTTCTATTCATACCATCACCTTTTCTAATCCTTTTGAAAAAAATATTTTATTACCCTTTCTTGCCCGCATAAAAGAATGAAAAAAAATTACTTTTGCTTAAGGTGTCCAAGAATTATGAAATCAACAAACTCTTACACTACTTTTAGTTTAATAGTAGATTGCACATTGTAATCATTTGAGGATATGATTTCATTAAAATACCTACCCACCATCCATGGATTTGTAGTATAGTTGACAATGCAAAATGACTCACCCTTAGTAAACTCCTCCTAGATACAATGCTTTTGCCATAGGTGAAAGCATAGTTAGGTTTAGAAACTTAGTCTTGATGCTTGATGTTGATATAAATGATCTACTTTTCATTAATTTCAACATCACAATTGAAATCCTTCCAAAGAACCTATATTGATTGATTGATTGTAATAATGATAAAAATTTAGTTTAATAGCAAATTTTTATGTCTTATCCATAGAAGACATAGGTTCCAACAAGGCAACTTGTCAAACAATATACATTATAACAAAATGATTACTCACATGGAAAAAAACGTTTTATTAGCATCGTAAAAATGTAAAAAATATGAATTTATTTATTAAGACAACCATAATCTAAAATTTGGATACATGAAAGCATCTCTAATACTTTTTACACTAATTTATTTTTTAAAATCTTTTTAAACTTTTTTCTCATCCGTTGACATTTTAATGCACTAAACTCCTTAGTATTAATTTCAAACAAAGAGGTTGTTTATCTCTTAAACATTCACTAAAACTTCTAAGATCTAAATTATCATATCAATGCTAAATTTTGTTATATGATTTTTTTATTAAAAAACTTAATTATTGTCCTTCTCATTTTTTAGAATTTTTTAAGGTGCTATAGTCATGCTATAATTGCTTTGCCAGACAGTTGCACTGTGTTGTATATATTAGTTAACTTTCATTAGCATTACGAATGTGCTCAGTTGTTTTTGTTTTCATTAAGACATGTAATTGATCATCCATAATGTATTTCTTGGCAATGAGTTAGTAAGGTAGAATTTTTTATGGCTTCAATCTTTTCCTATTGTTGGTTATTTTTGTTGACACCTTCATTGATATTTGATAATTAATTGCAAGACCCTATTCCTTGATACAAACAACAAAATGATCTAAAGATTTATCTACTTATTTTTAATTTTTGCCTTGAGCTAGCAAATGGCTATGTTTGTGTCATCCTTCAGCATGTTTAGATAAGATATCATACTAGATTTTTTTTGACAAAATCCACTATTTTAATTACCTTTAGTAGAAATTCCAATTTGGTTTAACTCTATTGCTAACTCCACATTAGTACATACTCTAGAAATTTTAGGAAGTAGCAACATCTACCTTCAAATGGCCTAGTCATTCACTTTATTAAGAGAAGTGCAAAAACAATGAATTGGTAGGTGCTTTATTGTGTTCCTACGTAGTGATTGTTTGAAATGAGATGAACCATCAATAGTCTTAAAAGTTTCACTTAAATTCACATCTGAATAGGTTGTCAAAATGAAGAAACATGTTAAGCAAGATTTACAAAAGTTTCCTCAATTTAATATGTTCATTTTTCAATACAAGTGAATAAATTTTTTCTGACTTCTACATTTTTTTCTCAACCGAATATTTCAATTAATTCAAAGCATCAATGCAAGAATTACTTATGAATAATTGTTTTGACAATAAAAATGCTGATTTTTAAAGTCATTTCCAAAGACATATATGTGACTATGCAACCTTTTTGAGTGATTCTTCACTTCAATAAACATGTTTGTTGTTTTTCATTTTTAAATTAACATAATGTTTATTAGGTTCATTATTTTTTTGCTAATTAATTATTACATTTAGATAAATTATCATCACATTCAACAAGTGAGATATCATGAAGACTTCAATTAAACATTGCACCCTTGATTTACAAAGTTAGTTTGACAGTACATAATGTTACTTTCCATTTCTATTTACTTTGCTTCTTCTCTTTCTAGTATAAAATACAGATAGTGATTTGAAACGTTTATCTACAAATAACCTACTAAATCTTACATTTCTTCATAATAAGAAAAAAGTTGTAGACTTTTAGACAAAGCAAAGTGCAAAAGTTTTTGTCCTCTTGCATTAAGTTGAATAATTATACATGACCTATGACCCTTATCATCAAGAATAATGCTAAGATGGACATAAAAATTAGAAAATTATAGTTTACAATTCAAGAAAACTTTAAAAGCATTTTGTACAATGTTTAATGCTTCGAATGAAATGAAGGAGGGCAATCGACAATGCTAATAGATATTGGAAAAAATTCACCATAAAAAAATACAAGAGAATGACCTTGTATTAGGAACTTCCAAATTTCAAACAACCCATTATGACAACAATTGAAAGGACTACACTTACTATAAGAGGAGGAAAATGGTGCCTTTTCGAATTATTAACATAAGTGATTTTTTCTACCTAAAAATTATTTTGTTCATTTCAAATCCTCCCTTAGATTTATAAAAATACTATTATTGAATAAACAATAGTCAAAACAAACAAAAAAGATACATAAAGCACCTAATGATTTCAAATGGCTCCACCATGAACACAAAGTCTTCATTAAACCATAGTCGACCTAGCGAGGCTTCGACTAAACTTGCAATGTTGGCCATATGGTGGGCATAGTAGACATCCTTCCAATAACTTCATCAATCATCAAATGAACACCTACGAGCTTATAGTGATTAGCCAACCTTGACCATAACACAATAATAAATATGGTGGTTGAAAGATCAAAATTTATAGCACATAGAAAACCTTTTATAGCTTTTGCCTTAATCTCATTTTGACAAAAGTGACATAATATCTAAATGTATGATGAAGAAATTACTAATTATTATGCTTAGAATCAACTAAATAAAGCTGATATAATGAAATTTGTTCATCCATAAATTCTAGTATAAAAAAATAGCTTTACTTATATTCTTGATGAATCACTCATTTTTAAAAGTAAATAAAATTGATTTATTTCTTTTCCTATAGTAATTAAACTAGCCATTATGAATTTAGCAATTGTCTATAAATTTACAATCAATAAATCATTATAGGATAATAGGTAGATAGAGCTGATTACCCTAATAAACCAGCTATCTGATATTTATGTATTTGTAGCATAAGTTTATACTGCAAGTATGACATAAATGAATAGATAATACAATGAAAAGCTTTATTGCCTTTTTTATGTTTTCAATTGTTGTTCTAAATCATCACTCAAATTTTACAAGAAAGATAGATTTATTACATTAAGCAAAGGTGATCGTACATGTATACAAGGGGGAACTAATATAAAATTAAATTTTTCATAATATGTAGATTTGTTAGGATTGTTTGTTACCATATGTGAGACCATAATATGATTATGTATTTTTTAACAAATTTTTAACTTAACCAAAAATTCAACCGCATAAAGAGAATATGATATTTCTATAACAACATTGTAACATTTTTTTTCTTTAGTCCTCTATGCAATGAATGAAAAGAAATGAATCACAAAAGTAGAATATTTTAATTTATACTATTTATATGAAATTATGAAAAAACACAAAACAAAGTGCCTACTCTTATGTGAATGATGTAGCATACTAACAAGAAGATGTTGTCATTAAATGTTAAATGAAGAATTATACCAATATATCAAATTATATCATACATGTTCATCTCAATTACCATTTAATGAAGACTTGGGATTCTCATAAGAAATAAAAATTTAACACATGAAAAAGAGTTTTTATAAATATTACAAGTATAAGAAATCAATCCTTAAAATATTAAAAAGAATATGACAAGATAGATAACTTGTTAAACAATGTTCGCACTTCATATTTCTATCTCAAATGATAGTAATATAAACATAATGAGATCATTGTAAATATATGACCCAATTATAGTTCTAATTTTTACTTGTAAATTAATATAAAAACTAGATCATACATCTGTATCATTAGTCATCATATTTGATGGCCATAAAATAGAGAAAATATTAAGCTTATTTTAAACTTATCTTTTTAATTTATATCACATATTTTGAGTCTATGATATATGGTATTGAATATCAAGGGTTATAGAGTTAAATATGTCAAATGAAACCCAAGTATGATTTAATTGGAATGATTGCTTCATTTATTTGAAGTAATTATCACTTATCCATAAATGAAAGGTTTAATTATTTTACCAATTAAAATGTAATGAACATAAGACGTTGAAATGGTTTAGCAACAGCATTTCAAGCAAACCCACTTCACCCTTGATCAAGAAGTTAATCAAGCCATTAAACGAAGCCATAAATCTTCAATCAAACTTAAGGTGCATGTATGCTATGCTCCATCACAATTTTTCACTTTCACTAGTTATTATTACATATCCAAAATAACTCAACAAACAATTACTACATATTACCTTTGTATAATTGCTTAAGATTTTAATGTTTTTCAATTTAATTATTTTTATAAAAAATATCATTAATTATTTGTTGGGAAAATATTTTTTGACCACTACAACAAAAGTATTTTTTAATATTTTAAATTTTCTTTAGATATCTAAACTTTTTTTAATGGGATTTAGCTATTTTTAAAAATTTGTGGCCAGAATTACAAAATAAAGTTTATTTAGCTTACCTTAATAAAAAATGTACATGCTAATGTATTTTCTAGATTTTTAGATCTTTTGTTAAATTAATTTTCCTTTTTTTGTAAAAAAAAATTTCTTACTTTTTTAAATGGTTTATTATTTCTTAAAATAATATAAAATAAATTTTTAAGTCCTTTCTATTTGTAATAATAACAAAACACTTTTGTTGATTTACATCGTGATGATTATTTTTCTTGCATTATTAGCATAATGTTTTGTTAATATACTATGTAGATATTTTAATGAAGTTCAATTTTTTAATATTAATTATATATATATTATGTATTTTTTAAATTTCTTTTTAAATCTATTATTGATAATAATCTTTAGACAAAAAGCTAAGCGCATGTATTATATTTGTGTAATACAACTAAATTTTGGTGCATAGTTTATTATGTTTTTAAAATGTTAAATTTCTTAATAATATTTGTTATATTTCATATTTCATTATAAAAAATTAACATTTCGAAATGTTGTTTTACTAAGAAAATTTTATTTCATGTTAGTAATATATTTAACTGTTCATAGATTTCCACTATATTAACACTTTTTTCTTTTTTTATCCCTAATAAAAGACTTATATTCTTTCATTAATAAAAAGAAATTTTGATGACTTACACATTGAATTAGATATGCCAAATGAGTGATTTTTATAACCATCTATTATTATTTTTTTAATTTTTAAAGATTTATTTAATTTGATGATTTTTAATTTTCAATTTTTTTGATATTTTATATTTATTCTAGAAATTCATTTTGTATATTTTTTTTGGTAACGTTCTACTTGTACAAATCTTAATTGTTTTTTCTTTGTATTAAATATATCTCATTTCATTTTCTACAAATTTTCTTTTTATTTAATGATAATTTTTGGTGATTTTTATTTGATTTTATATAATATATAAGATTAATTAATTTTTTTGGACCTTTCTATTTTAATTTAAAATATTTCCTTGGATTCCATAATATTTCCCAATAGGATTTGTGCTTAGCTTTTATCAAATTGTTTATTTTTCCATTTCTTTATTAAAAAGTTATTTTTTCTAATATATCAATTTTTATTTTTTTATATTTGAAAAGCATGTTTTTTATTGATATATTGTACATTAAAAAGTGAGTTTTAACAAAATATAATAAATATAAAACAACTTTTTATTTCATTATATTTTGAAATTTTGTGTTCGAATATTTAAATTTTTTTTGAAAAAATATGATATTCTTTTTATATTTTGTGCATTGTAATTGAAAAAGATGTACCATAATTGAATGACTATACTTACTTTTTATTCAAAATAATATGAAAAATTCTTAAGAAAATTCATAATATAGTAATTCATACTTAGTAATTCATACTATAGTAATTCATACTATAGTAGACATAATTATTTGGCATTATATATGAATTTGAAAATTTTAAATATGCTTTTTGATTTTATCATTTAAAAAAGTGTATTTTTCTTTAATTTTCATTCTCTCATTACAGAAAACCGTTTAAAATTTGCTGAAATCATGTGTTTTTGAACTATGATACCTTTAAATTTTACATTTTTTATTTTGTAGCACACTATCTTTTTTCACTAATATATTATTTGTATTAGTATGCATGATTAATTATATAGTGGCAATTTATAATCATATTTTCAGTATTATTCAGTTGTTAATTATAAATTAATTCGTATATAGCTTTTAGATGTAAATTTTTATTTTTATTATATTTTTATGTAACATATCATTGATAAATTGTACACATTGCTTTAAAATTTTATTGTTTAACTATTTCAAGATTTTTAAAAATTTGTAATTCTTTAACCCTCTAAAAATTTCTAAAATTTTTTTAATTTTTAATAATTTTTTGTATGATTTTTACAACAATGGTATTTGATAATAGCAAACTACAAGTAATGTTTTATATTTTCATGTTGTCAAAACTTACACATTGTAAATTTCATGCATGTTAATAATTTCAAATTCTTTTTTTTTTCTTTCTTGTTTACCATCTATAAAAGCTTTTACTATGCTTACATTAAGCAAAATATATTTTTTATCACAATTTAATATGGTTATTGTTTTATTAATTTTTTTTAATTTTCTTTCATAATTTATTTTTTTGTGATTATTATTTAACCTCAATTTTCTTCACAAATGTACTTAATTATTTTATAGATGTTAATTAGTTACATTTTATTTCTTGTGATGGTTTATGATTTTATGTAGCATAAAGCTTGGCATGCTAACATTTTTTAAGAAACCACTTCCTTGAATGCGATGCTGGTTCGAATATTTTAATCTCTAATAATTTTTGCAATTTTTATCAATTATTTTAATTCTAATTAATTTTATTTAGTTATTAAACATTGAGTATAATTATCCTTTTTATTTCAAATTCTAAACTAATTTGTTATACATTTAATATTTAATTGTGATAGTAGTTGTCTTTTTCTTCAAGTTCAAAATGTTTTTTTGCACTATAATATTATTTTCATTATACTGTTGATAAATTTATGTCAAAATAATTTTTTAATTTTAATATTTTTATGTTCGAATACATTTTTTGTGATCAAATTACCCCAATATGTTGTTTTAATTTGTTTGTATCCAAATTTTAATAATTTTAGCTAGGTATCTCTTAAAATTTATTAGTTTTGTCTTGTTAAAATATTTTGTATTTATTCTAACATACATATAATAAAAGTATTGAAGCTTGTCATTTTATATTATATAAAGGTTTTTGTTGTTTTTAGAAAAGTGTGTATTTTTTGCGATAATTTTTATTTTTTTGTGTAAGCATTTTTTGAGATCTTAAAAATTCATATTTATAATTAATTTTTTTTTATATTTGCATGTGATAATCATGAATTCATGCTAAATATTTGCTAATATTTTATTGTTCTTAGTATTATATTAATTAAATCTCAAGTTTAATTGTAATAGTTTGAGTTTGATCGAGCAAAGTTATAGCTTAAACAATTGATAAAATTTTGATAGTTTAAATTACAAACTATTGCTATACCCAGTAAAAATTTTTATCTTAATCTTTAATAAATTAATTTTTGGCTTGGATGATTTCAAATCGACAGTAGGATGAGCCAGGAGCTCAATTGGAGGCTATTGGAATTTCTGAAATTTCTGGGGATTTTCCGGAGCACCGAGGTAAATTTTAAGTAATTTTCCTGTTTAATTATATTTATTGGATTTTTATAAATTCGAAAATCCATTTAAATTAAACCGGAAATTTGGTTTTTTTTTACCGCGCGTGAACCGGACCGGAACGGTTCAGCGGAGGCGGAGGCGGAGGCGGTCGCCAAGTGAGTTTGCGCGTGCGTTCTGATAAGCGGATCGGACGGTCGTGATCGATGGTTGGGATTGAACCGGCTGATCGGGTGTTTACCGTGTCGAAAGCGTGTCAACGGTGCGTAACGGGTTTTCACCGTGTCGGCCAGGAATATAAAACCCTCGCGAAATACATCGATTAGGCTTTCATTCGACCGACCGATAGAGAGGAAGTTTTCCGATGTACGGCGCGTGATTCCGGCGGCCTGGCAAGGGGCTTTTTGTGCCTGGAGATTCACGGGACCGAGGAGAGTCGATTTATACCGGGTTCGTTCGGTGAGGAGCTGCGGCGAGCTGCGGACGAGGTTCACTGTCGCCGGCATCTTTGAGGTAGGAAATTCAGATTTTAAAGTAGATATTTAGCAAATTAAAACATGTATTATTTTGCAAACTGCTACCTGAGCATGCGGATGTGATTCGTGGGATTGATTATGCAAATTGTCGAATTAGCATGTTAGGGTTTTCTTTTCGGGACAAATTAATTTGTTCGTCGAATTGGAAATGTTACCAAGCATTGTGATTTGAATATGTTATTTCATTCACGTGAAGGTGATTGCATAATGCTAGAATTTTAATTGCGTGAACTGTCAAACATGTGGATTAGACGAAATTGCTCGGGGAAAATTTTGATTTAAACCTTAGTAAATTAGCGGCATTATTGGAACTTTAGGATAGTACGAACATGTTCTCCTTGTTCGCAGTCGCCGGAAATCGACGGAAGGATCGTATTGGTCGGCGATGGCGGCGGCTAGGGTTTCGCGTACGACGGACGAAGGAAGGAGACGAATTAAGGGTTAATTAGGGATTAGTTGATTTATTGAGAGAATAATTATATTAATTATTAATATTATATATTAAGCGTCGGCCGAATTTCGGATTAATAACTTCGACCGGCTGGGTTTGGTGCAGCGCGAAGGCCCAAACCGGTGGCGAGATCCGGTTCAGGGGATTCGGCGTTGTTCAGTGACAAGCGGTTCTCGGCTCAGCGCGAAGACCGAACCGGTGATGAGAACCGGGTTCACGGAAGTGCGGCGCGGCATAGTGGAATAGCGAAATTTTAAATTCGGAAATTATCCTGAATTTCGGAAAATGGATAAAATGCAGAATTTGATATTTCGAATTTAGGAAAATTCGATAATTGAGTTTTGGGATTATTTATATTTTTGGAAAAATTCAAGAAAAAACAGAAAATTTGGAAATGAGAAATTTCGAAAATTCTGGAGATCCGTGGGTAAAGAAAAATTGCCTGAAGTGGGGAAAAATGTTATCAGTGATGATAGTACAGTTGGAAACAGTCACACAGAGGTATGGTACATGGATGCTACCAGAACAGTCAGTAATTGACAGTTGTGTTGCTTTGATGGCAACGGCATGGATTGAGTCAGTTTACTCAGTGTGGGCATATTTTATGGATTGGCATACGGGACCGGACTACTATAGACCCTATATGATGTTTTAGGGTAGTTGTGGTAGGTAACTGTGCGGTTCAGACTTAGCTTCCACAGTATACATGTGGACTGGTATGCGCCTTGTCGTACCTGGACATTTGTTGCCGAATCTTGGAGTTAGAGAATTGACAATGACTGTAGGGGCGTGAGCTTCTATGGAAGTTGTTGGTAGAGGACTCCTTGGGACGGTGGCTGAGTCGATCTCTCCTGGTCCATGTGTGTAGGCCTGCGCGCCTAAGGGTGGCAGGGGTGTCTCGCAGTGGCTACCCAAGTGTGTAGGCCTGCGCGCCTTAGGGTGGCAGGGGTGTCTCACATTGGCTAGAGATTTTGTGACTGGATCTGTCTATAGTCTCCAGGAGATTGATTGACGAGAGACGCTGCGGTGTCGGTTGCTTAGGCGCCATGCGTGTTTCGAGATGGGCGTTCCCACTGGCACGCTACCTGGAAGCCCAGAGGAGAGCTACTCTGGTGTGACTGGGGGTGACTGTGGTTGGTCGGAGTCTGGGACTGAGAGTGCCTATCCACCATATATTGTTATGTTGTATTCTTATACTCTTGCTATTATCCTTCTCTTGCATGTGAGTTTTACTAGCTGTCTTTCCTACTGGGCGTAGCTCATTTCCGTATTATATATTTTCAGTGGCTCGACAGACTTGATGCTACCAGATTAGGTGGGATCGTGGTCAGCAGGCTTGTGGAGGATATCTGATCTGTGATTATCTGAGAAATTCTGGTTAGTTGATTGTTGCTGTTGGATGTTGTCAGTGAGACTGTTATTCTCATATGTCAGGTATTATGTGAGGGTGATTCTGACTTATGTATCTGGTTGGACAATATTGCACTTGTTGGACTTGGATCTTATTCTTGTAATATAGTTTCCACTACTGTTTTACTTTATTATCTTGATGGTATAGTGTGTGGAGTGTCATATTTTATCTGAATATGTTATGTATTTTATTTTTGATGGTGAGGTCATTACATGACTAATGAACTTAACCGTGGGGGTTCAGACTTCTATTAGACCGGTTCTCCTATCGGTATGGGTTAGGAGTATTCGGTCTAGTAGGAGTAACATTGCGCGAGTCCATCTATTAATTCAGGAGTCATGAACCTGATTTGACGGTGTACCCGGGAGATGGGATCCACATTGTTAAGGAAAGTAGGTGTGTAATGATGTGTTATATCCTATGTTTTTCGTAGGCGACTCAGGTTGGTATGGGACGATCTGAGTTGTCTATATGCAAAAAAAAAAATATATGCCAAAAATCAGCCTAGGAAAAAATGTGGTGTAATAGGAGTGGTATCAGAGCCCTAGGTTAAGATAGTGGGGCTAGACATATCAGAGCCCTAGGTGAGGATAGCGGGGCTAGACATATATAGGAGTTCAACCCAAGGTGGGGAGAACTGTGGATTCTTTTGTTACTATAGTAGTCCATATGCCAATTGCCAAATGACGACTCTAATGCCAGATTAGTTGCTTTTGACAGTATGGCTGGTACCAGGAGACTTTCCGCTCGTGGAGCAGCTAGAGGAAGACCTGTATCTACTACTCCTACCCCAGAGACGAGCCCAGCATTGCCAGTTGAGCCAGCCGTGGATCGTTGGATCAATGCCTTCATGCGGTTGCGTCCGCGGAGCTTCAGTGGGTCGGCTGACCCAACGGTGGCAGATGACTGGATGGCTCATATGCTTGAGCTATTTGATGCCTTGGGATGTCCATTCGGCAGGAGGGTAGTACTTGCTGCTCTAGTATTGGAGGGAGAGGCTGCTACCTGGTGGAGAGGCCAGCGGCGCGCCATGTTTGGGGAGGCCCAGAACAGCGAGATAGCATGGGAAGACTTTGTTGAGGCATTCAGGGAGTGCTACATTCTGGCTTATGCCATGTCTCAGTTCAGGAGGGAACTTATACAACTCAGGCAGGGCCAGATGTCAGTGAACGATTACTTATCGAGGTTCACTTATCTGGCGAGGTACGCCGCAGAGCTGGTGCCTTCTGAGGAGCGCAGATGTGAGATGTTCCTAGAGGGACTTCGTCCTATGCTGCAGCGCCAGCTAGTTGTGAGTCGGTTTGCCAGGTTTCGTGACTTGGTGGAGGCTGCGAGATCCGTTGAGCTTATTGACACCCGGATGGAGGCCCAGAGAGAGACTCACAACAAGAGGAAGGAATTCAGAAATGTCCAACAAAACAAAAAGGACAAGAGACACAGAGATCCCCGTGGTACTCAGGAGGGCGTGGTCCAGCCACGACCTATCTCTGAGAGACCAGGGCAGCAGACAGGTACCCGGACTGGGAGGATTATCTGCTACCATTGTCGACAGCCCGGACACAAGAAGTGCGACTGCCCAGAGTTGAAGAAACAGAGGATCACAGGACCAGTTGGTTCATCTGGGGGACGGCCCAGAGTGTTTGCACTGACTCGGCAGCAGGCTTCAGAGTCACCAGAGGTGATCACAGGTATGCTTTATTTTGGCAACGTGCAGTGCATGACTTTGTTTGATACTGGTACATCTCATTCTTTTGTTGCTGAGAGGATCTGGAATCAAATATCAGGATCCAAGGGTTACTTGAAGGAACCCTTATTGGTTAGGCTTCCTGATGGGAAAGAGATTCCCACTGTTCAGAAGATTGATAGATCTATTCTGATTAGTGGACACGAGTTCGTGACAGAGTTGATATGTGTGCCACTAGCAGAGTTCGACATCATTTTGGGAATGGATTGGTTGTGCTACCATGCAGTGGTGTTAGATTGTTGGGAGAAGAAGGTCAGGATCAGAGTGCCTGGTTCGGGGGATGTGATATACTTTGGTCTGAACAGGCAGATTCCCCTAATCTCAGTTCTTCAGGCAGAGAGGTTAGTAAGTAAGGGTTGTACTGGTTGGTTGGCCTATGTGACCGATAGCCAAGCCACCACTACCCCTATGTTAGATATTCCAGTGGTGAGAGACTTCCCTATGGTTTTTCTAGAGGAGCTGCCTGGACTTCCACCAGCTAGGGAAGTGGAGTTTTCGATTGATTTGGAGGCCGGAGTAGTTCCTATTGCTAGAGCTCCTTATAGGATGGCTCCAGCCGAGCTAGCAGAGTTGAAGACTCAGTTACAGGACTTATTAGACAAGGGACTCATATGCCCCAGTTGTTCACCTTGGGGTGCCCCTGTCTTATTCGTCAAGAAGAAAGATGGTAGTATGAGGCTGTGTGTGGATTATAGGGAATTGAATAAGGTTACTATTCGTAACCGATACCCTTTACCACGCATCGATGATTTGTTGGATCAGCTTCAGGGAGCAACTGTGTTCTCCAAGATTGATTTATGCTCGGGTTATCACCATATCCGGATTAGAAATTCTGATGTACCCAAAACAGCATTTCGTACTAGATATGGACATTACGAGTTCACAATGTTACCTTTTGGATTGACTAATGCACCAGTAGTATTTATGAACCTGATGCATCGAGTGTTTCATGCCTTTCTAGATCGGTTTGTGATCATCTTTATAGATGATATATTGATTTATTCTAGAGATAGGGAAACACATGCAGATCAGTTGAGGACTGTGCTTACAGAGTTGTGGGAGAATGAGCTGTATGCAAAATTCTCCAAGTGTTCCTTTTGGCTGGACTCAGTAGCATTCTTGGGACACATTGTCAGTGCAGAAGGCGTGGCTGTTGATCCTATCAAGATACGAGCTATTATGGATTGGAAACGGCCATCTTCTGTCACTGAGATCTGGAGTTTCCTTGGTTTGGCTGGATACTATAGGAAATTTGTTCCTCACTTTTCTAGACTGGCCGCTCCACTAACACAGTTGACCTGGAAGGGAAAATCTTTTGAGTGGTCAGAGAGTTATGAGAACAGTTTCCTAGAGCTGAAGCAGAGGCTTAGCACCGCTCCAGTATTGATGTTACCTACACAGGAGAAGTTGTATCAGATGTACACTGATGCTTCACATATAGGCTTGGGAGCCGTACTGATGCAGGATAGTAGAGTTATAGCATATGCTTCGAGGCAACTGAAGGATCATGAGAAGAATTATCCCACTCATGATTTGGAGTTAGCTGCTGTCATTTTTGCCTTGAAGATATGGAGACATTATTTGTACGGAGTTCCTGTAGATTGCTTCTCCGACCACAAGAATCTTAAGTATCTGTTCACTCAGAAGGAACTGAACTTGAGGCAGAGGAGGTGGTTGGAACTGATAAAAGTTTACGAACTGACAATAAACTACTGCGAGGGGAAGGCTAATCCAGTGGCTGATGCCTTGAGCAGACACACAGTTGTGCATACTGTGATAGCTTGCGACTCTATAGCAGACTTGGATTGGGATGTTGAGAGATGTCAGGAACAGTTGTCTGTTCAGAGACTGGCTCACAGACTCAGTTCGTTGACTATTCGGGCTGACTGGTTATCTGAGATGCGTGATCTTCAGCGTTGCGATGAAGAGCTGAAGGAGAAGTTTGAGTTGGCATCGCAGGGATTGGGAGGAGACTTTGCTCTCAGAGACGACATTTTGACTTTCAGGAGTCGCTGGTGTGTGCCATCACATCAGGAGTTCAGGGAGAGGATCCTTCGAGAGGCTCATTATAGAACTTTGGCTATGCACCCTGGAGAAGTCAAGATGTATAAGAATTTGAGGAGTGTTTTCTGGTGGAGAGGTTTGAAGGCAGATATTGCTGCTTTTGTGAAGAAGTGCCTTACATGTCAACAAGTTAAGGCCGAGCACCAGAGACCTGGAGGATTGTTGCAGAGATTGCCGATTCCGGAGTGGAAATGGGATGACATCACTATGGACTTTGTAACTGGTCTTCCTCGTACCAGACAAGGTTTTGATGCCATTTGGGTCATCGTGGATCGATTGACCAAGTCAGCCCATTTCTTATCAATTAAGAAGACGGATTCAGCGGCACAATTGGCAGAGGTATATATTCAGCAGATTGTCAGATTGCATGGAATTCCCCGATCTATTATTTCTGACAGAGACGCCAAGTTCACATCATAGTTTTGGAGGAGCTTACACACTGCCATGGGTACACAGTTGAAGTTCAGTACTGCTTATCATCCTCAGACAGATGGATAGTCTGAGCAGACTATTCGGACCTTGGAGGATTTGCTACGCTTGAGCGTACAAACTTACTCAACAGATTGGGCCAGACGGTTACCCTTGGTAGAGTTTGTGTACAATAACAGCTTCCAGGCGTCGATTGGTATGGCACCTTACGAGGCACTATATGGACGTCGGTGTAGATCTCCTCTTTGTTGGGAGGAGGGTGATTCCAGGAGAGTGTGGAGGAGACCACAGCGGAAGTCAAGTTGTTGCGGGACAGATTACGCACTGTGCAAGATCGCCAGACGAAATATTATGATCCTAAGCACAGAGCTGTTGAGTTCTCTGTGGGAGATAGGGTATTCCTGAAGATCAGTCCTATGCGGGGTCTATTCCGGTTCGGGAAGCCTTCTAAGCTTCGACCTCGTTACATTGGACCCTATCTTATTCTAGAGAGGATTGGTGGAGTGGCTTACAGGTTGGCACTTCCTGAGCATCTAACTGGGATTCACAATGTGTTTCATGTTTCGAATCTCAAGAGATATGTGCCAGATCATTCTCATTGTATCAGTGATGATCTTCTTGGTTTGCAAGTGACACCAGATTCTTCTTATGTGGAACTACCAGTTTGCATCCTCGAGAAGAGCCGCAGACAGCTGAGGAACAGGTCGTTTCCTATGGTCAAGGTGCTGTGGAATAGACATGACGAAAGGGAGGCAACCTGGGAGCTAGAGCAGGATGTTGCGGAGAAGTGGCCGGAACTTCTTGCTGAATTTCGAGGGCGAAATTCCTGATAAGGTGGGGAGATTGTTATACCCAGTAAAAATTTTTATGTTAATCTTTAATAAATTAATTTTTGGCTTGGATGATTTCAGATCGACAATAGGATGAGCTAGGAGCTCAATTGGAGGCTATTGGAATTTCTGAAATTTCTGGGGATTTTCCGGAGCACCGAGGTAAATTTTAAGTAATTTTCCTGTTTAATTATATTTATTGGATTTTTAGAAATTCGAAAATCCATTTAAATTAAACCGGAAATTTGGTTTTTTTTTACCGCGCGTGAACCGGACCGGAACGGTTCAGCGGAGGCGGAGGCGGTCGCCAAGTGAGTTTGCGCGTGCGTTCTGATAAGCGGATCGGACGGTCGTGATGGACGGTTGGGATTGAACCGGCTGATCGGGTGTTTACCGTGTCGAAAGCGTGTCAACGGTGCGTAACGAGTTTTCACCGTGTCGGCCAGGAATATAAAACCCTCGCGAAATACATCGATTAGGGTTTCATTCGACCGACCGATAGAGAGGAAGTTTTCCGATGTACGGCGCGTGATTCCGGCGGCCTGGCAAGGGGCTTTTTGTGCCTGGAGATTCACGGGACCGAGGAGAGTCGATTTATACCGGGTTCGTTCGGTGAGGAGCTGCGGCGAGCTGCGGACGAGGTTCACCGTCGCCGGCGTCTTTGAGGTAGGAAATTCAGATTTTAAAGTAGATATTTAGCAAATTAAAACATGCATTATTTTGCAAACTGCTACCTGAGCATGCGGATGTGATTCGTTGGATTGATTATGCAAATTATCGAATTAGCATGTTAGGGTTTTCTTTTCGGGACATATTAATTTGTTCGTCGAATTGGAAATGTTACCAAGCATTGTGACTTGAATATGTTATTTCATTCACGTGAAGGTGATTGTATAATGCTAGAATTTTAATTGCGTGAACTGTCAAACATGTGGATTAGACGAAATTGCTCGGGGAAAATTTTGATTTAAACCTTAGTAAATTAGCGGCATTATTGGAACTTTAGGATAGTACGAACATGTTCTCCTTGTTCGCAGTCGCCGAAAATCGACGGAAGGATCGTATTGGTCGGCGATGGCGGCGGCTAGGGTTTCGCGGACGACGGACGAAGGAAGGAGACGAATTAACGGTTAATTAGGGATTAGTTGATTTATTAAGAGAATAATTATATTAATTATTAATATTATATATTAAGCGTCGGCCGAATTTCGGATTAATAACTTCGACCGATTGGGTTTGGTGCAGCGCGAAGGCACAAACCGGTGGCGAGATCCAGTTCAGGGGATTCGGCGCGGTTCAGTGAGAAGCGGTTCTCGGCTCAGCGCGAAGACCGAACCGGCGACGAGAACCGAGTTCACGGAAGTGCGGCGCGGTATAGTGGAATAGCGAAATTTTAAATTCGGAAATTATCTCGAATTTCGGAAAATGGATAAAATGCAGAATTTGATATTTCGAATTTAGGAAAATTCGATAATTGAGTTTAGGGATTATTTATATTTTTGGAAAAATTCAAGAAAAATCAGAAAATTTGGAAATGAGAAATTTCGAAAATTTTGGAGATCCATGGGTAAAGAAAAATTGCCTGAAGTGGGAAAAAATGTTATCAGTGATGATAGTAAAGTTGGAAACAGTCAGACAGAGGTATGGTACATGGATGCTACCAGAATAGTCAGTAATTGACAGTTGTGTTGCTTTGATGGCAACGACATGGATGGAGTCAGTTTACTCAGTGTGGGCATATTTTATGGATTGGCATACGGGACCGGACTACTATAGACCCTATATGATGTTTTAGGGCAGTTGTGGTAGGTAACTGTGCGGTTCAGACTTAGCTTCCACAGTATACATGTGGACTGGTATGCGCCTTGTCGTACCTAGACATATGTTGCCGAATCTTGGAGTTAGAGAATTGACAATGACTGTAGGGGCGTGAGCTTCTATGGAAGTTATTGGTAGAGGACTCCTTGGGACGGTGGCTGAGTCGATCTCTCCTGGTCCATGTGTGTAGGCCTGTGCGCCTGAGGGTGGCAGGGGTGTCTCGCAGTGGCTAGCCAAGTGTGTAGGCCTGCGCGCCTTAGGGTGGCAGGGGTGTCTCACATTGGCTAGAGATTTTGTGACTGGATCTGTCTATAGTCTCCAAGAGATTGATTGAAGAGAGACACTACGGTGTCGGGTGCTTAGGCGCCATGCGTGTTTCGAGATGGGCGTTCCCACTGGCACGCTACCTGGAAGCCCAGAGGAGAGCTACTCTGGTGTGACTGGGGGTGACTGTGGTTGGTCGGAGTCTGGGACTGAGAGTGCCTATCCACCATATATTGTTATGCTGTATTCTTATACTCTTGCTATTATCCTTCTCTTGCATGTGAGTTTTACTAGCTGTCTTTCCTACTGGGCGTAGCTCATTTCCGTATTATATATTTTCAGTGGCTCGGCAGACTTGACGCTACCAGATTAGGTGGGATCGTGGTCAGCAGGCTTGTGGATGATATCTGATCTGTGATTATCTGAGAAATTCTGGTTAGTTGATTGTTGTTGTTGGATGTTGTCAGTGAGACTATTATTCTCATATGTCAGGTATTATGTGAGGGTGATTCTGACTTATGTATCTGGTTGGACAATATTGCACTTGTTGGACTTGGATCTTATTCTTGTAATGTAGTTTCCACAACTGTTTTACTTTATTATCTTGATGGCATAGTGTGTGGAGTGCCATATTTTATCTGAAGATGTTATGTATTTTATTTTTGATGGTGAGGTCATTACATGACTAATGAACTTAACCGTGGGGGTTCAGACTTCTATTAGACCGGTTCTCCTATCGGTATGGGTTAGGAGTATTGGGTCTAGTAGGAGTAACATTGTGCGAGTCCATCTGTTAATTCAGGAGTCATGAACCTGATTTGACGGTGTACCCGGGAGATGGGATCCACATTGTTAAGGAAAGTAGGTGTGTAATGATGTGTTATATCCTATGTTTTTCGTAGGCTACTCAGGTTGGTATGGGACGATCTGAGCTGTCTATATGCAAAAAAAAAAAAATATATGCCAAAAATCAGCTTAGGAAAAAATGGGGTGTAACAACTATAGAGCCAACAACAATTCTATTTGAGGAGTTACTAATCTACAAAAAATAATATTTCTAAATCTTTACGAATAACTTGTTAAAACTTATAATTTCTATGCAATTATTGCACAAATGATTGTCATTTTTTATTCATATCTAAGTTTAAATTTATGTTGTATTAGTTTTTTTTAATTAAGATATTTGACTTTTTGAAATCTTATAAATATTCAAATAATTTTCATATAAATATTATTTTTGAAATCATATGAATATTTTTTGCACCACCAAACCTGTAGGACTTGACTAAGGTTTATTGCAAAAAATATAGGCACGGATCTTGAGGTGCCGCATGTTAGTAGATTGATAAAAACAAAGACAAGTTAGCTCAAAATATCGATTTAATTTAGGATTCTTGCAGCAGTTTTGGGTCAATTTGTTCAAGGTATAACTCCTTAGCTGACTTTATGGTGTGGAGTTACTCGTGAATTTATTAAGGAATTGGGATAAGTAAGACTCATATTTATGTATATGCATTGTTTACCCAGGTCATGACTTTCTGAAAACACCTTGGGGTTGCCAACTTTCCTAGGTTAAATTTTCATGAAATCATTATAAGCATAAATCAGGTGAACTTTTTTGTAATGTGAGACAAAAAAAATGCTATTGCCAAATTTAAGCATTTCTACACCAACTGATAGCACATTTTTTCTATCAAATAGTCTAGATTGTGCTAGTATTTGTGAATTGTTTACTTACATCTAGCCATTCATCTGGAATTGTTGATTAAGTTATTTAATGTCCCTCCATATGTTAACAATAACCAATTTAACACGACCATTGATAAAGCTTTTGACTCTAATGTTCTAGATCTTATCCCGTAATGATTCAATATAACATCTTTATCAATTATTCTAATCAAATTGTATCTACTATGAGCACCTAGAATCAAATAGTTGCTACACCATAATCTGGTTCGTATCTCCTATGGTGGCTAGCTTTAAAAAAATGATTTTTGTTATTAAGGGAGCTATTTTTAGCAATTAGTTGTGCAACTCTTGTTTAAAGATTTAAAAATGTAGAAAATGTATTATGCAAAAATTGTAAACTTTCAAAATTTTTTCAGATAGCCAAAAGTTTTTTTGCAGATTTTGGTGTCTCTTTGGACTTTCAATGTGTATTTAGTTTACTAGCTTTGATGAAAATGAGTTATTAGTAGAAGTCTGATTACTCATCATGGGTGGATGTAGGCACAAGTTTTGGCTGAACTATTTAAAAACACTTGTGCATTTCACTTAATGATGAGCAGCCTCATTTAAAAAATAATATTTTTTTAAAAAAATTTTAAGTGTAAAACTTTTCCTACTAAAACTTATGAATAAAAAAACTTGTTAAATACATAATTCACTAATCGGATCTATCATATTTTACGTCATGTAATTTATAACAAATAATGCAAGTTAGTTGCCTTCATCATTAATCAAATGTTTGTCATGTTGGTCAAAATGAGAATATTATTTTGGAAAAAGATGTTAAAATAATGTCAGTATTTTAATTATTAAGAAGAAGAAGGAGAAGACAAAGAAGAAGAAGAAGTAGAAGAAGAAGAAGAAGAAGAAGAAGAAGAAGAAGAAGAAGAAGAAGAAGAAAGAGAAGTAGAAGAAGATGAAGAAGAAAAAGAAAAAGAAAAAGAAGTTGAAGAATAAGAAGGAAAAGAAAAAGAAATAGATGAAGAATAGGAAGAAAGAAGAAGAAGAAGAAGAAGGAGAGGAAGTAGAAGAAGGTGGGGGAGGAGGAGGAGGAGAAGAAGAAGAAGAAGAAGGAGAAGAAGAAGAAAAATGAGAAGGAGAAGAAGGAAAAGTAGCAGAAGAAGAAGAAGAAGAAGAAGAAGAAGAAGAAGAAGAAGAAGAAGGAGCAGAAAGAAAAGAAGAAAATAAAGAAGAAGAAGAAGAAGCAGAAGAAAAAGAAGAAGTAGAAGAAGAAAAAGAAAAGGAGGATGAAGAAGAAGAAGAAAAAGAAGAAGAAGAAGAAGGAGAAGAAGAAGAAGAAGAAGATGGCGAACGAGAAGAAGAACAAGAATAAGAAGAAGAAGAAGAAGAAGAAGAAGAAGAAGAAGAAGATGGAGAAGAGTGAAAATTAACATTATAAAGAAACGTTCAAATTAACAAAAATTTCGAAAGGTCTTTAAGGAAAAAAAGTTTCATAATGCATGAATAAGAAATAGAGATTATTGATAACTGGAAAAGTATATATATATATATATATATATATATATATATATGTATGTATATATTGAAAGATACTTTCAAAATGAGTGAAGAATAAAAATATAGAGAAATAAAAAAATATATAAAAAAATAGAAAAATTTAAATTATGATAAAAGTCAAATATTTTAAAAATGAACAAAATATTGTTCAATTAAATTTTGCAAGAAGGTTTATTGTATAAAATATTTCAAATAAAAATGTTTGATGAATAGAAATGGAAAGTAACAAATATTATGAAATAAATTAAATGTATAAGTTATAAAAAATTAAAGTTTAAAGTCATAAGAAATATTGAATTATATAAAATATTTAAAAATTATAAATACTCTTTTATTTTGTTAATTAACTATAGTTTATGATTATTTCATATCATTACAAATAAAAGAAGAAAATATCTTAAAAGCATTTCAAATGGTATGCAAAGATGGTTAATTATCTATGTCCATGCAAACCAAAGATCAAAGTAAAATTTGTTACCAAAAATCATTATTGAGTAATATAGCTCCAAATTATTTGGAACAATTTAGTCATGTTAGTTATCCTAAAACCCAAAAATGTAATAGCGATGGTCATTACCAATTTTTAAATCTATTAAAATTATTATTGAGGACGAGCTTAGCATCCTCTTTTTTTATGCTTACACTACTTATTTACATGTTATGGCAAAAAATTTTATCATTTTTTATTCTAAGGAAATTAGTTATATAGATAAGTTTTGGGTAATTTTATTGTGCTTATAACAAAAAACTTATTTAGTAATCGAGATATACCTTTTAACATAAAAAATTCTTATTATGATTGCGAATGTCAATGATTTTTAAAAACTAAATTCTGAGATTTGAAGCATTGTATAAATTACAAGGCTTGAGTTGTAACACATGAACCTTAATAAGGCTTATTGCTTAAAAATGACCATATATGTTTATTTATACTATTAAGTTTTTCTCTCATCCTTATTTCTTTCATACTATGAATGCTTGATATGATATTGATATGATTCATAAATATTAAGAGTTGATGGTTAAAGATAGAATTATTAAAATAAGAACATTTGAGGTAGGATAACACCAGACTTCATGTAATAAATTTAGCTGATATCTAAGCCATGATAAAAAGGATTTGCTTTGTGAAAATGTCTATGGAACCTGGGAAATTAGTTATGAGAATAACTAGTCATTGTTTTTCATGAAATGCGTTCAAGTAGAAGGAAATTCTTTTTTTGCTAGACTAAGGGAGATTTATTAAGTAAATGAATGGTTCAATTTTCACTTTTTCTTATGCAGTGTTTCTACTATAGCTATAAAAAATACAGATCACTTTTAGCCTATGAATGCAAAGAAAATTACATTATCACATATTACATGATCACTTTTTCTTATGTAAAGTACTTCTTAACATAGTAGACATCACCATGTAAAATAAGTAAAAATCATGATAATTTTTATGCCTTAATGGTTATTTATGTTGGTTGCCTAAGCATCTATGCATTAAGCAAAGATTATCACGATAATTGTTAAAAAACAAAAAAATCATGAAAACAAAGCTTTATTTAATATAACACTTATAACCTAAACATAATAGCCTTGTTTTTTATTATATGTTACTAATAGGTAGGATCCTTAATATAATTCTTCTACTTTTGAAGCTGAATTACTGTTTGATAATATAGATTGAACATAATATTTACTTCTTGATCATTGCAAAAATAGACAATAAGTTTTGTGCCTTGATAAATAAAAAAATTTGTAAAATGTAGAATTTATTATATATTTTTCATTTAAACTTATTGTTTGAATGTATATTCGATGTGAGGCACTATGATTGTGTTTAAAATACTCATAAGTTTAGTTGATAACCTGATATGTTATAAATGGGTACTTTTTGCTAAAATCATGCACAAAAAATATATGAAATGTAGTGTGATAAATGTTATAGCATAGATTAAGTAATAAAAAGTTAAAGGCACTTGGAAATAAAAGAAATTCTAGATAATGTTGCTGCCAATCTTTTCTTTGTTTAGGTGTACTTGTGAAGCATGGGACCATGGACTTAGCTTGGTTATAAGAGGCATTTGTTTGACCTTCAAGAGAACCTAAATAGATTTTAAGGTGTATGTCATTCTTGGTTACTAGTTAGAAAAATTCAGAAAAACTTAGAGGAACTCAGTTAATCTTTAGAAGAAAGCTAGTTTATGTAAGGATACAATTGGCAACTAAAGAGTTTGGTTATAACTAAAACTATTAAGGTTAAGGTTATACATTATGGTAAAGGTTTTATGGATAAATCATAAATTTTAGCATAGTCAAATTATAACTTTATGGTGCTTGGATATGAACATGTAAGGCAAGTGTAGTCTTGGAATCCTGTTCAAAGGCATATAAAAAATCAATAAAAAAACGAAACTATACCAAAAGATTCTTATGGGAAGCTCAAAAAGTACCATTAGAGAACCTTTATCCAAAATGAAAATAAAGCATTAGTTATCTAGGCTCTTAGCCAAGGCCTTACAAGAACATGGAAGAGCATGGATAAGACAAAAGGTTGTGATAGGTTTGACCCTGTAAGTATTATGTAAAAGATTTTAGTTAGACCCTAGATTAAGCAGGTATTTGGGGAAGTCTACAAATAATTCTATTCAAACTCTTAAGTCACAAGATGACACTCTTAATGGTGATCTGACAAATATGTTAAGGCCTAGGAGAGGCCTTATTATTATTATGAAGATTACAGTTTTCCTTGGGATCATAAGGGTCACAGTGATACTTATGTTAATCGAGGTTGAGTTGTACTAGCTATAAGTTAACTATATAACCGAAGGATAAATGTTAAGCCATTACGAACTCTATGGTTGGCTTAGACAAGAAAGATCCAAAACAAAGGGGGGGTAAGATTAAATATAAGAAAAATAAGCTAAGAACTTCTGGATAGCTAAATTAAGATTTAATAAAAACCCCAAGTCATTTAGATATAATCGACTCTAAATTATTAACAGTCACTATGGAGATAGAGTTTTCAAGAACCTTATACTATTGGTTAGTGTTAATTAAATGTGAATGGTTAGGCCTATAAATAGGTTGTCAATTTCATGGTATGAACTTTTATAATTTCTAGGAAGCCATTATATGAATAGCACTAGAAAGAAACAATTGTACACTTCGTTCCACAGGAAATACCATCGTGTGTATTGTTGTACTGGGGACTACTTGTGGTTCATGAAGTCTCTTAGAATCCTACATGGATGCCCATGTGATTATCATTACCATGTCGAATACTGGATTAAAGAATTTGAAAGAAGCGACAAGGATTGCCATGATTTTTGTTCATAAAAACTTCTATTATATTATGAAGTAGATGCTAAGTATCTGATTTGTCATAGTGTAAAGAAAGACATGTTGAATTGGTCAGTAGAAGATGATATCCTTTCCTTATTTAAAAACTAATGTCATTCATTCATGAGATTTATTCTATTATTTCATTCATAACTCATATTAGCATATATTAGTATTACAGTATGCCTCAAAGATTTCTTGTTGAGCCGCCAAACTCTCCCATTGATATCAAGATCAAGTTGTTAAATTTTGAGTAACAATCAAGCTAAAGATTATCAGAGCTAGTGAATTAGTTGAACAATTTATGCTATTTATTTTGTCATGAAAAACAATAGATTTGATACTTTTTTCTCATCAATTCTATTTTATTAGATATAGGATTTTATTTTATTATGTTACCAGACTTGGTTCTTATTAGTTATTTTTTTCTATCAAACTTTTCTAATTATTCATGATATTTCCTTAGATTAGATTCAAATTGAGTGGTTTTATTGATTTTGTAGATATTTTATTTATGTATTGGTATTATAGAAGATAGAAATTTTTGGATTCCTAGCATGATAATATTTTTCTTGGAACTTACAAGTACAATATGATAATATGATTCATTATAATTTGGTTGCACTCATGTATTTTAAAAAATTTTTAGGTTTGGTAGTGTAAGAAAACTTGACAGTTAGGCCAAGGCAAAATGATATATATATATCTGTGTATGTGTGTGTGTGTGTTTGTGTGTGGGTGTATTTGTGTGTGTGGCTGGCTGGGTTTGTATATATATGTGTTTGTGTATGTGCTTGTATCTGTGTGTCTATAATTGAATCTTTTTTATTAATAAAAAGTAGTTATATGATCGATTGTATCTATATTTTATGTTTTTTTACTGTTAAAGGTTTAGTTTTGCTGTATTCTAAAATGGTGAATGTTGTTATCCTTATTGTATCGTGGACAATCAAAGATATTTTGATTATAATAACCTTATTATGTGAAGTTTTTATATAATCATAAAGCTTGGATATATTGTCTAGATAAGTGATGAGAGGAGCTTAAAAAAGACGTTAAGTTCAATAACCTTGATTTTCTGATGTTAACTCCTGACCTTGATAGTTTATTTGATAGCAATAAGACAAATATTTTTAATGAATTTGGTTGAATAAATTTTAAATTTTTTAGATAGTTAATGCTCTTCTTCATGGAAGATGTAAAAGAAAAAAAAAGTAATTATTAAATCTCATGAAAATCATTTTGGTTTGAGTGGTAGGCCATCAAAAGAAATATTTTGACTAATAATATCATGATTGTTTTAAGAATCAATTTTCTTTATTTTTTTAATTTTTTTATAATAATTAATTAAATTTAAAAAATAGAAAAAACTAATTCTACTAAAATTAACTTATATAAACCGATGTAACAATTTTTCAAACATGGAACATTAATGTTGAACCTGATCGCTACAATAACAGATCGAGGCATCACTCCTTAACATAGATAACAGTATCATGAATCAACACACTACTCACTACATTCATAATTTAATTAATCATGTTATTGGAGGTGTAGTGACTAACTCATGAATATACTTGATAACACTTATCGTGAAATCAAGCTACTTTTAAAAGCAAACAAAGTATCTTATAAGAAGAAACAAATAATTGCAAATACACCATTTGGAACTAAAACTTAAAGCTTTTTCCTCAAAGCTGACTTCTAAATTACTATGGTCATGTGTGCTATCTAATCATGTAATTTAATAATCGAATGATCGTTGCCCCAACTGCCTTTTTTAATAGATAATTCTACTAATTATCTAATCTCTCCAATAAATGATTGAATGGTCCACATTTAATTTACAAGTAAAATTAAATCTTCTCATTGTATCATAATTCAAAATTAGCTATTCACATGAAATAGAAATTTTTAAACTACTCTAGTTTATTCATAACTGGCCATTTATGTAGTTTTCATAATCAAGTATTCGAAGATCAGTTTAATCGTGTCACTCCCACATAATGACAACTTTTTATATAAATTTACTAGTTGTTATAAATTTTATTTAAATAATATTAAGTTTTTAATTAAAAACATCTATTTATTAAAAACATCAAATGGTTCATTTGTTAAATACTTTTAGCAATTAGGAAATAAATTAGGTAAATATTGACGAAAGTAAATTGATGAAATTTTTACAAAATTCTAAAGAAACATTTTATGTAATGACATTGAAGACATTAATAGCTAGTGCTCATTGTTGCCCCTATATGTTGTGTCCTTCTTCACCAATTTATTATTCCTTCTTAAAAATAACAAAGCTCTCATTCCCTTTTTTTTCTATTTGATTAAATTAAAATACTTGTGCCTTCTTGAGCATTCGTCAAGCATAGGAATTGCTTTGCATAGATTTTAATTGTCACTTTCTTTCCTCTTCTTGTAAATCTTACTTCATTATAACCTTTGTAGTAAGTGTTTTTCTATTTAATTATTGTGAGAGTTTAGGATACCCATTCTTTGACAAAAGTCCTATATAATTTTTTTTAAACATCTTTTTTTCTAAGGGTGGTTGTAGGTTTGATTTTAGGATGAATAACCTACATAATGCTTAAGTACACTTTAAAATTCTTGTTAACCTTCCTATTACACAAATTCCCTAAAATTTTTTTATTAAATAAAAGTTATTGTAATTTTAAATGAAATTTAAATTTTTTTGAAAAATTACTTCTAGATAATTGTTTAAGCTTATCGCAAATTTTTTTAAACATTTTCTTAAAATATTTTTGTGAGAAACAAATATTATTTTTCTAATAATTCAGCCATTATCTTATTGAACTTCTCTTGACATGATGAAAAGAACTCATTTGCTTAAGATGATTGTACAAAACTCAAATGAACTAAAATGACTAAATTAAAATGTTGGAACTTAATGAAGCATAGCCAAAAAAGTTGATATTTGAAATGAAGAGTTAATAACATAGAGGATATATGGCAAGCTTAAACAATAAACAAAAGAAACATAATAATAAACATGGAGAAATTTTTGGTTTTTAAAATCATAAAAAGGTTCATTTTGACACAAGTCTTAAAAGAACTTCAAAAATGATCATCAAAGTGATAGTGAGGTGGTAGTATTTTTAAAGTTTGTGTTAGCATGGTGACACTTCCAACATGACTCAAGGAACACCTTCTTCTAAGTATGCTCCTCTCCCTTACTGGGTATGCCTCATTTGTGCATTAGCCTCATGGTTTTTCTTTTATGTTGAATGTGGGAAAGTTTTTTATCCTCACTAATCATGATAGCACTAATCTCTTTTTTAAAGTGTAACCAAAAGGTCATGTTTGATGATGATGTCTCTAAAAAGGTTGCCCCCTTCATACTCACTCAAATAGGTAACATTTTCAATTGGACGATGAAACATTGAATTTCAAAGAATACTAATTCAAAAAAATTGGAATCTTTGAATCTATTACAGAGTGGTAAGCATGTGCTCCTAATATTTTCACTGAAATTAGAAAATATTTGATGTTGGATGTACAATATTTGGATAAGTGTAGTCTTTCAAATGACGATCCTCAAATGGTTCCAAATTTTTTTTCTCAATGCTAAACCTTTGTAAGCTTTAGTGTGCACCTCATTAAATAACATTCCAATAACCATTGTCAATAAGTAGGCTCTATTCTTAATCATGTTAATAATTAGCAAGCCATTAAAAGGAATGCTATGACAATAAACTTAATAAGGCCCCATGGGGCTGTAGTCTTCATTTTCATCAAACTTGCTAAAAGACATCCTTTATATATTTGAATCTCTAGAAAGATTCAGTGTAACAATGGATTATTAAAAGAATTTAACTAATGAAAATTTTTCAAATATTATTGAGGAAACTGTAAGAGAGGATTCATAATAATCCAATGCAAGCAACAAAAAAGCTCTAATCCCTTATGTGTAAGACATGAAGAAGATGAGACAATTCCAATTAGTGATGTAATAAGTTATATGAAGCTTCAAACTTTGGTAGCCATTAATGTAGAAAACAATACCAACACCCACTACATCGCACAACATCAACAAAATAAAAAAAAACATAATTATACTATGAATAATCTATTCAATGATTGCACAATCAATTTTTATTGGAAATTCTAAAGAAAGAGGAAAAAATATCAATCTAATTTGAAACTTACAAAGGACATGTAGCTTAAACAATAAGTAGACATTCAATCTCTCAAATTCTCGAATAAAGATATCTAGGAAAAAGCAAAGACTATTGTGCTCTTTAGGATAGATTCAAATAGCTTTATAGTGGTTAATAGTAACAAGTCAATAAGAAAAGTCACTAAATTGAATGTTAAAAAAATCATTTATCAAAAAATGACTAGAGAAGCTTTCAGGAATCTCAAAATGTAAGCATTGTAGATTGTAATTGATAATGAAAAGGATGTACTTAGTTTTGTAGCCACTTGATGCTCAATAACATGATCAGATTACACAAAATTAAGTTAATTGTGATGATGGAATGCTTTGTAAGTAATATAGAAATGGACATTCTTTACAGGAGACTAAATTTTTACTATTATGAGGCAACATTTCTAACAAAGAATATGTGTTTTAGTTACAATACTTACAATGTTAAAAATTTAAAATTAGGAATATATTCTTCACATTTGAGATTCATAAATGATGTGTTGCCATTTCGTGTATGCCATCAAATATTTTATTAATAGAATAGATCTTTGGAGGGATTTATGATATTTGTTGGAATCCAATTGTCTTCCCTAAATGGAAGGGACACTCAAACCACTTTAATAATGTACAAAAATATAAATGCCACTCTTATGGGCAGAACCTAATTGAATCATGATTTGCTCCAAGCCTTCCTAACATAGTGGCTCAACATATGAACAAATTTTTATTATACCAATCCCTATCACGGATCGTTTCTTCATCAATAATTAAATCTAAACAACTTGGATACCTAAGCACTTGGATTGAAAGCATAGAATTCTCTCACGTGGTTGCTTAGCATTGGAGTCTTCCAATTGCTAGAAAAGGAATGGGCCCTAACTTCCAAGTTAAAAGGAACTAAAGCCCACCGCAAAGAATGGAGTAAAATTTAATTTTGTCATATATTTTTTAAGATTGAAGAAAAATAATAACATGTTATGGAGAAGGTGAATAACTTTAAAGAGTTACAATTGTGTTATCAATGTTAGGACTAACAAATGTTAAAAATTGAGATGTTTGGGAAGACATATGGGAATACAAAGGGATATGTCTTTGGAATTCTTGAGGATATTTAGAATTTTGAATGCCACAAAAAATTTAAAAAATAAATACCTATAATTCTTTAAAAAAATTTTAAAAAAACTAACTTAAAGCACTACAAAATAAATTACCATAATTTTTTCTCATATTGGCATATGCATTTCTGGCAGTAGTGATGGTGAAAGGTGAGGTAATAGGAAATGCATGATGCCACATGGATTAATTGGTGCATCACATTGGGTTCCAATTTCAATGAGTAGCATCGGTAGAGAGGCCTTGACACTTCGTGTCCACTTTGCGGTCAATGCATATTAAAGAGAGTTAGCATGAGTTGATGAGTCACCATTGATGGTAGTGGTAACGATGGCTGTCAAAGTTGGTTGACAAAAAACCCCAAAACTAAATTTTAAGCCTTTTAAAATCTATTTTAATCAAATTTTATATAGAAAAACTTGTGAGATGTTTAAAGGGAAGGCCTATACTGAATACAAAGAAGAAAATCTCTAAAAAGTTTTTAATTATTGTTTAAATAAATTAAACTTATCTATAATTCAAATAAATAGATGTACTAATAAAAAATAGAAATGTGAGATAAATGAGGGTTTACTATAATTGATCCCCATAATGATTATGATAACAAGAACTAATGAGAAGTATAGTGGCCAATCCTTATAGGGCTCTAAGTTCGAATAGAACTAAAACATCTTCAAGTTAAACTTCTACATGATGTGCTTGATGGTACTGCATCAGATGTATAAGAGTTGAAAGATAGGTATTGTGTAGCTTAAGAATGGTGATAAAATCACAAATGTCTTCCACATAATTTTTACTAATAAGCAAATGATGGGTAATACGTAGATACTTAATGATTCAAGTGAGAGTTAGGTCTTAAAGAAGGATTTAATTGCTAAAAATGTTGTGGATTGATTAACATCTCTCTATTCCATACTAAGAAAATTGAGAAGTGCTTTGCTTTTGAATTGTTAGGCCACTAAAAAGTAATATGATGCAAATTCAACTAGTTAATAAGGAGAAAATACAACAAATTATTTTTTTGATGGATTCTTCATGTGCTTAAAAATTTGATGGGTTTGATGTTTTATTTTACAAGCATCGTTGGTCCACATTTTAATATGAAATTTATGACTCTATCAATGATTTTCTTCTTGGTAGCCCATCACCTAAAGAATGCAGTAGTGCTTATTTATTTATTTTTTCTAAAGATTAATTGTAATACAACTTTCAAAGACTTTATGACAATTGGATATATAGTTTCTCAAAAATAGTCTAAGTTCTTAGTAGCTAGCCTATAGATTGTCCTACCCACCATCTACATGGAGCAATCAACTCTACTAAGGATGGTGATTTCACTTGAAAGATCTTACCTACATAGGAAATCATACTCTCATAAGAGCAAACTAATAATTTAGATGAGAAGATCAAAGCTAATAGCTCTATTATCAAGCTAGACTTTAAGAATGTGTTTAATAATATATTGTCAAAAAAAGAAGTACTACACAAGTTTACCTTCAATAGTTAATTTATTAATCGAAAACATGATTATATATAATACAAGATGGTTGGAAGTCATTTTTAACAAAAAAGGAAATGGTTCCATCTAACTCTCCCATTAGCTAAAGCATGGTAACCCTTTATCCCCATTTCTTCTCCACCTTGTAGCTAAAGCTCTAAGAAGTGGTTTAAACAATCTACAAATACAAGGTAAGGTGAAGCACTAGGCCGTTCGAATTGGTTGTCAACCAATGTCCCATTTTTTGCTTTGTAGATTACATTATTGTCTTCTGATGAGGTCACAAATGCTCAATCAAAAATATCAAGTTATTCCTGTATGATCTCTAAGGTACATCAAGTTTATAGATTATTATACAAAGGAACTTCTTCATTTGATGTAAAAACATGAAACACAAGTAGGAAAACATCCACAGGGAACTCCTTTAGAAAAGATATTATCTTTAAATCACTCAACTCAAAATGACTTTATTCAGAGGTATGAAATAAGAGGTCCACTCAAAACACTAAATGGACAAAACATGCAAAAGGAAATATTCTCAGTGGGAGGTAGTATTTGTCAATCATGTCCTCTAAACTAATAATACTTTATAATCTATTGACATCTTATCTTCTCAATAATATTATTAATTTTTTAGAAAGTGTGGTAAATAGTTTCCTTTTGGGTGATAATGATTTGCAGGGCAAGCACCATGGGCTAGCTAGAAAAGATTTGTTTCCCCTATGAAATGTATGGATTACTAGTTAAGTAATTGAAAGATTTTAATGATGCATATAATTTAAAGCTTTTTCTAGAAGGTCTACACCTCAAGAATTTTCTATTTTATATTCATAAATTTTAATTTCCTTAATAGATAATGTTATGGAGCATGTTCAATGAATTGGAATCAAATAAAGAGAATCATTCTCAATATTTTGTATTTTCAAATACTTAGAGCAAAATAAATAAGGATGGAATCAATTACTAGACCCTCACCAAGGATGGTAAGCTCATTATCAATTCAGAATAAGAGAAGCTTAGAGGTGATTAATTCCCTTACTCATAAGTCATAAAAAATGATTGTGAATAATTGCAAAACTTTCGTAATTTCTCTACTTATGTGGGGACTCCAAAATAAATAATTACATTTTGATAAGATCATTAGGGACTTGAATTTCAATTTATAGACAAATGCTATTTTTGTGTATATAGGAACTCTCAAATGAATCATATGGAACCCATTTGAAGTTCATCTTGGCATTAAACAAACCCGACATCATTATTCTTGAAATGCTTCAACAATAGTGGAAGTGTAATCACCCAAACAAAATAGCTATTAAGGGATTTAGTGTTCTACTATCTCACGTATGCTAAAATATTTAGAAGATATAAATTCAAAACAATTCGATGAGCAAATATTCCTTATTCTTTGATAGAGTTCAACATAATAGTTATGTATTTAAATGTTGTCTAATTATCTAAAGAAGTACAATAGATCCTCAAAAAGTAAAAAATTCATTACTTCCTTGATTTTTTTGAGATCAATTGAACAATTAAAAATTTGTTTAATGCACTACCCTAGAAAAGGAATTAGTCAAATTCAGCTCTAAGTGTTTGACTAAAGGGAACTAAGGCCTTACAGGTTGTGTTCTTGTAATTCGAAACTACTCGGTAGAGTTATTAAAGCACTGTCAATTTACATGGTATCTAAAAAATTATCTTAGTTGAAGCCATTGAAATACTATTTGGTTTAAACTTATGGGATTATTTGGGGTGATGTAAACGTCATTATAGAAACAAACAATTAATCAATCATTATAGTGTTGCATAAAAGCATTGGAATCACTTGTTGTAGCTTAATTCTGCTAATTGGAATGAATCAATTTCATTGCAACATAGTTTAATTCTAACACATATTCAAGAAAAGAAATGTAGTAACAAACTAGTAGACTTAAATAGCTAATAATTGTATTCATTTGGAGGTTTAAGTTAAAAACAATTTCCAAAATCTTACAAAGCATTAATTACGCATGATGAGGAGAGATGTTGGTATGGTGATCATAAGGAAAGTTGTCCAACAAATTACTCCACAATCAATGGCATGAAATGCATTCACACAATCATTAAGGTTGACTTGGATTTATTCTTTTGGAAATTAATATGCATTTTAGGCTAAGAAGAATGAACAAAAATCTTGGACAACCACTAGATTTTATCATATAACTTTTATTTTAGTTTAAGAGATCAATTCTGATAAACTACTTTGGGTTCATATAACTCATGTCAAGTTAATCATACTCTCAAAAAAATGGGTGAACCTATTTTTTGTGGTTTATTTCATATTAGTGAAACTAATGTTGATGGAATCTCTTAATTTTAAAAAATGATAACTGTTCTTCTTATATCTAAGATCATGACTTTTTTTAAAAAAATTATACAAGTCCAACCCATTAGAATATATTCCAATAAAACTTGAGCTTGATTGTAGCAAAAATGCAAAAGAAAGGTTCATACAATTATGACAACTTTTGCTAATATAAATTAAGCATATATTGTATTACTGTTACAATAATAAGGTTCTTGTAATATTAATATGAGAGCAAATTTTTGAATTAGGAAGCTACCTAACAAATTTAACATTCTTTTAAGAAATAAGTTGTGCAAAGAATGACCAAAAAGCCATCTCTTTCTTAATAATTTCTTTGTCATTTGATTTAATATCAAATTTAATTAATCATCAATTTTTGTTACACATGTTTCCATAGCCTAATCTTGTACTCCTTGATTCATTGGCAAGCACATTGTCCAAATCAACCATATGTGAAGACTAATTCAATGGAATTAGTTAAGTAAGATGGACTTAATTGGACAATACATCTAACTCACTATTTATTTGGAACCATTAGAGACTTTGCTTTGATTTTATGCAACTTTATCATGGCTTTAAATCATGCTAATGTGATCATTAATGACTAAACAAATAGATGACACTTATCTACTATTTCAACATGTATGGTTATAGATTTCATCACTGCATTGAGTTATATCTTACATCAAAGCGATACAATCACTAGCTTAGTAGCTACCTAATGTCCAACTTTTAGATTGGTCCAAAAAAATTTAATAATGCATCAATAGTTAGTTTGGATTACTTAAAAGTTGAACAAGGTTAAGAAATGGTCTACATAGCATTGAAATGGTGGAAAAGATGGTTAAATGATTTTAAGAGATGTTAAACACTTATACTAAACATAAATAGAGCTATATAACTTATTATTAATATAATCATCCATTAATGCAATTACATATCATCATTTAATTCTTCAATATTTTGAAAACCTTAAATTTTCTCATTATCACCAATAAAGTCATGTAATCATTAAGGAGGCTATAGGGATCATTTATGTCACTAACATAGCTTAATAATATAAGCTTTTGCTACCTACATTCATAAAATGCAAAACATCATGTGTAAAATTACTTATTATTTCTTCTTTGAAGAGAAAATTTTAGAATTTTTTACTTTAGAATTATGCAATAGGTTAAACTTCACCCTTTAAAAAGTCATTGAGTAGTTATGTTTTAGCATTCAAAAATTATTTGTAAGGTTGTGACATAGTAACATTCCATACATCATACAAATATTTGACTTTTTGAGACATACTAGTTTGCTAAGATTTAAGGCCTTTCCAAGTTTGGAAGCTCTACTTTTAGTAAGTCCATGAAATTATTCCTATTGTGGGAGCCAATTACAATTAACCCTTGTTTATTACACTTTTTAATTTTTCTTTTATAAATTTTTAATTTATTTGTATTTATAATTTAGTTTAAGTCATTTGGTGATTGATTAGTTGCTTTCTAGATGCTTATAACTTTAAATTCTATCTAGAACATCGTTATAATAGTATAGTAATTTTGTTAGGAAAAAATTGTTACAAAATGACTTCAAATGTCATAAAATTGAGTGTTGGGCTGCTTTTTGGTACTACTTGTAATCTTTCATCTTTATCACTACTATTATTGATTTGTTTAGCATAAGTGACCCACCTTGACTCTTGAACTCATTGATCAGCTCAATACACACTCACCAAGGTTGATCTACAATCCATGAAATTTCCTAACCAATCAACACATATTGTCCTATTAGCTCGAGCTAATATGCAAATTAGACTTCGGGTGCAACTATTTCTCTTTGCATATGCTGCACTAATCACGTAATCCACCTCTTTGCCTCTGACTACACAAACAATCAAAATGCACTAGTCAATTTGGGAGTTCTTATGCCAAATTAATTTTTGTTCATTTCAAAGAAAAGTTGTTCCTAAATTCAAATTATTTTTGTTATAATTTATGAGGACTTTTTGAATTCTAAAAAATTACTTTAGAATTCTAAAATTTTTTCTATAATATTCCAATAATATCCTTTTATTTCTTAGGCTAACAAATTATCATTATAGCTTTGAGATCTCTGTAAAGAATGATGCTTACAATGTTATAAGCAATGTAATTTGAATGAAATAATAAAGTGCTACCACTATGCCAGTTTAGTAGAAGCATGTTATATATATTGAATGTAATAGTGAGACTCTAGACATAACCTAGGAAGGAGAGTGAATGGATAAAATAAAGATCCTAACAAAATATTCAATATTTATAAGTACGAAAAATCTCTAAGAAATCTCTTAATCACTTAACCACAACCTTTTGGAAATTAATAAGATCATCTAAATTTGTAATTTTTCTTAAAGAACAAGTGATTTTCTTATTTAACATTCTAAGAAGTGAACTTGTGCACTGTGATACTTCACTGCTAACTTGAGTATTTCAGATGTTGGTTATTGAATCCACTTTTTCTTCAGGTTAACATCTCTTATGTTAATGATAAGTTTGTACTAGGATTTGGTATTATAAACCAATAACACCTTTCGTTAGGCCTTTATAAGGATGGGTTGCATGAGCTTAAGAACCGTTCAATTATCAATCACCTAAAAATAGGTTTTAAGATATCATCTTATATTAACTTGGTATCAAAAGGTGGTTAGCTATAAGAATTTTGTATAATTTTTAATTTAATATTGAAGCAACATCTTTTAATTATATACATTTTTAATAACTAAAATTTATTAAACATTTTATGAAAAAAATAAAAAAATAAGAAAAGCTTATTTTCAAGTCTAAAGCTACAACACGTACTTATTTACATGTTCTTTTGTTAATACATTTAATTATTTGTTTGTTTTTCTTTATCTTTATGATCTCAAATTAGAAACTTTTTTCAAACCTAATTATTTATGACTATAAATTAGGTCTATAAAATGATATAAAATATCTAATTCTCTACAAGTCAGCCATTTGTAGGCCTGATAATACAACATATAATTATAGAACTAATTCATTCTATGTAAGAGCTAAGAGCAACCTTAGTAACATGCATAGATAAAATGGAATAATGTAGTGAAAATAGATGTGTTGGAGCTCATAGATTAAGGTGTTCTATGATAATTGACTTTGAAGTGATGGAAATATCTTTTGAAAATGAACTTAACCAAATGGAATGTCAACTTATATGTCAAGCTTCCCCGCATACCCGTGGTAGTTGACATAGTAGGGATAATGATTACTAAGTTAACATGGTTAAAATAATGGTAGCAACATTTGATGGAAGTTTAGCGTATCAAAATTGGAAATTAAGAATACAATATTATTTTAAATGGTATGATTTTAGCAAGCATGAAAATGCAAATTTGCAAAAACTTAGGCTCATATCACATATTAGATTATTTATTTACACATTAAAAAAGTAATTTTTTGATAAGCAAGCATTACCCTAATCATTGAAGAAATAAAAATTTGCCAGAAAGCTAAATGTTTACTCACTTCTTATTTTGGTGAACTTTTGGATAAATACCTATATTTATCTTAAGGTTGAAAGACTTGTACCAAATAGATTGCTAAATGTGAGAATTATATATTTTAATGTGGTGTCTTGGAACTAGATCAAGCAACTTTTTTTATTTTGAGTTAAGCTTAGGGAGACTACTCAATTGGGCTATACAATGGAAATATTATTAGTTTAAAAAAGGCATATAAAGCAGCTTATGATTTAAAATATCAATTACTTGTGAGAGTTGGATTCCTTTGACCACTTCTTATCCTAAAATGCATATCACTAATTCCACTAATCTACTACTTGAACTCTATAAACAAACTTTGTCTCTTAACAAATAGTTCTAACTTATTGAATTCAACACTTGGACAAACCATCTACAACTTCCATAGTAAAGTGTTATTACTATCACAAGAAAGGGCATGTCATAGCATAATATCCTAAAAGAGCCCTAGATGTAAACTTAAAAGAAGGATGAAAGAAAGCATTAAAGTTAAGGAAAATGAGGTTATATAGCTAGGTGAGGATCTTAAAGTAGAATTACAAGCACTTGATTAAAGAATATATTGCACAGTCTACAATTATTGTGAGATGTAGTTTGAATTCATTAGGAATAATAAAGAATTTCTTGGCGAACTGAAATCTTTTGTATGTTCATTAGAATTAAAAGCTAACATGCAAGATTATTACAGATGACAATAGTCATAACATTGTTATATTAGAGAATACTACCAAAAAGATATGTTTAACATTCGTAGACCATTTCCTCCCATGCACAGTATCGTTGATCAACAACACAAATTGTTGCATTCCTTTCAAGTTTGGTCCATATTTCAAGGAATTATGGTGTAATGCTATCCCAATGTAAGTAGATGACTTTATTGTAGAAAGAACCTGGCTATTTGATTGAGAAGCTACCTTAAATAGAAGTGAAAATGCTTGCACTTTTGGATAACAAGGAGCAAAGATCACACAATATCTTTTACCTCCCTCAAAAGGAATTTCTAACCAAGATACTCCAAAAAATAAAGATAAAGAGAAAGAAAAAGTAATGTTTCATTTCACTAGTTAAGATTATGAGGGATATAATCAACGATGTTGTTAAGTAGGTTGTAACAATTTATGAAGTCCTTGCTAGTATAATCACCCCACCACTCATGGTACAAACCTTGTTAATAGAATTTGTGTAGTTGTTCTTGATGACTTGCTAAACACACTCCAACTACATGAGATATTTAGCATGCTATTGATCAAGTTCCTAACACTTCACTATCACATTTACTAAATTATTGATTAAATCTGTTATGTCAAGAAGAAATTCTTTGATAAGCAAATGAACCCATTCAAAAGAATTTATTGTGAAAAGTATTAGAGCATGTGCTAACATCACTTGGTTTTCTCCAAAAAATGATGAAACTTAATGCATGTTCATATATTATCATGTCAATAACAAAATAATGATTATGTATAGATTTCCAATTCATATGCTCTATAATTTGTTAATATAGATCTTAAAATTGGATATTATTATGTTGGAATCTACCTAGTGATGAACGTATTTGTATTAATGGTTTTTGTTTTGTACCAGCCATATTTTTTAGAAATCATGACAATAATGTGCATGTTACTTTTTCATTAATGTGTCCACCATAGTTGAAGCTCTTAGTGCATGCATTTCTTTTAGTGACATTCCAATGTGCTTATCTTGCTTTATTTAAAATACTTTGATAATCCTTGACCCATCAGATTTTGCTAAAAGTTTTTTATCAAATAATCTTTTATGTCGTACAACTATTTGATCCAATATTTTGGAACATTTGATTGGTGAGTAACAACAATAATAAGCATGTAGCATCAATTTCATCCCATTGTAATTCAACTCCATGTTCCAATTTTACTATGTAGTCCATTATCAAGCTTACTCAAGTTCATTGAATAATTATTAGTTCATTTCTTTGTCTTACAACAAAGAAATAGATCTAAATTACTAAAATGACTTATATAGTTCTATAAGCACTCTATGTTTTGTGGCTTATCAAGATGGGATGGGATTATTGGAATAAAAATTTTTATTTTATTTAAAGAAATGCTTTAAACTAATTCCTTAATAAACTTTAGTACATATTTAAAAGTGATTATTAGCAAATGTTATTTTTTAAAAACATATTATTTTTATTTTGAAATAAATTGGCATTAATAGTCTTTCACTATAATATGAATTTATTTAACTCTTACAATAATGAAACAACAAAAATAAGCTACTATGGTCATATAAATAATAAATTTGAAAAACAAATAAAATAATTCAAGGACACAAAATTGAAATCAATACAAATAAAAAACTAATGATTGCAAAATACTTAATGAGATATAAGTGTTTTAATTGAATCGTTTAACAATAAAAAACATTGAGAACTTCATTGAATTGAGATACACAATGCAAGGACGTGAGAATAAGCACTAGGTGCTAATAACTTGAATGCCTTTACATGAAATTTTTTTCCAATTTTGTAAAATTTAATTGGTTATTTTTTTAAGAATTCACTTAGACATATCTTTAATGCTTAATAATATTTACCAAGTTGATTAATTAATCAGTAATAATAAATTATTAAAATCTCAATAGCTCAAAAGAACTGTTAAACGAGCTATTACATTTGAGCTGCTCCAAGAGAAGCCTCCATAACCTCTTTATACCATGAATACATTAAATAAGAATTATTTAAAAATTAGGATTTTATCTAGACTGCTATATTTGAATTGGGATTTGAATACAATTATTTTTTCACATAATTATGCAATTAGATGGCAAAATAACTACCAAAATTCTAATTATGTGAAACAGAGACAAGTTTTTGCATTATATTACATGAACAATGGCTCATTATGGCTTTATACGAGTTTTCCTACAGTACATAATAAGTGTATTGTTTTGAGTTAGCTACCCCTGGTTTATTCAGAAAATTACCAATACATTCTTGTTTAATTAAATATGGATTTGTGTGTTATATGTTGAACAAGAATTGCATGAAGATAAAAGACGTATTTTGTTTGGTTACCCTTATATTTGAAGTGTCAAGCCATAAATACTAATAATTTTGTCATAATAGACTTGATTTGAGTGAATGTATTTAGTTTTAAAAAAGTAATACATGCATTTTTCAAGATAATAAATTAGGGGTCTTCAAAGTACCTTGGAGAATTCAATAATATTCAAAGATAAAAGACATATGCATCCTGTTTGTAAAAAAATCATTATAAAAAAGAATACTAGCTTGTGGATTATAATGCACTTCTTTATTCACTTTAAAATGCTAACTTAAGTACCTAAATTATTCAACATTTTCATGATTTAGGAAAGTTACAAGTTCTAATTTTTTTACCCAATCCTTTTTTTTTATTAAATCCATCTAGCAAATACTTGCCAAACTTCATGTCATTTGATAAACTTTAGATTAACTAAAGAACTAATTTTATTAAATTTTCTTAATAAAAAAATAAGCATCACCCCTACTCACCAAGTTCAAATCACTCTGGCTGCCTAAGATCGAGTGAACCTGGAAGTGTCATGATGGGGGACTAACTAAAAATAAGGCTAGTTAAGCCCAAAATTGGTTGGAGGTGCATTCATGAAAATGGTTAACATAAGACAGATGATTGATTGAGGCTGAACTCTAATTAAAAATACAAATGAGGGTCAAGTCAAAGCCATAATCATGGAATTACTTATAAGCATATGAGTGGCTTAAGTGGTGAATCCCAAGCACAGTTGTATTATGCACCCATGAAAGGTATTGTAAAGAGAAAACTACGTTTCTTTTTTGACAATGTGAGACTAACATTAGTCCAACTGCTCACTACCAAGAACATGTGTTATTTCTTACTATTCAATTTTTAAGTAGATTATAAATGCTCCATCTACTATATGTACTCGATCTTGGCTCAAAATTAAATGACCATGATCACTATAACTTCAATGGATTACTTAGATTATTTCTACCATTTGAACTAATCTTCTCATGAATTAGATGGCCCAACACATCCCATTTTTGTATCCCATAGCTAAGATCATTTTTGTCTTTTCAAACGATGAATTCAATGATCTAGATCTCATTTTACTTGATTAGATGGCTTAGATCTAATCTGTCTTCATCAAACAATCTAGAACTAATCTCCTTCTAAAATATTTGATTTAATAGTCCAGAACATATCTAATAAGATCTATTGATGTTGGTTGATGCCACCTAATGGCTAATTCCATAGTTATTATTTAAGCCATTGTGTTAAGCAATTCAAAGAAATATTTTAAGTTTTTTTGAAGAGCTTTTTAAACTATTTGGATGCTTTATTTGAAAAAACTTTTCATTAGCTTTTTAATAACATTGATCAAAATTTTTCTATATAAACCTAACTATTATTCATAAAATGTCTAATAAACATTAACTAATAATCAAGATCTCAACAGAGCATATTATGACATTCTACTTTCATGAAATCTCTTGACAGTAACTACAACATAGTTTTTCACAAAATGTGAAATTCTTTCAGCTAATCTTATCACTTTTGAGCTTTCAATTTCTTACTTTTCATAGTAATTTTAAGCTTATAATGTTTGCTTTAATTTATCAACAAGCATCCAAAGTTGTTCAAATTTATCACAATTTTTCCTACTTGTTATATTTTTCCATTTTCTTTAGGGTTTTTTGGTCGAGCATTTATAATAGGTCCATTTAGTTTGATGTCATAAAAAACAAAGTTGGTGTTAAGCTTGTAAAATCTTGCGTTATAATCCAACATGTAAAAGCTAGTAGGTTGGAGGTGAGTCTTACGAAAAAAATCTCAAGCTCTAAACTTTTTGATAGTGGTGATTTTTTCCATCTTCTTTGGAGGTGGATGGATCTAATTTGATCAAAAAAATATACAAGTTTCGTTGTATTATTTTAATATTTATTTTTAATTTTTTAATCATAAAAATTAAGAATTAACTTATATAAAATAAAGATTTTTCATAAACATAAATTTTTTTATGAAGAATTTTGAAAAAAGAAATAGATTCTAAAATAACAAAAAGTATTCCAAAACACATAAATCAACCGCTCATGTGGGATTTGTACAAGTATCAAAGAGGGTTCCCTATAAGGAAATGCATGTTATATTCACTCATGTGGCCTAGAATTTATTAAATTATTTCTTAAATTAGGTTTTTAATATCTGATCGCCGATGATTAATATTGATGCAACACTAGATGAAGGTCTTCTTCAATCATTCTATCGTTATTTAAAGATAAATTTTCTTAATAATTGAAAGATAGATTTAGATTTTCTATACAATCAATTGGCTTAAGATATTAAAAAGTGCTCAAAGAATTATATCATTTATTTAGATATTAATGTACAAAAGAAATCAAGTTATTTAGTGTATGTTGTAGTGATCAAAGGAGAATGATATAATTAAATGCCATAACACTCAACTACCTTCATCATGACACATCCAAAGTGAATTTAATCAAGTAAAGAATTTTTATATCACACATAAAGTTTGAAAAAAGTTAGAAGTAACTTATGAAGGTACTTTTTAAGTTAAAAAAATAAAGATAAATCTTCTTACACATGAGTCTAAGTTCTTTAGAATAAACTTGAGTTAAACTACAAATAAGATGTTTATGTGATTAAGAAAAGTTGCAAATATTTTATCCAATAAATATATTCCTCTTATCAAACAAAAAAGGTAGCCAAAGACAAAAGAAGCTCATAATAGATGAGCTACTCAGAGAATTATTAAAAAAAGAGATTTACATGAAAATAATAGTTTAAAAAGAGGCCTTGATAAACAAAGCAAAGCATGGGGTAAGGTACAAGGAATCATTATCTTTTAAAGCTAACAAAGACAACATAGGAATAATATCTATTTTTTTGTGGACTTCGAGGAAGAGGTAAATTTTCACCTTAAGGGTTTAGATAAAAATTTAACAAAAAGTTTTATACAAAAAAAGAGAAGGGAGGTGATGAAGGCACCAGGATGCCAAAATTTTTGTCAAATCAGCTATATTACACAAAATTATTCACAACTCAAATACAAGAAAAAAGAAAGAGAAAAAGAATAGAACAAAAAAGAAGAAAAATTTTCCGAGCTACTTGGTTGCTTGAGAAGTATTAGACTCCACAACTTCAAGTAATGATGAGGAAGGAATGACGTGCTTCATAGCAAATGATGATGAATCAAGTACATCAAATATTAAATAAAAGACTAAGATAAGCTCTTGGCCTTGTGAAGTTTTTGAAAATAATTACATAGAAGTTATTAGTGTTTTAACTTCCTTAATATTAATACATCAAAAATTTAAAATGCTTTGCAAAGAAAAAATATTTTTTTATTTTTTTATGTATAAAATTACAAAAAGTTATGTGATGAAAATGATTCCATGATGATTGAGAATACTTCTTCAAAAAAAGAAATTAAGTGTTTGGAAAAAAAATTTATTCTATTCAACATGTAAAATTTTCTAATGTTTCACATGATGTTTATTTTTCTAAGAAAAAATATATGTTTTTTTAATATGCCTTATATTTCAAATATTGCATAACTTTCTAGTTGTAGAGAAGGACATGCTTTCATGATTGCAAAACTGGGAAAAATATTTTTAGTTCAAAACCTTGTTTTAAATGACTATGCCAACCTTGTTTGGGTTCCTAATGTTAAAGAATATAGAATTTAAAATAAGTTGTCTTCATAATCGTTTGATAGAGATATATTATTTCGAGACATTCATATGGTTGAAGTAATACACTTTGGAATGATGCATTGAAATAAGGAAAATAAAACTTACATTTTATGAATATTTAATAAAAATTTGATAATTTATGTAACTATATATAAAGAAAAAAAATCACAATCTAGCTATTGTGAGTTGGACAATAGATGCACAAGACATAAGACAAGAGAGCTACAAAAATTTATCTCAATAAGACATTGTCTAAATAGATAGGTAACAATTGAAGACAAGTTTAAGAAGAAGATAATCTGAATTGGTCACATACGATATTCTACATTAAGGAAAACAAGCAAGATAGATGTAGTTAGAGTTCTTAATAAGCCAAACAAAACAAGTTGAAAATGGTATGAATAGTGCAAAAAAGGAAGGAAACTTAAATATTTCTTTTAAACCTAAAAACGAGTTAATTACTAGTAGGCCTTTAGGGATAGTTTAGTTAGACTTTTTTAGACCTACATAGCCCTAGAGTTTAGGTAGAAAAAATAGTACTGTGATTATTAATGACTCTTCTAAGCACAATTACATTGTATTTCTTAAGCGTAAGAGTGAGACATTTGAAATCTTTATTAATTTCATAAAATAGATAAAATAGAGAAGCTATCTTAAATTAAGTTGTATTTAATGTCATAATAGTAATGAGTTTAAAAATGAGGGCAACAAATTACTTGTCCTAATTAACACCATCAAATTGACATCATAAAAAGGAAAAATAAGACCTTAATGGAGATGGATAGGTCTACATTAATTGAATACAGCTTACCAAAAAATCCTTGGCTATGGAAATTAGCAAAACTTGTAATAAAATAAATAGAACTAATTTAAGACCAATATTTAAGAAAATATGCTTAACAGTTATTCAAAAATAAGAAATTAAATGTTAGCTACTTTCAAGTTTTTGTATATAAATGCATCATTCTTAATAATGAAAGAATCAAACTTTTTGATGGAATGATATGACTAGAAATTTCTTAGGATACTCTTCTTTTGGGAAAACTTATAAAGTTTTCAACGTGGATACTCAAAATCCAAGCTTCATATTAAACAAAATCAATTATAGGTGAACTTAATCAAGAAGTTAGAACTAAAGCCTCTATGAAAGAAATTAATCATAATGCATTTCTACCTTTAACAAAGCTGTTATCTAGAGAAGAAGCCCATAAGGTTGACTATTATGCTTATGTAGTAAAAGAAGAATGAAATTAATTTGACAGAAACCAAATGTGGGAACTAGTTCTTAGGCTTAGTGATAAAAAAGTGATTGGTACCAAATTGATATTTAAAAAAATTAGATAAAAATGAAGTGATCATTGGAAAAAGAGGTAGACATATTGCTGAAGGTTGTGGCAAAGTTGAAGGAATATATTTTTAGCAGTCATTTATATTAGTAATAAGATTCAAGGTCATTAAACTACTCTTAGCAAAGCATTTCATAAGATTTTTAGATTATTTCAAATGTATGCAAAATATAAATTTTAAAACAAGATAATAGAAGAAGATATGCGTGTTGAGCAAACCCTAAGTTTTGAGATCCATGCATATGATGGTTATGTATACTATTTTAAGAAGGCATTTTATGGCCTTAACTAAGCTCCTCGTTCAAGGTATCATAGATTGAGCAATTATCTAGTTGATAGTGATTTTCGAAATGAAAGAAATGGATAACACATTATTTTTAAAATATTTAAATATTGACCTCTTGCTTGTACAAGTTTATGTTCACAATAAATCTTTTGGAACCATAAATGAAAATATGTTTAGATCCTTATCGATTTAATCACATGGGAGTTTGAGATAAATATAATGGGTGATATGAATTCTTCTTTGTATTACAAATTATGCAACTAAAAGATAAGATTTGTATTTTATAAACAAAGCATTTAAATTATTTATTCAAGAATTTTAGATATGAAAATATGAAACATAAGAAGATACTAATGAATCAATCATTGTTTTTTAGATTTATCTAAACTTGAGAAACACATTGATAAAAAAGGTTTAAGAAGAACTTGTTAGATCATTACTATAGTTTACGATTAGTATATTTAACATCTTATTTAATGTTAGCTTATGTGATAGATTCCGATAAAATCCTAAGTAAATCCATAAAGGTGACTAAATTAATCTTCAAATATGTAGAAAGTATAATGAATATAGGTTTAAGGCATCATAAAAATATTCATTCAAAAGATCTCATAAGTTTTATAGATTTAGACTTTGTAAGTTCTAAGGTAGATAAGATAGAAGTTAAGGTACAAGTTAATTACTAGGAAATATTTTGATTTCCTAGTCATGAAAGTTGAGAAAATTGCGCAGCTATATTGACTGCATAAGTCGAGTATGTAGTGACCAAAAGTTGTGTTGCTCAAGTGTTGTGTTTGACACAACAATTTGAAGATTTTGGTTTAGATCTCTTGCGTATTCCCATTAGAATTGATAATACTCATTCCTTGGCTTTATTAAAGAACTAACTTCATCTTTTTAGGAGCAAGCACAAAGTATAATATTCGATTTTATTAGTAATCAATTAGCTAAGAACTTAGTAAAGTTCACATATGTTCCTACAAAAAAAGAATTGGTAGACATATTTACAAAATTCCATCCAACTGATCAATTTCAAATCATAAAACAACAATTAAGTCTAACAAAAATTTTATAATTTATACCTCCCTTTTAATAATATTAAAATGGGAGAATTATCAAGATTTAAATAAGTGAGAAGTAACATGTAGTAAGGTAGATCATGAATTAAGTGGGGGAAAAAACTTTTCATTTTTATTACCTCATGGCTAACTATGTCCAGCTTGGCCAAGTAGCATAGAGTTGGGAAACTAGTTCAAAATAAGCCAAGAAATTAGTCAGGGTGCATCCTAAACTAGATTGGGACAAGAAATTATTTATACACCCATGAAGAGTATTATAAAGAGGAAACTACTTTTCCTTTCAATAATATGGTGCTAATTTTCATCTAGCAACTTAGTGCTAAAAATGTGCTCTATTTCTCACCATTCAATCTTTGATTATACAATAAATGTTTCATTCACTATGAGTACTTAATTTTAGCTTGAATTTGGATAACCAATATCATGTTTGGACATCATTGAAAATTTTTAATTATTTTTCCCTTTGAAATAATTTATCCTTGAATTGGGTAACTCATCTTTCTCTACATTTGAATCTTACGAATGAGACTTTCTCATCTTTCCAATGATGAATCAAAGGATTTAGATATTATCCTACTAGATCTGTTGGCCAAGATCTAATTAACTCTAATTTAATCATTAGAATTAATCTACCTTTAAAGTCTTTCATATAATAGTTTAGAACCTCTTAGATTGGAGCCAATGGCACTCGTAAATCTCGTATAATGACTAATTCCCTCCACATTAATTGAGCCATTACATTAGTCATCTCTGAAAAAGATTTAACATTATTCAAAGGAAGTGTTTGAGGCAACATTTTTCATGACTTTTTAATTGGTATGATCAAATTTTTTCTATATAAATCTATCCTTTATTCATTAATTGTCTAATAAATATGAACTAATCTTTGAGATCTTAACAAAACATTACACATTATACTACTAAAAAATTCATTAGTAATACTTAAGCTTTTTATCATAAAAAAACATCACATCTAGTGGTAAAAAACATAATACATTAACCATCAAATACTCCTTGAAATGATAATCAAACTAACGACTATCATTTATAGGGACAGAATCTCTATTCTACAATATTTTTGGACTATTCGATCACTTTATAGAACAATTTGGTCTCAACTTATAATAGTAGGTCTCATCTTTCTTAATGGCACCTCCATAATTATTTAATTTTTGTCCCTATTTCTAACATTGACAATAATTTTATATTGCACTCCTACCTCAAGTATCTTTGTTATTGATTTCTTTCCTTTTAATATTCTCCACTTTTGGTACATTAAATTTTTTGTTAAATAACTTTTGGATTGAAAACCTTATAAAGATTTGTATTCCTTAAACATACTATTCCAAACATCATCCAAAAATCTTTTGACAAATTTCATAAAAAACTATTCCAAGAAATACTTATTGAAGTAACAACTTCATAGGTTTCTAATTTGTTACTTTTGTTATTTTTCTTTAAAAATTCCTTAGAATTAAATTATTTTATCTTTAATATGTTTTGGTAATTCTTTTTATGATATATCATCTTCCATTTCATGTAAAATTATTATTTGAACTTACCTTCATTTTTTTTGTTGATATTTGACTTCAACTCCATACTGTTAGGTCTTTCAAATAATTTTCTTTATGATCTTATACAAAAATATCTTTATGTAAATTAACTTCATGACATTCAAAGTAAAGTTTAAAATATACTTACATTATTTCAACAAACATTAAAAAATATTAAAGGCTTTTGGCTATGTTGTAAGTATTACACCATATAAGAATTTAATGATTAAAATTTAAAAAATTTTGGGTTGACTCCAAAGAAACTTTTCCTTTACTTTCCAAGTAGCTACTCGTTAGAATAACTTGTCCATCGGATGCTCTTTTTTCTAATTTTGTTGATTTCTCTTATTAAGAATGCCATTGTTATTTCCTTATGAAATTATTTAGGATGCACCACCAAGTTGCTTCGGTCATATTTTCGTATAAAAACTATCATTAGCAAAACGTTTCTTTAGGATTGAAAAAAAAAATGCATGATGCACTACGACAATGATAATGACAACTATCTTGTAAGTAATAAAACAATTTATTTCAATAATCTATGAAAGCACAAAATTTTTTTTGATAGGCTTTCTATTTTTCCAAACATTATAATGCATTTCATAAGTTTTGTATTTGAATGTACAGGATCTTCTTCCTAAAATCCCACTTTCTTAATTTTATTATCATAATTTTTGTGGAGTAAATCTATTCCTTTTGAAATCATGTTTTGATTATTTAGATCTTCTTAATAGAATATAAAAGCATATATATGTCAATTAAGGTATTTTTAGTTTGTACATGCCAATGTAACAATAATTAATGCATTGTATTATATAATATTAGGTCTGGTATCATCTTTATGCTAAAGTAATAATTATTATTGTAAGAAAGTTAACTAAATTGGAAATACTTATTATAGTTGTCTTAAAAACATAATTTTCATAATCCTAACATATTCTTAAGTTTTTTTAAATATTCTCTTTCATTTACCTTCTTTTTGAGCCAAGAATGTTATGTTAGACATTAGTTGAGTATCATATGGATCAAGAAAACTTTTCCAAAAGTTTGTTAAAAGTTTGGAATGCATCTGTAATACAATATTGTTTTCCATACCCCATATGTCATACTATTAATCAGCATATATTTGACTTATTGTTCCATAAAAAATGTTGTTTTGATAAGAAAAGTTGAATTTCTTGGGGTTGAGAATATTTTTTTTAAACTTGCAAATATTTGGGTTTTAATCCTCTTAACATCATCATGTTTGTTTAGGACAACAACTTCTTTCTATCAGTATGACACAATGGTCAATAGTAAAGTTCTTCCAATTTGTTATGCATATATCATATATCTATTAATTATCCATTTAAATATTTAATTAAGCTTCATCTATGTTATACATTATAAACGTTTTGACTCCTTATGAATTGGTATCAACTTTTAGTTTTTTCATGGGGATATAGGATCTCCAAACCATAATGCCTAAATAATTCAAGCTATTCAATTTTTGTTATTGTTTGAATAGATTTATCATCAAACTAAGTATAAGTAAAAATTTGTATGTACTTTGGAATTACAAGAAGACCAAATATAAAAACTTTGGAATTTTTGGATGGAAGTGTTACATGAATAAGTAAGACAAGAATTGGGGATTAGAAACCAAGTTAGTGGCTGCTATCATTTTATGATATCCTACATATAAATAGACCTATAAACCATTTAACAAAGGAAGCTTAGTTGTAAAGGAATCTACTCAAGTGATGTTTGATGGAATTATGCATCAAAACAAAGTGGTAGATTTGGAACACATGAAAAATTTTGGAAAAATAATAGGCAAAAAGAAAAATAAACATATAATAACATCATTACCAACATATATTTGACTTATTGGTTCGCAAAAATGTTGTCATAACAGGAAAAATATGTATTTTTGGTTGTAAATAAATTCATTTGCATTTAGTTTGAATCAACCACTCTACCTACAATTATTTTTGTTTTAATCTTACACATATTAACATACTAGTTTAGGACAGCAATATTTGACTATCTATATGTAAGTATTAGCAATATAATAATATTCCTTTTATTTGTTATAGATATAACATTTATCTCTTAATTGTGTATCTAAATACTTAGTAGTGCTTCTTCAATGTTATGAATCAAACGATGCTGCAATCCTCTTAAACCATTGACAACCTCTATTAGTTTTCTTTTGGTTGTGTAGGATCTATAATCAATAATGTCTTAATAATTTAAGAGATTCAATTTATCACAATGACATAATACATTTATTATCAAACCAATTATGAATAAGATACTTTATGACTTTGGAATAACAAGAAGCCAAGAAATTAAAAATTAAGCTTCCTTGGATGGAAGTGTTACATCAAAAGGTAGGATAGAAATTTGAGAATAAAAACAAAGTTAATGGGGCCTATCTATTTACAAAAATCTTCAAATAGATAGACCTAAAAAAAGTTTAACAAGGAAACCTTAGTTGTAATATAACCATTGAAGTTGCATTTGATGAAATTATACATTAAAAATTGGATGAAGACATGGAATATTATGGTATGACAAACTTAGTAAATTTCTTCTTAAATAATATTTTAGGAAAGGAATTTATACAGGACGTTGTTAAAAAAGAACTATACTGATGAATGTCTTCCATTTCAAGAATATGTAAGTGATATCATATTTGGAGCAACCAACCTCAATTTATGTGATTGAATTAGTAAGCTTATTTGTGTTGGATTTGAGATTGGCATAATGAGTGAGTTTTCTTATTTTGTTAGATTGCAAGCTAAGAAAGGTGAGAAAGGAAACCTTGTATCTTTCATAAAGGTTATAAATGATAAGTTAAAATTTCAAAAAAAAGAATATGGCTGCATCAAAAGTAGTTAGTATATAATAAGAATCATCTTAGTGATTTAATTTGAACCGATCTTTCAATTTTGAGTACAAACCCATGCTTCTATTTAAAAAATATTATGCATCTTGCATCAACTTAACAACTTGTTCTTCAAAATACAAATGAAGGCTCGAGGAATGAATTTTATTTTTTGGGTTGCTTGATGATTTTAACTTTTTTGTTAGAGTGAATGCTTTGGAATTTTTATGTAGGATATGTCACCATAATATAGTCATAAAAATTAAAAACAAAATGATCATTTGTTTATTATTTAAAATATGGAAAGGCTAATGGAAAAGGGTTATAATCATTTGAAAATGTTAAACTTAGAAGGAACACTTGAACTAATTGTAAGGTTTAAGGCAACATGGTCATTATTAGTTTTTTCTTATCACAAGGTGTTTGAACTATACCAAAGGAATGTTAAGGGTGCATTCATAATTGTTTTTGTTTAGGAGGAAGTGTTTGTAAAATAGTTGGATTTCTTTCAATATTGTCCACATCAAAATCATCTACATAACCTAATTAAACATTCTATGATTTTTGATAAGAATAAAGATCCTGGTATGACAAACTTAACAGATTTGTACTCAAACATTATTTCAAGATAGGAAAGTAAATTGAACTTTTGTTCATTAAGAACTACCTAATGAACTTTTCTATACATAATTTTGCAAACAATATTTTTTTTTGAATCAACCAACTTGGCCTTATGTGAATGATTTAGTAAGCTTATGGGTGTAGCATTTGTGATTAATAATTGCTTAAGTTACCTATTTTCTCAAATTAAAAGTTAAATAACATGAGAAAGGTATTGTTGTGTCTTAAATAAAGTATTTATGTAATATGTTATAAAATTTCTTATTACATTATTCTAACTTGAGAAATTTTACTAACAAAAAAAAACTCTTATATTATTTTTTAAAATCATCAGCATTGAGTTTAATGTTGAAACAAGTTCGAAAAAGAAATTTTTAAGTCTAGCGTTGTTAAATCTTTTGTCCAATAGAATCCATTTTCCTAACATATTCAGAGCTAAGAATTTTTCGACAACATAATTTGTAGATTTTATTGATGTTATAATATTTCATTTCCATGAATAATAGTATTTTTTTGCTATTATAAATAATTTTTGTTCATATTTTATTATTATAGTTTTGAAAATTTTAAGAAAATTATGATATTCACTCGTTTATATTCGTTAAATAAGTTATATTTTTAATTAGTTAATTATGCATAAACCATAGAAAAATCTTGATTTATAAATATTTCATGAATGTTTTTATTAAAATATTTGTTCTAATTTTAATTTTAGTTAAGACATCCTCTATTCTTAAAATATTAAACGAGTTAGCTAATTAGAAATTTGATGGAATAATTTTAATATTTATTGCATTAAATTTTTTTACCCTTTTTAAAATACATTTTAACTACATATGAACATTTGATAAATTGATACCTTAGAGAAGATTTATTATCATTGTGTTGTCCATAATTTAGAGGTTATTATTAAGTTATTGTTTTAATTTTGTATTTTTGCAATTATGTACGTTTATTTTGACGTCGGTTGTTTATATTCTTTTGTATTTTTAGTTAATTAATTGTTTAAGTTTTTTAAAAAATTGTTTTGAATATTTTTAAATTTTTTATTGTGATAATAATTTTGCCATTTGTAAATGTTTTAACCATTTAATTTTGATGAATTTTATTTTATGTGATAATTATCATTTTTATAACATAATTTTTTTGGTTAATGATTTCGTTTATCATTTCTAACTTTATTCTCAACCAATTATTTTTGCAGCTTTTACCAAACTTATATTCTTAGAAATGTTTTGGGTTGACATCAAGTAGAAATACAATAAACACTTTAAATAAGTTATTAAATATTTGAAATGATTTTTAATATTTTTTTATAACTTTTAGTTAATGTTAGATTTTTGTCATTGATATGTTCTAATCAATTATTTCAATAGCAAAAGTATATTTTTCTATTGAATAATTTTTTTGTTACAAATATTTAGTTCTACTAGAATTTTTAATCTTAATAGTTTCACTTTCTTTGAAAATCATTTCTATTGATTTATGTATTTGAAACTTTGACCTCTCAAGTTTTTTTCTTATGTTAATATTTTTATCATTTATACATTTGCATATTGTGGTAAACATGTTCATTTCTTTGTCTAAATTTAGTATAACTTTTAGTTGAAATGTTGGTAATATGAACAAAGATTTCCATCAATTAGTTAGCTTAGCTATTTTGATTGTTTTTAAAATTGTTTCCACAAGTAAACTTTCATAATCGTGTCAATAGATGTATTTGCTTAATATGTAATACATTTTTATTTATTTTTTAAAAATATTTTATTGCCATAATAGTTAAGATATTTAATTTTGTTCATTAATTTCAATTATGTTTGCACAAGCATATTGAAATTATATTCTATTTCCTATGATTTTTTATTTGAAATCTTCAATCGTTTTCTTTCTCATTCTAATTTATGTTTGGTCACGAGAATGTTAGGTAATAATTATTGGTATAATTCTTTTGAGTTATTTTGTAATGAATCTTAAATATATTGAGTACTTTTTATTCACAAAAAAATTTTCAATACATATTTTTTGTGGTATTTTTTTATTTATTTTCTTATATTCAAAAATTGTAATTATCATAACAACATCTTATTTTTTTTAATTGCTTTATTTAATTTTTGAGTAAAAAAAATAAAATAATCAACAAGATCGATAATTGTCTTACACGACCTCAATCCAAAAAAAAATTGATTAAAATTAGATTTAGAAAATTATTTTAAGATTTTAAGCCTTTCTTAAGCATCAAATACGAGTTCGTTGTACATATTTCTTACATTTGTACATGAAGCAATTGTTATATCCATTTTTTGTTTGCTTTGCAATATGCATTTTTTAAAAAAAAATTATTATAAATTAATTTTGTCAATAATTTTAAAATTTTGTACACTTTTTTAAGGAGGATAACTTTGATAATTATGTCATAAATAGTTTCTTATATATTAAGCATTCAATTGCCATGATTATTTTTATATATTTTTAGGCATATTAACTTTTAATTTCAATAAAAATACTTTTTTTTACATTATTGCACAACTTTATGACATATCATGTAAATATATCAAATATTTTGGAGATCTTTTTAAAATTTTGATGTGTTTTTTTTTTGTATTTTTTATTTAAACTTATCACGTTTTATTTAAACAATGACATTTTAAATTTTTTTTTAAAATTTAATTATTTTTAATTGTAATAGCTTTTTTATTTGCTTAAGTGATAGGAAAACTTTTTATTGAAAGATTATTGTTATTGCTTATCTTATTTATATATAAAATAATTTTGTTTTGAAAATTTTTTCTTACAATGCAAATTCTTTCAAAATTATGTTGCCCCAATAATTAACATATTTTTAACTTCTATAATACTTGTGTTTTAATTGGTCACGTTTTCACATAGCTTTGTATTATTTAATTTATGTTCCACATTTGTGCTCACATTTTTAATTGGTCAAATGGTTTTGCCGGGATCACACAATCTAAATGTTTTAAATCATTAAAACATTTCCTACATATATATTTAATATTAAAACTTTTTATTTTGATTTTTTTAAAAAAATTATGATAATCATTTCCAAATTTGATAATTTTTAATAAATTACATATTTTTTATTTGTTTTATTGTTCTACTTTAAAAAAAATATATTTTTAGTATTATTATTACTTATAGTATTTTAAAGGTTCATAATATTTCTTTTTGTATGTTTTTATATTTTTGCAAACTTTTGAAATTATATTTTTAAATAGTTATTTTTAATGTGAAAAATAACTCTAACATCTTATTTGAAAAATGCCATTTAAAACACTTGCAATAATAGAAAATCTTTATGACAACAACTAATATTTTAATATTTAATATTTATATGTATAGAAAAATTAGCCTTTCAGAACATATATAGTATATTTATAAATATTTTATGTTTTAACTATTTTTTATATCTTAAAAATTACTACAAACTTATTTAAATATTTATGATATAAAGCTATATTTTTCTATATTATTTTATTAATGTAATGTCAAGGTTGCTTGAAATACATAAAATTATTTAGAAATTTCTTTTAATCATTTTACCTAAAGTTTTGTAACTTTAATTTTTTTAATATTATTTTCATTTTTTTTTGTTGGATTGTTCTTTACTTAATTTTTATTATAACTACTTGATATATTGAACGTAATGATTAAACTTTAAAATATTGAATTATTTTCACAATCATATATCTTTTAATTTTTTTCAAAATTTTATATCTAGAAGCTTGAAACAATTAAATTTCTAGGAAAATTTGTGTTCATTTCTAATGCATTTGTTAATCATTAATTAAATCATTTTTAACGGTTTTTTATTTAGTAATTCATTCATTATTTTTATATTAAAAAAGTTTTTGTTATTTAATTACCTAAAATTTTTTTAATATATTTTACATGTTCTTTTAAAATTAAGCTGTACTTATTTCAAGACTATTTAGCATTTTCTTCTCTTACAACATTTTTATTTAAATGATATTTTTTTATTGTTTACATTATGATATTTAATTTATCTCTTTCTATTCATTTCTCTTGTTCAATGTGATTAACATTTTTTTTATATTTTTCATAAAACAATCTTTTTTATTATTGAGCTAATTTTTCATTAATTCCTTCACCAAATATTTTTTTTATTTTTCAATATTCTATTATACTAATTTATTTTTTATTTTTCAATTAATTTTTTTTGTTAATATTTTTAAATTATTGGCATTTGCAAAAATGCTTTAAATATCATAGAATTCCAAATTGATTTACACACATAGTATCTTCATTTATTTTTTTAATACACTAATAATTTGGCAAATATAAAGTACTTATATTTATTTTTTTCAACAATCATCACTTTAATGCAAATATTATAAATAATGTGATTGATAATTCTTTAATTTTGTTGACAATATTATGTGCATCTTTGCTTGCACTAGTGTATTTGTGATTAATTTTCTATTAAAAATATTTTTGTCCAGTTATATATGATTATTTTTAATATTTTAAGAAATTATTTTATGATAATTTTCTTGAATATTATAAATTTTTAATTGGAATTGAAATATCATTTCCTTTTATTTTTAAGACAAATTTAATCTTTAAATAACAAATAAAGCTTACTAATTTATTGATAAATAATATTTTTAATTTAAGAGATAAGAGATCTATGAAGAAAATGAAAGTAATACTTAAATATAATTAATAGAATAAGATTAAAATAACAAAAATGATTCTAGAATTTGATCTATTTACATATTTTTTTGTAATTTTTTTTGCAAGTCAAGCATGTTTATGAATGTGCCAATATAAATGGATTTGTCAAGCAAAGAAACAAAAATGATTGTGTTATAGAAACATCCAACTAATCAAAATTGTTAGGGAAATGATAAAAAATAATTTACATAAAATTGAGAAAAGAAAATCTAATTTACTTATACAATCTAACAGCGAAAAGGCATCTAATTTATTAGACACATATAGCATTCAATTTGAATAACATACAAAGACCTAATTAACATTTCATTACAAATAAAGGAAAAATGTAAGACTAAAAAAAGAAAAGAATTAAAAAAATAAAAAAACATGAGATAAAAAACATATAATATTACAAATATTATCTCAAAGAAATATCAATAAAAATAAAACAAGAAAAATTTTTTGCAAAATAAAAATAAAACTAAAAGTTTTTTATGTCAAAAAATAAAAAAATAGAAGACACTAAAAGATATTTGTAAAATCACAAAAATACTATGTACAATTTGTAATAAACCATTGCACATGTATTGAAAAAAATAAAAAAATGTGAAGAAAAAATAATAAAAATAACAAAACATATATTTTATCAATAATAATTGAATATTACATTTATATATATATATATATATATATATATATATATATATATATATATATATATATATATATATATATATATATATATATATATATATATATATATAGATATATATATATATGTATATATATATATATATAATGCATAGAAGTATAAAAAAATATTTTATTACTTATAAATATGAAATAAAGAATTATGAAGAAAGAGTTACAATTTGATTTTTGCATGTAGATTTGGATATTACTCTTATGTTACAATGATAAAAAAAGGTGGAAAAATAAAAAAGGGAGTCACAGCAAATCCTTGCGCTCCTCTCAAATTGCATGTTTGTGCACAAAATCTTAATGATTGAGAAATCAAATATCATAAAATAAATTTCATATTTTCATTCATAGAGGTTATAGCATGTATTAAAAAAACTTTTCTTATACATTAACCATTGAGAAGAATAAATAGTACAAATGTAAGAAAACTAAGAAATGATCACTATTAACATTGTAATATAACTTTTCTTATACTAGTTAACCCAACTAAGAAATTATGTTATTTATTTATACACCTAAAAAATTTGATTTTGTTCAACCTTTGTTTTAAGGATATGACTAATTAGTTTATCAAATTAAATTCATACAAATAAGAAAATAAATATTATGCTTTCTGTTACATTTGAAATCAGGGACAAGAACTTTTTTAGTAAAAAAATACAACTTATTTTTCTTTCAATGCTATAGTTAGATAATGCTTAAGATAGATAAACTAAGGTGAATATGTCTTCAAAAGGTAATATTTAAAAGTTTTATTATTGCAAAAAGAAATAGAATTAAGAGGACTTTATTGAGATGTTGGTGGGATTCACTTAGAGTTAACTTTGGTGGATAAATATTAGAAAGTTTTTCAAGTTTCTTTTTGTATTAAAGAAATTAAAAACTTTACATTTGAATTGATCATTCATGAAATGTAAAAGTTAAGTATATAATAAGATCGATATTTTATGTGATTAAAGTTACGTGACAAAAATTCCAAGCACTTACTTAGCATAACTATGTTCTTAGACTAATGTTTTCTTAAGACAACTATAAATTGGTCAAATATAAAATAACTAATTTGTAAAAAAACAAAATCCGATCTTCTAAAAAAAATACCTAATGTAAAATTAGTAAGCCACAAGTGTTAAAAAAACAACATTAAAATTTAGTAAAATTTTAATGAAAATTTTTTTCAAAACTTGCTTTCATAATAAGTTAAAAATAGTGTGAGAAATGGATTTGACCATGTGTAAGCCATTTTCAATTACAACTAATGTTGTAATAGTTAAGATGGAATTCCTTTGCCATGTTAATTATTGCTTTTGAGGTAAAGGAGAGAAGTCTATTGAAACTTCAACTCTTGTGGGGGATACTTAGCTAGTACAAAGCACAATAATGTTCACATATACATGATAGCAAGGCCATGAGTGGAGTTGCTATAACACTATAGCTCAAAAAATAATTTAAAAAAAACACATAGCGAATGTGCTAACATCATGCCGTCATTCAAAATACAATAATGTGAAGGCATAATGTGGGTTGTAGGAAAATTTTAAACATGATAGAAAAAAAGTCAAATGTGGCAAGGCAACAAGTAGTGGTTTTGAATGATAATGGTTATTTCTATAACATAAAATAAGCTTTGATAAAAAAACAATTGACACTTCAATAAGTGTTTTAATTATATTTTTTCCACCAATTATGTAATGTTAATTTAGTTGTTTTGCATGATCATATGACCAATGCAATGTTTGACGAAGATTTACTTAACACACTACATGACAAAGTTTCTCGTTATAGTGTTCACTGATGTAAGACACATTAAATTATGATAATAATTTAGTTTAACTATTAAATTTTATTTATTGCTATTAGTTTATTATATTTTTATTTAAAAATGATTTTTAATGTTTCATACAAGTTTCCCATTATATTTTCATCCTTTCTTACGTAGGATATAATTCTTGCATGTTTTCATTAAGAGTGGTAGTTTAGTCAGGATTTCTTTTGAATTTATGTTTAAAATTACCATCTATTTAAAGCCTTATGATGTAATAAATATAAGGTTCTTTTTTAATTTTGGTACTATATTTCTATAAATAATGTTTTCTTTATCTAAAAAAAGCACAACCATAGTTTGTTATCTTGGTATTTTAGGTGATTATTTAAAATGTAAATTATGATTTCAATTTATCTCCATCGTTATTGTCATCCTTTTCGTCATTACATTCCATCGTAAATCCTATTATAGGAGTTTTACTACCTATCTTACATTAATAATGTATGGCCACACCCTCATTAACTAGAGTTCTAAATATCATAAATCATTAGGCAATATATTTATTTTAGCTATGCCACCCAAAAAAATGGTTCAAGTTCTAAAATTATGTGCATTGATAATCCCCATTATGATCATGTTGTCACTAAGAGTGCATATATGGTTAGCCTTAAATATTACATTAATCGTAACAACCCTTCTAGCAAGAAACAATGATATGGTAGCCTAAGCCACATCCTTTTTCATCATTTTTTTATAATATGGTTTTATTCTTCATGTTTGGGATTTCTAGTTAAAAGTGATTGTGAAATAATATAAATAGGATTTGTCTCACTTTTTAATTGCTAGAAATCATCTTTTGATTCATGGTTGCTTCTAACTATTTAGTAAGACGTGAAACAGAAGTTCTTGATGTCATGAATCGAAATAGCAAGAATTCCATTATGATTATGGAAGTGGGCAAGCTTTGGGTGTGTGTGATTGCAATATGGAGACAAAGTTCTTGTTATGCTTTGCCCACTTTTCATGTCTTTTGTTCATGTTCTATCAATGTGAAGGTATGTTTGTATTGAAAGATGTCAATCATATAAGTCCAATGAAAACAATGATTAAGTGTATTTAGTGTAAAAATTAAGATGCTTTTCTTATGCCCATATTTGAATATTCTTTTTGTCTATTGTAGTTACAAAAAAATTCACAATACAACTACATCATAAGATGAATAGTATTAACGACAACCAAGTGTAAATGGATGATGATAGAATCAACACAGACCATATTAGTCTATTATCTAAGATTCTTTGTGAACCTTCAAACTTGTATGAGCTTCCACATATAGCATGTTATAATAATATCCAATTTTTCCTTTCATAATGTTATGATTTGAAGGAGTGTTACATCATAATAATAATATATTTTCATAAAAGTTACTTCGTTGCATACTTTCTTGATCCATTAGTTGTTGAAGTTGTATTTAAGAAATCATGCATTTAGATGAATAGTACACACCACCTATTGTGATTCAAATATTTTTATGTTATGATTTTAGATGCACAAGAATAATAACTCTGAAAATTAGCACCTATTTTACGAAGACAATATTTGTATTATAAATGATTGATAGAAATCCTGAATAACTTAATTCTACCCACATGTAATATGAAAATTATTCCATATTTTAAATGTCATGCCCTTTATGTTGGCAAAATATATGGAATGTATAATTTCTCTAAATTAATAACAACTTTGCATTTATCTAGAATTGATGTTGCATCTGTATATGAGTTTAACTTTCTATTATAGGATTTTTAGCAAGAGATATGGCCACATTATTAGTTTTTTCGTTTACTGAGCTCCACTTTATGTTTAGCAAACAAGTTTCCGTACTTACATCATGTTGTTTGCTTATGCCCACTGCATATTTTCTCAAACTTGGAATAGATTCAATAACACACAATAATCCACTAAAATGTATAAATTGCTAATTTTCAATTGGTTGCATAATTGAAGACCCATATTTACGTATTAAAAAAATCTAAACTCGTTTAAAAACTCTAAATTTTTTCTAATAATTCTATCTACAATAGCACCCCAGTTGATGAATAACCTTTCACCAATGATTTTTAACTACATCCAAATCATCAATGGTAACCTCCTGATCGCTTTCACTATTTTTTCCTAAGACCTTGCCAATTAATCTATGATTTCTAAAATCATTCGTTTGACATCATCCTAAAACGTTTTTGAATGATTTGAAAAAAAGCTTATTATAAAGAAACAATTCATATTACATAAATAACATTTGTTACTTTTTGATTTAATTATTGAAACTTCTTAATTTTGATAGCTTTTCAAATATTCTATGATATTAAAGTGGATAGTGTGATTATGACATCTCTATTACAAATTTCAATTTATCTGTCTTGTTGTATGTTTTAATTAATTTCATGATTTTATAGATATCAAGTTGAATAATGGGTAAATTATTTTTAGAATAACTGATGCTTTTTTAGCTTCTTCATAATAAAAAAACATGAATAATTGAATCTTGATTTGGACATAATTGGCACATTAAAGCAAGTTGGAAGTTTAGATTCATTAGGTTATTTGGTGATGGCACATGTTTTTGAATATCATGCATGTTTACATTAACATCCTTAAAGGGCATTTGTGCTTCATAATTGTCATTTAAATGTTAGACTTGGCTCTTTTGACCTGAAATAGACCTAGGTAGAATGACAACTAATTTACGCATCACAAGTTAGAGAACATATGCAATAAATTTATTGAGTAAGACTAATTTGCATTCTTTGTAATCAAAAGTTTTATCCTTTGTATGCTAGCCCATGTGTTGGATTTCATTCTTGATGCATCTAAGGATTGGTATTTTATTAACATATAGTTAGACCCTAAAGTGTTGTTGAGTATCTATCAATTATGTTTTACATAAAACTTTTCATCATTTTCTTGATTTTATGACTACCAAGGCTATTTTCCTCTAACAAGACATTAATGTCTTTCCAAGAAGTCAAGTGATGCTTAAGATTTTCTTCATTGTCTCCCCACAAAAGTAAATTTATTCATTTTTTAATTTGTTATAAAACTACATTGGGAATTTTCTTTTCATTTCAATATATATTTGAATCGACAAAATGCAATGCTTGATGAGAATAAGTCTACCCTTGATAGATAACAACTTTATTTTCCCAATAATGAAATATGTTATTAATTTTATCCATCAAATTTTGGACATAGGCTACTTTCTTTTGACTTATATATGGTATGTAGCATAAATATGCCAAAGGAAGATTTATTTAATGCAATCCTGTGCCCTTAAAAATTTTATTTACCTAGTCTATACTCTTCTATTTCTATCGATGTCCTCACTTTGAATTTTTATATTTAAAAACCTTGTAGAGTGTTGGAAGAGTTGTAGTAACGTACTATGATTAACAATAGAATAAGATGTTCTCTAATAATGATAATTATGCTGTTTGCATAAGCTAGGAGAGTGATAGATATAGATGATGTATGTTGTCCATGTAATACAACTTTTTTAAGCAAAAATGTTATTAGGGCTTCTTTTAAAGAGCTCCATAAATCAGATGAAAACAAAGGAAGGAAGAGCAAGATTAACTTCATTAAGACTATTTGGAAGTTCAAAAAAGTTTGTGATACACTAATGATTGTTGATATCAAAGTATTACAAAAATAATTGGTGAGCACCTTAATAAGATAGTTATTAACATTATACTTGCAAAGTGTCTAACAAAAAAATTTCCATGATATGTGCAATTCACATTCCTAAAATCCAACTTAACAATAAAATAGTCCCATTATTTTTATTGATAAGATATAATAATAATTTCTAAACTTACAGTAGGTTCGATAGAATATCTTTGTATTTATAAAACTTGTTTTCTTTAGAGAAATCGACCTATCAAAAAATTTGTAATATTTAATTAACATTAAGCATTATGAATGTTGTTTTCATGATGTTTTGAAGAATTTTTGCTCTGAAATCAATAAAGATTTCTAGTTTATGATTTTAATGAATATATATAAAATGTTTGTGCCTAAAATCCCCCCATGAATTAGTGACCTTATAAAAATTCATTAGCTACATTCAACGTAACATTTGAGATTAAATCTAAATAATTAGTGGATAATTTTCCATTATAAGCATTTGGGCCCAGAGTGCTATCTAAATTTATATTAACATTTACATCTTAATTTCCTCCTTGGTGATTTCTTACATTATTCTACTATTTGTTTGGCTTTGTTAATAAGGAAATGATTCAATTAATCATATTTTGACCTTTAATTACTTAAGAAGACATTAAAATATCGCAAAAAAAGTTGATTACAACTATAATTATTTTTTCCTCTATGGATGTTTCTTCGCTTCGTTAATATTGTATAAAAGAGATTTGTATCTGTTTCTCCTATTAGCCATCTAATTCCATTTTTCTATTTTGAATAAAACTCCACTCTTTCAAAATCTTTTGAATAACAAGAATTAACAAGATAAAACACTTTCCACTGATCCTTATTTTTTTTCCTTAAAGAATTATATATTTGTGATTCAACTCTTCCTTATCTAACTTAATAGAATAAAACATTTTTGAAAATGTTTATTTTTTTAATCTTTATGGCTCATTTTATGTCCATTTTATGTTAAAGCTAGGGCCTTCTTCCCAAAATAGTTTAAAGAAAAATTTCTCATTATTCTATATTTTTTATGCAAATGTAGGGTGATTCAAAATGTTGTTATTAAATTTAAGATATTTGGGAGATAAAGGATGAATTTTGATGACATTTAGTAGAAGAGGAACATGGCCTAATTAAGTTCTAGTAAGGTGATGAATTATAAAAGTTGAAAGTAGTTCTATTCATTTCTCAATAACCAGCACCCTTTCTAATCCTTTTAAAACAAAAATTTTATTAACTTTTCTTGCCATATAAAAGATTGACAAAAAAAATTAATATTGCTTTAGGTGACATAAAATTATGCAATCAACAAACTCTTACATTATTTTTAGTTTAAGAGTAGATTGCACATTGTAATCATTTGAAGATGTGATTTCATTAAAATCCCTACCCACTATCCCTGGATTTGTAGCATTGTTGATAATGTGAAATGACTCGCCCTTAATAAGCTCCTTGTAGATACCATGCTTTTATCATAGGTGAAAGCATAGTCAGGTTTAGAAACTTAGTATTGATGCTTGAAGTTTATATAGATGACATACTTTTCATTAATATCAACATCACAATTGAAATCCTTCCAAAGAATCTATATCTTGTTTGATTTATTGTAATAATAAAGATAAAAATTTAATTTAATAGCAAATTTTTTAGTAGCATCACATAAATTTCACAATAACAATTTATTTATTAAGATCACCGTTATCTATAATTTGGATAGCTAAAAGTATCTATAATACTTTTGCATTAATTTACTTTTTTTCAATCAACTAAAACTTTTTTCTCATCTTTTGACATTTTAATGGATTAAACTCCTTAGTTTGAATTTCAAATGAAAAGGTTGTTGATCTCTTAAAACTTTTAAGATCTAGATTATCATATCAATACTAAATTTTATTATATGAATATTTTAATAAAAAACTTAATTATTGTCCTTCTCATTTTTTAGAATTTTTTAAAGTGCTATAGTCATGCTATAATTGCCTTGCCAGACAGTTGCACGGCCTTGTATATATTAGTGGACTTTCATTAGCATTACGAATGTGCTAAATTATTTTTGTTTTCATTAAGACATGTAGTTGATCATCCATAATTGATTTCTTGGCAAAGAGTTAGTAAGTAAAGTAGAAATTTTGGTTGCTTCAACCTTTTCCTATTGTTGATTATTTTTGTTAACATCTACATTGATATTTGACTATTAATTACATGACCCTATGCCTTGATACAAACAACAAGATGATCTAAAGATTTATCTAATTATTTTTAATGTTTTCCTTCAGCTAACTAATGCCTATGTTTGTGTCATCCTTTGCCAAGTTTGGATAAGATATCATACCTGATTTTTTGACAAAATCCATTATTTTAAATACCTTTAGTAGAAATTACAATTTATTTTAACTCTATTGCTAACTGCACATGAGTAAATACTCTAGAAATTTAGGACATTTGAGATTTAAAGTAGCAACATCTACCTACTAGTCATTCACTTTATTAAGTGAAGTACAAAAACAATGAATTGGTAGGTGCTTTATTGTTTTCCAACATGGGTGATTATTCGAAATTCAATTGAAATGAAAGGTAGAAGCCATACATAAACAAGATGAACTATTGATAGTCTTAAAACGTTCACTTATATTCTAATCTTAATATGTTGTGGGCTTGAAGAAACATGTAAGCAAGATTTACAAAATTTTCCTTCAATTTAATATGTTCCTTTTGGCAATAAACATGCTTGTTTTTTAAGTCATTTACAAAATTGATATTTGACTATACAACAACTTTGAGTGATTCATTACTTCATTAAACATGCCTGTTATTCATGCTTGTTTCTTTTTTCTTTTAAATTAGCATAATATTGATTATGTTCATTGTTTATTTGCTAATTAATTATTGCATTTAGATAAATTAACCTCACATTCAACAAGCGAGATATCATCAAGACTTCAATTAAACATTGCACCATTAATTTATAGACTTAGTTTGATACTACATCATGTTACTTTCCATTTCTATTTATTTTGCTTCTTCTTTTTCTAGTATAAAATAGTGATTTTAAAAATTAATCTCCAAATAACTTACTAAATGTACATTTCTTCATAAAAAGTGAAAAGTTGTACACTTTTAGAGAAAGCAAAGTGTGAAAGTTTTTCTGCTCTTGCGTTAATTTGAGTAACTATACATTACTTATGACCTCTATCATCAAGAATAATGTTAGGAGGGACAAAAAGATAAACAAATTGTAGTTTACAATATAAAAAAATTTAAAAGCATTTTTGTACAATGTTTAATGTTTCCAATGAAATAAAGGAGGACAATCCACAATGTTAATAGATATTGCAAAAAACTCACCATAAAAAATACAAGAGAATGACCTTGTATTAAGAACTTCTAAATTTCAAACAACCCATTATGACAACAGTTGAAAGGACAACACTTGCTATAAGAGGAGGAAAATGGTGCCTTTTTTAATTATTAACATAAATGATTTTTTCTATCTAACAATTATTTTGATCATTTGAAATCCTTTCTTACATTTATAAGCATACTATTATTTAATAAACAATAGTCAAAACAAACAGAAAAGATACATAAAGCACATAATGATTTCAAAAGGCTCTACCATGAACACAAAGTCTTCATTAAACCACAGTCGACCTAGTGAGGCTTCTACTAAACTTGTAACATTTGCCATATAGTTGGAATGGCAGACATCCTTGCAACATCTTCATCAATCATCAATAGAACAACTGCAGCATACGGTGATTGACCAACCTTGACCATAGCACAATAATAATTATGGTGGTTGAAAGATCAAAATTTATAACACACAGAAAACCTTTTATAGCTTTTACCTTAATCCCTTTTGACAAAAGTGACATAATATCTAAATGTATGATGAAGAAATTACTAATTACTATGCTTATAATCAACTAAATAAAGCTGATGGAATGAAATTTATTCATCCACCAATTCTAATATAAAAAAATGTTTTATTTAAATTCAAGATGAATCACTCATTTTTAAAAGTAAATCAAATTGATTTATTTGTTTTCCTAAACTGATTAAACTACTTATTATGAATTTTGCAATTGTGTATAAATTTATAATCAATAAATCATTCTAGGACAATAAGGAGATAGAGCTGATTGCCCTAATAAACTAGCTATCTGATATTTATGTATTTGTAAGATAAGTTTATCATGCAAGTATGACATAACTGAATAGATAATACAATAAAAAGCTTTATTACATTTTTTATGCTTTCAATTGTTATTCTAAATGATCACTCAAATTGTACAAGAAAGATACATTTATTACATTAAGCAAAGGTGATCGTACAAGTATACAAGGGGGACACTAATATAAAATTAAATTTTCATAATATTTAGATTTGTTAGGATTGTTTTGTATCATATATGTTGACAATAATAAGATTATGTTTTTGTTAACAAATTTTAACTTAACAAAAAAATCATGCACATAAAGAGAATATGTTATTTTTATAACAATATTTTAACATTTTTTTCTTTATTCCTCTATGCAATGAAATAAAAGAAATTAATTACAAAACCAGAACATTCTACTTTATACTATTTCATATAAAAGTTATGCAAAAATACAAAACAGAATGCCGACTCTTATGTGAAATATATAACTTACTAACAAGAAGATGTTTGTCATTAAATGTTAAATGAAGAATCATACCAATATGACATATTATATCATACATGTTCAACTCACTTATAGTTTAATGAAGACTAGGGATTCTCATAAGAAATAAAAATTTTACACATGAAAAGAGTTTGTATAAATATTACAAGTAGAAGAACTCAATCCTTAAAAAATTAAAAAGAATATGACAAGATATATAACTTGTAAAACAATGTTCACACTTTATATTTTTAACTCAAATGAAAGTCATATATACATAATGAGATCATTGTAAATATATGAGCTATTTATAGTTCTAATTTTTGCTTGTAAATTAATACAAAAACTATATCTTACATTTGTAGCATTAGTCATCATATTTGATGGCCATAAACTAGTGAAAATATTAAGCTTATTTTAAATTTATTTTCTTAATTTATATCACATATTTTGAGTCTATGATATATGGTATTGACCCTAGATCAGGAAGTTAACCAAGCCATTAAATAAAGCCATAAATTTTCAATCAAACTGAAGGTGCATGTATGCCATGCTCCATAACGATTTTTCACTTTCACTACTTATTATTACATATTCATAATAATTCAAACAATTACTACATATTATCTTTATAGTGTTATCTCAAACTTGCAATTTTTATGTAATTGCTTAAGATTTTAATGTTTTTCAATTTAATAAATTTAAAAATAAAATATCATTAATTATTTGCTGGGATAATATTTTGCATCCACTACAACAAAAGTTTTTTAAATATTTTAAATATCCTTTAGATATGTAAACTTTTTTTCATGGGATTTAGCTATTTTTTAAAATTTGTGGTTAGAATTACAAAATTTTTGTAGACAACATATGCAAATGGTTTTTGACATTTTTAGTGTTGAGTTACAATAATGACATGTTTATATGTTAAAATTCATAACAATCTCTATTTACAAAATTAATTATTGTGCTTATGTTGACAAAAAATTTGCTAATGTATTTTCAAGATATTCAGATCTTTTGTTAAATTAATTTTCTCTACTTTTTTTAAAAAAATTATCATATTTTTTTAAAGAGTTTATTATTTTTTAAAATACTATAAAATAAATTTGTAAGTCCTTTCTATTTGTAATAATAGGAAAACTCTTTTGTTGATGCACAAGTGAGACTATTGTCTCATGAATATATTAAATAAATAAATTTTACATGTCCATTTTCTACTTCTAAATATTTTATGCTATTTTTTTATTTTCAAAACTTGGGAGATTTTAAATAAACTATTGTTTTGAATGCTATATTTTATATCATTCATTTATATCACATAACATATGTACTGCTAATTAAATAATCAATTCATTCATATATTATATAATAGAAAAGTTAACCTTTACCAAATTTTTATTTGTGTATCAATTAAATCATTTTAAATTTTTCATAATTTTCTCACATCATTTGCATAAATATTTTATGTTTTAAAATAAATTATTTTTTAATTGTTTTTTATTTACATGTAACATCTTGTCTATGGACATTTGTTAAGTTATAAAGATTACCAATATTGTTTAAAGAATATATGTGCACATTATTTTCATTTTTTAGTTATTTCATTATTATCCTTTTTTAAAATGTTTAATTTTTTAATAATATATATTATATTTAATATTTCATTTTAAAAAATTAATGTTTTGAAATATTTCTTTATTAACAAAATTTTATTTCATGTTAGTAATATATTTAAGTGTTCATAAACATCCATTATATTAACACTTTTTCTATTTTTTTCTATCTCTAATGAAGGACTTATAATTCTTATATTAGCAAAAATAAATTGATATATTGAATTTTATAATTATTAATTTTAATTTTTTTTCATATTTTATATTTTTTCTAGAACATTCGTTTTGTATCTTTGTTTGGTAATATTCTATTTGTACAAATCTTAATTGTTTTTCTTTGTATTACATATAACTCATTTCATTTGCTACAAATTTTCTTTTTATTTAATACAACTATTGGAAATTGTTATTTGATTTTATGCACTATATATGATTAATTATTGTTTTAAGTTTTTTGGGACTTTTTATTTTAATTTAAAATGTTTCCTTGCTTTCCATAATATTTTACAAATAGGGTTTGTTCTTAGCTTTTATCAAATTTTTTATTTTTCCATTTCTTTATTCAAAGGTTTTTTCCGATATATTAATTTTTATTTTTTTGATATTTGAAAAAAACGTTGTTGTTTTGATATATTGTAGATAAAAATGAGTTTTAATAAAATACCAAAAATAATAATACAACTTATTATATTGTTATATTTTCTAAATTTTTGTTTCAATATTTTAAAGTTCTTTTTGAAAAAATATGATACTGCTTTTATATTTTGTACATTATAATAGAATAAGATATGTCATAATTAAATAAATATTTTTACTTTTTATTTAAAGTAATATGAAAAAGAGCAACAAAAAACTTTTTGCTCAATATTTAGTAATTCATACTATAATAGATATAATTATTGGGTGATATATATGTATTTGAAAATTTTAAATATGCTTTTCTAAATTTTATAATTCAACAAATGAAGTGTATTTTTTTTCTTTTATTTTTAGACCCTCTTTATAGAAAATGTTTTGAAATTTTCTGTAATCACGTGTTTTTGAATTATGATACCTTTAACTTTTAAATTTTTTATTTTGTAGCACACTATCATTTTTTTACTAAAATATTATTTGTATTAGTATGCATGGTTAATTATGTAGTGACACTTTATAATCATGTTTTCAATATTATTGAAATTTGATTTATAACTTAGTTTGTATATAGCTTTCAGATGTAAATTAATATTTTTATTACATTTTTACATAACATATCGTTGACAAATTCTACACATTGTTTTAAATATTTTATTGTTTAACAATTTTAAGATTTTTAAAAACTTGTAATACTTTAACCCTTTCCACATTTCTTGATAATTTTTTTTAATAATTTTTTAATATTATTTTTAAAACAATAGTATTTGGCATTAACAAGCCACGAGTAATGCTTTTTGTTGTCATGTAGTGAAAACATTTACATTATAAATTTCGTGTATGTTAATAATTTCAAATTATTTTTTTCTTATTTCTTATTTACCATCTATAAAAGTTTTTATGTTGTTTATAGTAAGAAAAAATATACTTTTTGTCACATATATTTTTTATTAAATATTTTAATATAGTTATCGATTCATTAATTTTTTACTTTTTATTTTCTTTCATAATTTAGTTTTTGTGATTATTATTTATCATCAATTTCGTTCATTGATGTATTTAATTATTTCATCGATTTTAATTATTTACATTTTATTTCTTGTGATGGTTTATGATTTCATATAACATAAATCTTGGCATGCTAATATTTTTTAAGAAACCACTACCTTGAATGTGTTGCTTGTTTGAATATTTTAATTTCCAATACTTTTGTGAGTTTTATCTATTATTATAATTATAATTAATTTTATTTATTTTTTATTAAACATTGAGTATAATTGTCTTTTTTTATTTCAAATGCTAAACTAATTTGTTATGCAATAAATATTTAATTGTGATAGTTGTTGTCTTTTTCTTTGATTCAAAATGTTTTTTTGCATTAAAATATTTATTTTATTATACTGTTGATAAATTTTTCATAATGATTTTTTAAATTTTAATATATTTTTTTTACAATTTTGTGATAAAATTACCCCACAATGTTGTTTTTAATTTCCCTATACCAAACTTTTAATAAATTTAGCTAGGAATCTCTTGAAATTTTTTAGTTGTTTTAAAAAATGTTTTGTATTCATTCTAACATAAATATAATAAATGTGTTGAAGCTTTTCATTTTACATTATATAAAGATTTTTGTTATTTTCAAAAAAATGTATATTTATTGTGATAATTTTTATTATTTTGTGTACACATTTTTATAGATATTAAAAATTCGTATTTATAATTAATTTTTTTATATTTGTATGTGATAATCATGAAGTCAAGCTAAATATTTAATAATATTTTTTGAGCTTAGTATTGTATAAGTTAAATCTCATGGTTAATTGTAGTTGTTTGAGTTTGTTCGAGCCAAGCTATAGCTTAAATCTTTATGGATAGCTTATTAAATCTTATATTTTCTATGCAGTTATTGAACAAATGATTATCATTTTTTATGCATATTTAAGTTTGTATTTATGTTATATTTGTTTTTTAATTAACAATTTTTAATTTTTGAAATCTTATAATTATTAAAATAATTTCACATATATATATATATATATATATATATATATATATATATATATATATTATTTTTGAAGTCTTATAAATAATTTTTGCACCACAAAGCCTAAATGACTTGACTAAGGTTTATTGCCCAAAATATGGGCACAAACAATCAGGAGCCCCATGTTAGGAACCTGATAAAAACTAAGACAAGTTAGCTCAAAATATCGATTTAGTGCATGAATCTTACAACTGTTTTGGTTTAGGGCATAACATCTTAACTGACTTTATAGTATGGAGTAACTCGTGAATTGGTTAAGAAATTGGGATAAGTAAGACTCATGTTTACGTATATGTATTAGTGACCCAGGACACGACTTTTTGAAAACACCATGGGGTTGCCAACCTTACTAGGTTGAATCATAATGGAAACATTATATGCATAAATCACATGACTATTTTGCAATGTGAGATAAAAATAATGTTATGGCTAAATTTTAACTTTTCTACACCAACTGATAGCACATTTTTGCTATCAAACAGTCCATATTATGTTAGTATTTGTGAATTATTTACGTATATCTAGCCATTCAATTGGAACGATTGATTAAGCTATTTAATTTCTCTGTCCCTTCGTCAACAATAACCAATTTAACACCACCTTTGGTCTAGCTTTTTATTCTAATGTACTACATCTTATCCCATTACAATAAAATATAAATCCTTTATCAATTATTCTAATCGAATGGTAATTGGTACAAGCACCTGGAATCAAATAGTCGCTACATTATCATTTGGCTCACAACACCTATGTGGCTAGCTTTCAAAAAAAGATTTTTGCTATTTGAGGAGCTATTTTTTGCCATTAGTTGTGCAACTCTAGTTTTAAAGACTTAAAAAATGTAGAAATCGTTTTATGCAAAAATTGCCAAGTTTCCAAATTGTTTCATAAATTCAAACTTTTTTTTTTGTAGATTTTGATGTCTCGTTGGAGTATCAACTTGTATTTGGTTTACTAGCCTCGATGAAAATGAGTGATTTGTAGAAGTCTGATTCGTCGTCATGGGTGGTTGTAGGCACAAGTTTTGGCTAAACTATTTAAAAATAATTATGTTTTTCATTTAATGTTGAGCAGCCTCATTTCAAAGATAATATTTTAAAAAAATAAATTTTTTAAAGTGTAAAAATTTTTCTCTTAAAATTTAAGAATAAAAAAATTGTTAAATACATATTTCAAAAATCTGATCTACCATAGTTTGCCTCACATAATTTATAACAAATTTTGCATGTTAGTTTACTTCATCTCTTACCAAATGTTTGTCATGCTTTTCAAAATAAGAATATTATTTTGGAATAAGATGTTAAAATAATATTAATATTTTAATTATTATGTTTTGTTCACTAACCTTTTTTATTTTGTTTAGATATTTTTAATATTTATTATACTAATGATAGATATTTTTTTGTAACAACTATTTATGGCAATTATCATAGTTAATTTTTCAATTACTTAATTAAAAATTAGTACAAGTTTTTAAAATGGTATAAGCATTTGTTGTTTGTAATAACTCATTTATCACACTTTTAACTATAAAAGAAATCATTTATTACTCAAAATATTTTTTATTTAGCATGTTTATAAAAAATGAAATTTGTATTTGAAATTTTATTCAAATAATTATTCAATGTTCTATATTGCAATAATTCTAGAAATCGTATATATTTTTATGTTATTAAAGATTGTTGTTTTCAATAGCTTATTTTTAACTTAGCTATGAAATGATATGTTTCTTAATGGTCTCTTTATAATCTATTATATTTTATTGAAATTATAAACCATCCATGTTTCTATTTATTGTGACTTTTCAGGTTAGGATATCTTATAATTAAAAAGTTCACTTTTTTATAATAGTTTATTGATTTATTAAAATTTCCATAAATATTTCAAATAAGTGTTCTAAGATTTTGCCCATTTTATTAAATAGATAATATTTTATTTTTTGGAATAATTTATGTATTTATAATTTTTTTAATTTTTCAAAATAGTTTCCATTAAGTTCTTAGAAATTGTTTTTCGTGCTATAATTTATAGGTTTTTTTAATTAGTTACTTATTTTAGGCAATATTTTTTATTAAAAATTTGTCGTGCTAATATTATATAAACCTTTTTTTGTCAACCTCACAAAAATATCATTTCTAATATTCGAAATACCCCATTATATATATGATTGATATAAAATTGTTTGAGAACACTTTTGCTAAATTTATGGCTTCTTAACCTTTGATGAATATGGAAACCGTTTCTCAATGCAACATATTAAAATTTTCAATATCTTTTACTTTTTAAATACAAATAATATATTTTTTTTTAATTGCATATACACTTATTGAAGGTTTAAGATAATTAGTTTCCAAAATCTGATATATTTCATAAAACATCTTAAGTTTTTAAAATATTGTAGCAACATGTGATCTATATCAAAAAATTATTTTGTTACAAAATATTTTTCATATAAATCAATATTTAAAATCAAATACTATTTTTTGATAACTTATTGAAATAATTTTAAAAATTTTCATAATTATTATTTTTTTTATAGTTTATACTTTTCAACATGCATGTAGAGTGTGCATGGTTTTAAATGTTTCCATAAATCTATTAACATTGTAACAGAACTAATACTAAAATATTGCAATTTATTTAAAAAACTTTTTAAAAATTTTTATAATAGTTAATATATTATAAGAAAATTTAATAAAATTAGAATTTTATGAGGATTTTAAATTATTTTATATTAAAATCATTTTTTCATTTCAAAATATAATTCATTAATAAAATATTTATTTAAGTACAATTATAACCAAAATTATTTTTTGATATGTGATACAAATCTTATTAATATTTTGTTATCAATAAAACTTTATTGAGTTATTATTCAATTATGCACTATTTAATTGACATATCATTTTTATTGTGGTGATTCAATTATGCAATTCTTTTCCTCATCAAATAACATTTCAGTATAAAAAAAATTTAAATATATTTTTGCTTTACATATAAAATATTAGTTTTTGAAAAGTTGCATAAATAGTAATAAGTGTTTCACATTTTTAATTGTGATGAAAACATTATGTATTTTTATTTTTTTGTCCTTTTTATAAATATTTTTCCTTAAAAAAATTCCTTATTTAAAATTACTATGAACATTTATATTGACATATTACACAACAAAACATATAATTCAGTTTAAGGATATATTAATTTTTTTCTAAAATTATTTTAATCATTTGATATCTTTTTATCGGCAAATGCAATCTAACTTTTACAATTTTAAACACTTTTTATAATTGTGAAAATCATTCCCATTAAAATTTATTAGTCATAATTTTCGGCATTTCAATGCTTTAAATGTAATAATTATTTTATATTTCTTTAGTGTCTTCTAATTTATTTTCACTATTTTAGTTGTAAATTTGATTTTGGAAATTGTAGATATTTACCAAATTTTACAACAAACTAAAAAAATTTGCAATTTTTATATCTGAAAAGAAACATTTATAATTTTTTTATTGTTCACATTATAATAATAATTATGTCCTTTATCTTGTTTTGCAAATGTTTTCAAGAAATATAATTTTTTGTTATCCATATGATTTATTAGAATTATGTACTTTTGAGGTTCACTTGAATAATTTTTATGTCTAAATTTTTTCTTTTTCACTACACCATTTGTAGCATTTATAGGGATAAAGCATTGTAACATTTCTTAAACAAAAAAAAATTTTAAAACATTTCAAATTTTTCTTTTTTGTTTTCTATGTTCATAAAAAAATTTTCAACACTTATCTTACAATGAAATTATTATTTGAAACTATAAACATATGATTTATTTTTTAAATTTTGTTGATTGAATAAATTTCTGATGACATAGCTATACAAACATTTCAACATAACAAAAAGTATGATTTTTTAAAATCTCTATGTTTTAAATTTTCGTAATATATTTTAATTTTGACGAAGAAATTTTCGAATATTACTTTCATTATTAATTTTGAACATTACATTTTACAAAATAATTTTTAATATGGCAGCTATAATTTTATAATATGATTTTCTTTTATTTCTACTTGTTCAATTTTCCTCTATTTTGATATTTTTGTTTCAAAATTGATATTTAATTGGTAAAATTTTTAGAAATTCAAAGATTTTCTTTTAAATTGATTGAAAGATATAAATTAATAATTATAAAATAATAAAAACATTATAAGAACAAGAAGTTACTAAAATGTATGTGGAAATCGGATATAGCGTTGCTAAAAATGTTTAATTTTTTTAATAAAACATAACTTGTCATGAGAACGTTTTCACAAATAAGAATAATTACCTTAAAGAAAGTGAAAAATATAAAATTTTAAATAAAATAAAGAGTAAGAAGTTCTTAAAGTTATATAGCAAAAATATACAGCCATAAAATAACCATGTATACTTATAATCAAATTAGATCTTCTGCTACTAGTCATAAATGAATAATGCTAAATACAATAAATAATCAAGGGTTGATACCTATCATAATATCAAATTGAAACATCAAATGGATATGAGTAATGGCCATCTACTGACTACATAAGCCATTTCCATATCAATCATGTGAATCATTAATAGAATACTGCATACTTGAGGTTCCTTGAACATAAATATGAGGTTTATGAAACATAGTACAAGTTGCACCTTTGAAAATTGTGTTATAATCTTTAAGCAAAAAGCTCAATAGGGTAGGAAGTGATTCTCCTAGTTTGGTAGTCATAATAGTCTAATAAATTTGATCATGGCAAAATACCAAATAAATTGTACCAATGTTGTTATATTTTAACCTATTACAAATAATACCCTCTGAACCTAATAAATGAATGAAGTAATAATCATTCAAGTCTGATGGTGCACCATTGTTAGTGGTATTTCTTTAGACTGCATTATCTACTACTTTAGAAATGGTAATAAGTTATATGAAGATAATGTAGTTAATAATTCAACTACTTTGTGATGGGAAAGGAGCAATTGAAAAGTTAGCTTCTCAGATTTCTACAATATTTTCATATTAACGGAGCAACTTTTGAAATTTAGCATCATATCATTGTGATTAAAAAAATCAAACTTTATTCCTTTTACTATTTATGAATGTAAGATAATAAATTTTTAACCATGTTCAATGTGGTCCTACTTTCTAATGGAATATTATAACAATATCATGTCTGTTTGTTATGAGATTGAACTACCATTTTTGTAAATTTTTTTATTCTTTGGTTACCCTAAATATAAATGGAAAATCAATCCACCTTAAATTCTTTGATCACTTGCTTAATTTCCTAAGTGTTTTTTTCACTTTAAAGGAAGTTTTTGGAGACTTAGGATCATTCTAAGATATATGATGTGGTTTAGTTCAATCATTAGCGTAGTGAACCTATTGCAATTTACACTTCCAAAAACATTGTGATTGAAACGACACTTTCTTCCATGTTAGAGAACATGCCATCTAATTAGGTAAGGAATTTTAATATTTTACGTTTCTAATCTCGAATGATTCCTACAACTATAGACCACTCCTTCATACAATTATTGTGCACATTGAAATTCACATTTCTAATAGGTCCAAAGATCTAGTTGACTAACATGTTTGTTCTAAACCACATTTAACATAATGGTTGATCTAGTTTCAATTGTAACAATGCCCTGTGCTCTTAAATAGTTTTTTTTACGAAAACAATATTTGAATATGTTATATCGTAAAGCTTATATTTCGTCGACTAGTATCCTTATTTGAATTAAGATTCCTTACTTTTAAAAAAATGTTTTTGATGGTAGGCCATTTAGATGTTGAAGTAATTTACTGTGTTATCTTTCGTATTTCAAGAAATTAATATTTTCATTGTAAAAATATTTTTTATAAATTAGCCATGCAAAAAGTTTTTTACTTCATAAATTTTCTATTTCCTTGATGAAATTTTATATTTTAATATTCTTCAATTTTTTACTCAAACTATGAAGTTTTCTTTACTATCACTCATAAAAAATTTATATTTTTAAACATTATGTAAAAATTTTGAAAATTTTAATTATTGCATTACATGTACAATATAATTTTCAAACTTTTACATCTTTTATCATTATCACTTTAATTTTTCTTAGTTAATAATTACTAAAATGACAAAAACATATTTTAATACCTAAAAAATTTTAAAAATGCTTATAGAATAGTTGTATTTATAACAAAAAACTTCTCATATATTTAATTTTGAATAATTAGCATGTTTATGCAGAAAATTAGCTTCTACATGGTTTCTTAATTTATTAAGAATTCCAATTTTTCATTTACATTAAAATCTTATGATTTAGCTATCAATATTATAATTTTTGTCATTTTATCATTTTATTTTTTACATTTGAATCATACCATTTCTAAGCAGTAGATTGTCAATACCATTATTATCAATACATTTTTTAATAAAAATATTTTACTTATGACAACAAAGTTTTGAAAATTGTTTTTAAAAACTAGTTTTAAAGTTTAACTTATTATTTTTATTTAGATATTTGTTATTGTTTTCTAACTTGAAAGATTGGAAAGTTGCATGTATTTTAAAAGACTTAAAATTTTCTTAAAAACCCAAAACTCTGTAAAGCTGTCATCAAAATAGATTAAACATAATATTCCTTACCTAGAGTCAGTATATGCAATGGCTCCAATGTAGCAAAAGGCACAAATCTTTCCCAAATGCTCATATATCCTTATGTATTGAAGATATCTTACAAATTCAAATAAAATTTATAAGTAAATCTCAAGCCATTTAGCCTTTAAGTTTTGCTAAACCTCAAAATAATTAAATTTTAGCATATATACAATGGATGCAATTAAGTGAAAAAACTTTTCATCTAATTTGTTGGCATTAGACTTACACCAAATAATTTTCATTTGTAATAAATCCCAAAACTCTGAAAAGCTCTCATTAAAGAAGATGGAACTCAGTATCCTTATTTATGGATATTATATTCAATGATGAAAGTGCAACAAGTGGTTAAGAATTTTCCTAGAAGCCCTTTATCGTTATGCATTAATTGCATCCAACAAATTCAGATCAAATTTCTAAGTAAATCTAAAACAATGCATCCTCTAAAGTTTGTTACCACTTTTGTTATTGCTTAGGTGCAACTTCAACAAATTGTACAAGACAATTTAAATAGCCATTCTTGTATTATTTTTCCACCAAATGCACATTCAACCTTGTTTATTAGCTATGGAAAGATCACATTTTACAAATTTTTTTTTCTTGCTAGTCAATAAATATGAGATAGTTATAATAATAATAATAATAAAACATATTTTAGGTACATAATATAAATGTTTAACACATTTCTACATAAAATTATTTTTTGCATGCTTCTCATATTATATTAAAACTTTCTATTCTATTACATTAACAACATTATGTATTTTTTCTATTCAAACTATTTTTATTTATGTCAACATTTTATAATTTAGTTATCAATGTTTTAATTTTTCTCATTTTAATGTTTTATGTTTCAAATATAATTCATTCAATTTTTATGTCCTAAATTATGAATATGATTATTATCAATATATTAAAATATTTTATCTATTACAATAACTTTTTGAAAATTGAATTTTTTTAAAACATTTTTCCATTCTTACAATAATATTATTAAAATTTTACTATTTGTTTTTTAATTTCCATTCTTTTTTAATGATATTAAATTTTCTAAAAGATTGGCAAAGTGTATGTAGCATTAAGGATTTTAAATTTTCCGAAGATAGAAGTTTTCACTTATTTTTATGTAATTTTTTTCATTTTTAAAAATATATGTCAAATTTCCATTACAAAGGTTTATGATCAAAATATTGAATTTTTATTATCTTCATATTTAAAATTATTTTACACATTTTATTTTAAAAAAATAATTTCTATTCTTGTGCTTTATCAAATAAACATTATTGATATTTAAATGTTATGCTATTTATTAACTTTATTAGTTGCCATTCCTTTTCATATTTGTAGTTGCATGATTATTTTTGTATTACTTATAATTTTATTTTTCTACATTTTTTTAATTATTTTTTTTTAATAAAAGTGATATTTAGAAATGTTGCACTACAAAAAGAATCTAATTTTATCTTGCAAAATAACATTTTCATATCATAAAATTTATTGTATGTAAATGATTTTTATTTATATTATTTTATTCATTTACAATATGTCCTAAAAATTGTTTTACTTCTTTTACTTGCAGATCTGGTTTTCAAATTATTAATTATTTTCATAGTTTTCTATTCATTACAGTTTTTTGTAATTTATTTATTTGTATAAATACTTATCATTAATTTTTAAAACTCACTCATTTAAATAAGTCAAATATTTCGTTATATTATTATATTCTTCTTTTGTTATATTGTTTAATATTCATTAACAACAAAGTTTTATATTTTTAATGAAAAGGTATTTTATTGATAACTATGCACAATGTTAACAACTTATAAAAAGCTCACTTTGCTTAGTTCACTAAAATTTTTAATGACATAATTTCAAACTAAGGCATCTTTATTATTTATAAGAATCTTAGTTACTTTGCTTTGTTCACACCATTTTTGTAGACAAATATTTTTATTATCTTACTCTGACATTAATTTTTTAACATGCGACTAACATATAATATTTTAAATTTTATTTAATTACACCTTTATATAAGTATTATTTAGAAAATTTTCTTGACAAAATTTCTTCTAAAAACTAGCATTTCTTTTTCTTTTTGTATGTAATTTCAAATTTTTGTATAGTTCATCATATTGTACTTGTTTTTATTACTTTATCATCTATAGTAATACTCTTATAATGATTTTATATTTCCTAAAAACGTTTTTGGGATAATGTTAGTGCAAATAATTTAAAAATATAAATAAGATAAATTAGTGCAATGCAATTTTAAAATTTTCTAACCAATAATTTATATTTCCTTGTTTGACTTTATTCAAATTTTATGAAAAGCTTTTTATGTAATATTAAAAAAAATCATATATAAATTATTTTTATTTAATTTATTTAATATTTCACATCTTACTAATTAGATTTAAATTTTTTTTCAAAGTTTTGTGGCAAACCAAAAATGAAATATTTTAGAAAATTAAACATTTATTTGTAATTAGGAAAAATATTTATTTTTGTTATTAAAATAAAAAAAATTGAAATTTGAATAAACGTTTTACATAGGTATAAATATAGTTAATACTTTGAGTAATAAAAACTATACTTAATCTATGTGCCAAAATTATCAAAAGTTACTTTCTAGTTAATGCTTCAACATGTTATTATAGATGAATAATCCATTAGGGAAGAAATAAAAATGAATCTTATAAATAAAATTTTAAATTAACTAGAATTATGAATGAATTATGAAACAAAAAAAATAACTTACTTTCAATGAAAGAAGCATTTAATGAAATAAAGATAATAACAAACTTTGAAAATTAAAGAAATCTCAAAGTCTATTAAGTATTAAAAATGTCAAAGATGAATTATATAAATAGTACATTGTCTTATTCAAAAACTATAATAATGATTCAGAATTAGCATTTTATGGGTGGATAATAATAATGAAATGTATTCTTTTAATAAATTAAAATATGAATATTTACACAATAAAGAATAAAATAATAAAAATGAAAATTCTTATTTTTAGTAATGAAGCCATAGTTAGGAAATATGATAACATCATGAATGCCATCACACATGTCCATAGGCCTTCTCCACATCCATCCTAAACATCATTAAAATTTTAGGTTTGTTGAACATATCAATCTTATAAATTTCTGTTCATTTACCAACTTGTTATGCACATTTTGGGTGTTATTTTAAATTTTCTACTAGATTCATTTTTAAGTTTATTCTATACATATCTATATGTGAGTTATGCACATTATTTTTAAATTTTTAATTATTCTTTTATCATAATAATGTTTTTTATGTCTTTAATTCTTTAAAGCTTTTTGAATCAATAAGATGCCTTTTGTGTTTCCTTATTAAAGAATGTCATTAACGTATTTCATAATTGCATATATATTATCATTTTTTTTCATTTTATTTCTGTACTTGTCTTGAATTTTTTAAATTTTGTCAGCTTGACAACTTTCTAAAATATTGTAATTTTTTATTTCAGCATTAATCATTTGTGATATTTGCATTAATAGAACATCTTCAATTATCATAATTTCTTTGTGCATTTAATATTTTGGATAAAAAAATTTACATGTTACTAAAATAGTTATAAATATTTGTGATTTCCTTTATCCATCATTTTATACTTTTTATCTCTTATGATGCTCTAATTTTGAATGAATTGATTTCACATAACTATGAATGTTATAGAAAAAGTTTAAAATTGTTAATTGTAAGTGTTTTAACCATTTTTGTGCTTTGTGCATCCTAATTTTAATTCCATAATATCATTCATTTCTATTACTAGAAACTTTTTGTTGATATGCCATACATTTGTAAGAGTATTTAAGGAATCATTTTATTAACATATTATGCAAATCATTGGAATATTTTAATTTTTTTCATATAGAAAATTTTATTTTTTTATGTATTATGTATTTTATAACACACAAAGAAATAACGCTTTAAAATTATTTTGGCATAAAAAATTTATTTTTTAGTACTTTTATAATAATAATTTCTTTAAATAGAAGATATACATACTTTTATTGTAAATTAAATTTTTTATCAATGAATTCACATAATTTCGCTATTATTATTATTTTATTATTTATGTGCTTTCGTCATAGTTATAAAGCTGTTATTTCACATGAATATTTTTAATGAATATATTTTTTGAATTGTAAATTATTGATTATTTAAAAATTTTATTTATATTAATATTCATATTTTATAATTTTTCTATTCTTTAATATTAGTACTTGCACTATAGTTTTCAATTGTTTTATGATGTTATATTTTTTATTTTTAAAAATTTGTTTCAAAGTAATATTTATTACTATTGTTCTAAGTTAATTCTTAATATAATCCTTCTTTACAGTGACGTTTCTCTTATTCTTTTAATAAATTCATTGAAAACAACTCTAAATAACTCATATTCATGTGTTGTCATGTTTCTTTTAAAATATTTAACAACTATACCTTTCTATGTTATGTCTAACTTGTGGTTCGGGTTGGATGACTCATTCCTAAAGAAGAATCTATGGATTGTCTCCTTGTTGGTTGGACCATTGAAACAATTTTGATCGATTGTATTCAGGTGCCAAATTCGATAAAAATAACTAATTATTTCATAATGTAACTATTGGAATCTTTTCCACGGTCATATGGCAGACATTACATCACCCACCATGGGCATCTGGGAGTCAACCATCCCATCATGTTGGCAAAAAGAGAGAAAATCACACTAATTCTATCATTTTAATGGGTTGAGAGAGAATGAAAAGTGGCTACAAAGGAACCAAGAGGTTGACCATATATAAATGGAACTGATGCCCTCTTTGTTTTGATAAAAGGAACATCAAAACAATGAAATCCCACTTGAATCTCCTTTTGATTCTTCAACCCCAAGTTGATGAGAAGAGATAGAAGTGTCACATTAGCAAAAAAGTTTTTGTTCTCCATGATTTTCCAATTTTTTAACAATTTTCATGATACACTATGCTTAATACATAATTAATTAGATAACCAACATAAATAACCAAATAAGCATAACATTTAGCATAATTTTCACTTATTTCACATGGTAATGTCCATGTTTGAGAAGTGTTTTTCATCAAAAAATTGCTATTGAAAAATTATCTTCCACATCTATTTATAACCAAACCCAAACATGAAATATGTGATCATGTAATCTGCTTTACATTCATAGGAAAAAATGTAATACACATTTTTTATCACTCAACTAGAAACACTACATATGAAAGTGTGAAAATTGAACCATTCAATTACTAAAATAAATCTCCCTTATTTTTGGTAAGAAAGAATTCCCTCCTTTAAGAACAAGTTTCATGAAAAAGATGGACTAATTTTTGTCACAATCAATTTCCACGGTTTCATAAACGTTTTCACAAAGCAATTCCTTTTTTTCTTGGTTTACAACTAAGCTAAATATATTATATGAACTCGAGTGTTATTCTATGTTTAAAAGACATGTAGAGGAGTTATCTTTTGTAAGATATTTCCTTGCTTGAACGCTCTAATCCACCTTATTCTTCCTCATAGCTTATCTCAAATTGTTTACTTAGTATCCACTAAGTTGGCTCCTCCAAACTTCGCTTTTAAGGTTGAGTTCTCTTAAATTACAAGCACATCTTAATAGCTAATATAGCCTTGACCATACCACCTTAAACCAAGAATTTAATTTAAGATAAACTACTCTTGGGTTGGAGTTGCCACAATTCATTTTTTTAAATTAACCTTCTTCTAATTACACCTCTTTTGGTCTTCTATATGAAGTTCCTTAAATTTAAGAATCGAAGTAAGATATGGTAATTAATTCTTCTTTCTATTATATTCATCTTTTCTTATGATATTCAAAAATTCATCATATATAAAAGTTTTTTTTTTAATCCTCCAATCTTCAACCACCAAGCCCTAACATTTAAGAATCATATCCATATCTTATCAAGAATTCATGGTTGATAGAAGTAAGGATGAGAGAAAAAGTTAATAATATAATAAGTTTATAAGCTCTTGTTCACATATTCAACCTATTTATGGTTAATGTTTTACAATTTAATCTTACAATTTTAAAATGCTTCCAATTTTAGAATTTAAAATTTTAAAATTAAAAAATAAATTTGTCTGTATTGTATGTTAAAATATATTTAAATTTGAAATTTAATTTCGAAGAAATTGTGTACATTAATTAAATATATAATAATTATTTGGATAACAATATTATGTATAGCACACACTTTATCAAATTAATAAACAAGTATAATTGTTATAGCTACTTATCATTTTAGATGGTTTAGTTTCCTCCCATATGAACCCTTGCATAGCAAGTTGAGAAGGCATCACATGTCATTTTCAAATGGTAAGAATACAACCGCACCTTGAGTGTTTTCTTCCTTGTGCTAGTGCACAATCCCTTGCATATATAATCCTTTTTGGTCTCTTACCATGTTAAAGCAAAACTTTCTTGAGACTTTGTGGGTTAGACTAAACCTTCACAAAACTGGCTACTTTTGTGACTACAACCTAATCAGGTAATAATTCTAAAAAACAAATCCCTTTTCTTAAAGCATAATACATAAGATTCTATAAAATGTGGGTCATGTGTAGAACACATGAAAATAAAACAAACATTCCTGCAAACTTTTTTTATGCTGGTGGTTGATGAGGAAATGATGTACAACAATGTACTTTGCTTCAACAAATCTTCCAATAAGTAGTTGTAAGCTTTTATTGTTGGCAAGGGTTTCAAAATAGTTAAATGTCAAAAATTCATTTAATGAAGGAATAAATAGTGTTTTATTGCATTAAGAAATGTTATGTGGCTCGAATTCAAAAAATTTTTTATTGATCTCTACTTATAAAAACTTTAGAATAGTTTTCATTTCTTAGAATTAATTTAATGTCTTCTAATTATGAGCTTAACATTACACTTTCATAGATGGGCTTAAAACTAACTTAAGATCATGTGCTAGCTATGCAAATTTATTGTTTACCTAAACAGTCATATTTACTTGTGATCAATAATTTCTAGTGAGTTAGGTATACTTTATGTTAGTAATATATTGTGCCTATATGCATTGTCATGTTTATGTGCATTTATCTTGACTTTCGAGGAACATATACAACAATGTAGTATAAATGGTTTATTGGTATAGGTTTATAAAATTATTTGAGCAAATGTTTCATTATTCTATACAAGGTTCATAGACATCTGTTGGATGCACCCTAGAATTATGCTTGCATAAAAAAACTCATAGTACTTTAGATCTTTGTGTGTGTGTGTGTGTGTGTGTAATAAAGTTTGCTTAATATATGCATGCTACCATTTCATTACTTAGATTTTTAAGTCATTTTAGGACTATTTTATGAGTGGAGTGTGAAAGCATTCAAATGATGCCTTTTGACTTTTTTTAAAAACATGATGCTCGCAAATTGAATCATATAAGAGAAAATTTGGAAACTAACCACACAAAGTTTTCCAAAAATTGTTCTTGATTTTTTGGCATTGCGAAGGAGCTTATTTTCTTTCAAGCCTCCACGGTTCTTTCTATCTTCAATTTGAATTTCTTTTGCAAATTGAAAGTTTGTCTTGCTACCGTTAATGACCACGATTTGTTGTTGAGTAATCGCTTTGAGAACACCTACTGCTTCAATTATAATTTTAATTAGCCTAAAATTAAGTTCATTTGGACTTCATTTTAAGCTTACTAAATTAATCTTTAATTTCCTAAATTTTTGTCTATAGGTCACATATCTTTAATATAATACAATCGAGTAGAAAAACATGTTATTGGCTTACTTCATTAATATTTTTATCAACTATACTTAAACATGAGGCACGAGGCTTAGGAGGCAAATAACATAGGTATTATGTGATCAATATAAAAAATTAAATATTAAAATATAAAACAATTATTATAAAATAATTTAAAATTTTCATAAATAAGTAAAAATTTGTTATTGCAAATAAGAATAATAAGAAAAGAAAACATAAATAATGTTATGAAGATAATGAAAAATTGAAGATCCTTAAAACTATATCAATAACATGTTAAATACTAATTTTTTGTAGATAGGCATAGAACACATACAAATTTTCTTATTATGAAGGAGTTTTCTAATTATTAGAAGTATCATAAATAGGTTATTACCACAAAAGAAACAAACTTATAAAAACAATTTAATTTTAGCAAATAGTTAGTAATGATATATGTGTGTTAACCATAAAACCATATGAAAAATAGATGCCACTAATATAAAATACGTTTTACAATAAATACTCGAAAAATGTTTCTTGATAATACTTGCTAAAACAAAATTCTTATTGAAAAAAATTAAACATTTCATAACATAGAAAAAATCATGAAGAAAATGGCACACTTAAAATGATAAAGACCATGTACAAAACATATTTAAAAAAATATTCTCAATATAAAAGTGAAGACTTATTTGTAACATAAAAAGATAATTGTGATTCGATTTAAGCAATTGGAATCTTTAAAAGTAACTTGATAAAAATTGAATAAACAATGTCAATATGTAATATTGGTCTGCACAACAAAATCATGTTGAATAAGGCTCATCGTTGAGATGGAAGAAGCCTTTTAACTTTGTTGGCTACATTTTCCTTTTCTCAATGAAATGTCACTTTCAATTTTAGGTGATGTGGTGTGACTATTTTGAAGCTGTGTATTTATGTGGCTACAAAGCTTCATTTTTATTTATGTGAATTGGAGAAATTAAATTGTTGTTTTATTCAATGGATTCATATTATTACCTAAAAATTCTTTTATGTAATTAGGATATGGAGATTAATAGTTAGATGTGTGATTTCTTAGTCATGAAGGTAATTTTTTGCATGCTTATGCTCACTAGGAAGGGAGTAGTTTCATCTTCTATTACATTCCATTTTTCTCAAACTTTTGCTTTTTTCTCTATACTTTCATATAAGAGTTTTCTTTGATCATAAGCAACATTTTGTCAAGCTCCATTTCTTTGTACACCACTATGTGTGTACTGATCTTAAATTTGATTATCTTTTATTATACTTTTCTTCCTTAGCTTAGAACATTTTCAGTGCAAGATAAGATGTAGTATAATGTTAGCTAAGGACCATACTAGTATTTTTAATTGTTATTTAAAAAATTTAAGTTTAAATTATATTATAACAAGTCATGTATAAGGCCAATGTCATCAAAAATATTTGAATGTTTGCGTCAATTATTTATGACATAAAACTTTTTTGATTATTTTTAGTATTAAGATTGTTTCAATAAGAAATTTAATGGAATTTATGTACTAAAAATACAAAACTTTAATTTTGACATTTAATATAGTTAATGTCACTATGGCAGTCTAGTGTGCATATAGACTGAAATAGTGGAGGGAATATTCTACGCTTTCTTCCCTTACCTTTTCCTTCTTTCATTAACCTTCTTATTTATGGAATTAGAGCAAAATTAGATTTCAACTATAAGATTCCTATCTTATGTACCTTCACTATCAAATTTGTTTCTTATCAAGGTATAATTTGTGTTATTTAATGGAACATGATGATCCACAACCATTAGTTGTTGCATTTTCACACTTTATTGGAGTTTCCTCATTTTTAGTAATTTTTTCAACCCTTATTATGGCTTACAATCATTGCATGTTTATTACATACATCATGTCAACACATTGCTATAAGCTTTCTTCAAATAATTCTTTAGTAGTACTTCAGCAACAACCCCGATGGCATAGTTATCTTGTTTATGTGGCACAACTTTATCATGCATCATATTGACCAAGTAGCTCACAAGAGAGTAATAGTCGTAAGTGACTTTTTTCTTTATTATGTATCATTATGGGGAAGTTATCTTTTTATGAGAATATTTTCATTTAAAGTTCAAAATATTTTTTTAATTTTATATTTGTAAAAATATGTTTTACATACAAGTTAATTTTTTCATTTATTAAAATTATTCTCATTTTGAATGATTTTTTAAAAATTTATTTTACTTGAATCATTTATTTTCTATGAGCTCATAACCTGTCCATTAGCAAAATTTACGTATTATTTTTAAGATTTTACAAAGTTTTTACTTCTATTTTTAATTTCTAGTTGTAATTCTGTTATTTTGTTTTCAAAAACTACCAAAGTGAAGTTAATGGCAATTTTAAAATAATATAATTTTTTTTTATGTTATTCATTCTCTAACTTTAAATTTTTAATTTTTATTTTTAATATATATTTTCATTGTCTTTAGTTGTATAGCAATTTATTTTGTAAGTTACACAAAAAAATTTAACATTTCAAATGTTCAATATTTTAAATTATTTAAAATAAATAACTTATTTTGTTTCATTATTTTCTTTAATTTAAATAGTATATTATAAAAAACCTCTTATTTTTTCATTATATAATTTTCTTATATATTTGTTTCTAGATAAATCTTAGCTCAGTTTGTTTCATAATTTATGTGCAAAATAATAAATCTAGAAATTCTTAAAGTCGTTAAACATTTTGTTATATTTATGCTCATAGTAACTTCTTATTTTTGTTTCAATATTAACAGCATTTATAGAAAAATTTCTTTAGAAAATTAAAAAGAATGCTTTAGGAACTTTAATTCTTTATTTCTTTTTTAAAATAAACTTAAAAATTTTCAAATTTACGTAAACCTAAATAAGCAAGAAATAAAAGTGGATAATTTGGATAATAGAATGTTGATAATAATAAAAACTATTTCTTGACTAATATATTTTTTGAAATTTAAAAATATGAAATATAATGTGACAACTTCTCCAAGAACTTGTCAAAAGAATACTTGATTCTTAAAAGAATTCATCCAATGATTTGACAAATTTTTTATAGGTCTACAACATGTTTGATATCATGAAGGGGTAGCAAATCGTGGGGTTCCAATGTAAAAATTTTGCGGAAGCTAAATAAAGTCGATTCTATTATGGGAGCTATTCTAATATCAGTTTGGCTGAAATAAAATTTTTGTCAATAAACTTTTGATCTATTGTTGTCATAAGACTTAAATAAGATTTTTTATATTAGGAGTGGTGGGTGGTTTCTTTTTAATAGGCTGGATATTGTCTATAGATGTTGATGGGTTTAGCTTAAAGTTTTGCCAATGATGTGTTAAATTACCGATGTATGCAATGCTGGCAAAAAGGACATTATGGTCACACAACAAGGGTTATAGTAAGATAATAATTTCTTTTGCAATAGAAACAACATCACATAAAATCTCTTTGAATGTGGTATAATACTTTATTTAATGACTTAAATGGATTTTTTACTAAGAAAATAAACTATGGGTTTGGGCTATCAATGGTCTCAAGTTTGTTGCATGCTAAATAAAAGTACCATTGATTATAATGCTACTATTTATAATGAACATACAAACCTTTTCTCCAAACTTTACAAAGGCATGGAAAGCGATGACACGTCTAAAATCCTAACTTCTCTTAGGTTGGGTAAAGGTATGTCTCATAAATATAATGGCCTATTGTAATCAATGGCCTCATTGGAGTAGTGATCCTCTAGGTAGGAATAAGCAGCATATTCTTTTATTTCTTATTATGCCCTTGTGTTAAATTACCTAAAACTCTCTTTTGTAATATAACTTTTTGTGTGTGTTATTGCACTACTATACGACCTCGCCCTTTACATTGGGAACAAGTTACCATATGTAATTAATGAATAGGTTGGTTGGTTTTAACAATGATTTTAAGGACAAAAATTGGTATGGAGGATGTGTTGGCTCATGACTTTTAGATTATCTAACATAGGTGGATTGGAAGTTTAACTTAGTTGATGGTTAAACTCTTTTGGTTAAATAAAGCTTTTGTAGGTGTCAAACTCATTAACAATCCTATCGACTTCTTCTATGCTATGAATTATATGACTATAGGGCTCCTTTTGCATATATTCTCTATGCTAGCTCAAAATTTGGAAAAGGTGACAAAAGGGTCTTCATTAAAACCACAACATAGATGGTACCCATCAGAATTACTAATGTTCTCATTGACATATTTTTCATCTTACCTTAGGCAAGTCGTTGGTCATATAACTAATTCTTTTATTAGAGTCATATGTATTTTTATGAGAAGTGATCTCCTTGTTAATTGTGGGTGTTTATGGTTCCAATTTATACCTAAATTTTGTTAGAAACCTTCATTCGAGAAACTAAACCTTTGTTTTTCATCAAGTCTAAACAATTAAAAGCAAAGGATAAAGGAAATGTTGCACTCTATGTAGTCTTTAGGGTTTATGCTACATTCAAAGATGGGAGTGTCCTATTTTATGGACTTCATGAGTTTTACATCATCATTTTCTTAATGTCAACCCAAGAAAGGGTTTTTTATTATAAAAAGTATTTATTAAGGTGGTTAGCAATATTATGGTTGAAAAATGTAGACTCATTGTGAGCTTGCTTTAAGGTAGTCCAAAAACCATATTTCTCTTATGTTGCTTCAATAAATTATATTCTAATTAGGAGATCATGGAGGGGTCATTTGTGACTTGTTTTTATGTGGATGCCCCTTGTTGCAAGTTCTACAAGATATCGTGTGTGTATATTATACCAATTAGAAAAAAGAAAAGAAAAACCCCCTAAGCTTTCTCTTTTTTTTTCAATATTGGTCCCAAAAAAAGAATGCTAAGTTTAGCTTTGCTTTTTTATCCACATTGTAAACTTTGGCAGAATCAAGCTTTAAAGCAAGGTTTGATGCTTATCAAGAAACCTTGAAAGGCAAGCCATACAAGATAGATCTAGGGAAACTTTAGTGAAGAGGGAACTAAGAACAACATAGGGGGCATTCCATATGTTAAGCTTCTGACCACTTTATTAGAACAAACAAAGGCTATTTGGAATATTGTTTGATAAAACTAATTTTGTGATAAAGAAATAAAAAAGCATTTAAATATTAGAAAGCATTATGGAAAATCGAGAGTAATGAATTAACTTACACACAAAGCCTATTCAAACACTTTAAAAAATACAATTAAGAATGTGAAGGAAAGCAACAATAGATTGAAGTGGTAATCCAAGAAAACTTCATGTGATAAAGTGAAAGGAGAAGCATAGTGTAGGGAAATAGCATAATAAAAATGACAAAACAAAGTGAAAGATACATCAAAGTAAAAGGAACCATTATTCAGTGGTGCTAAGAAGGCTATGTAATGGAGTTGTAGGTAACAAATTTTGGAGGACGACGAGTCAAAACATTGTAGTTCTCATTATGATTAATCTTGACCTCAACAAGACAAAATGGAGAAAATTGACATTTAGACATGGAAAGATCATCCTTTTCAAAAGGGTACATGACACAAGGTAGAAAAAGATTTCTACTAAGATCAAAATTAATGCCTACGATTCTTAATATGTGTAATAGATTATTAGAGAATATAAAAAGGGTATTATGTAATAATTAGGATTAGGTGAGGCGTGCGATATTTTAGAACATTTCAAACATTGATGTTCCAAAATAGTAGCATGGATTATTAAGTTGCATAAGTAGTAATTCCATAAAAATTAAGCACAAAATCTTACAAAAGAGGTTTTTGTAACATCTAATTTAACACATAAAATAGAGAATTTAGACAAACACTATGTGAAGTACTATAATAAATAAAGTGACTAAAACTTAGATTATTACCTAAAAAAAAAAGACTAAACCTTTAGACACAGATGTGGATATTAGTAGAAGTGAGAATTTTGTTGGTTATTAACTATCTTGATGGACGGTCTGTCACCTTTTACTATTATCTCTCACAAGAGATTTGATTACTAGTTCTACTAGTAGAAAGCCTATCAACTTTAATCCTTATCACTTATGAATGAAGTTAGAATCTCTCCAACTACGATTGAGCATACACACTTTGTTCACAAAGGTGGAAGTATATAAATAAAATAAATTTTATTTTATCACTTTTTTAATAGAGTGAACAACTCTATTTACAGAGATTTCTAAATATTCATCACTAATTTAAAAAATAAATAATAAAAAAAAACTAAGAAATTATTTAAATTAAACATTACTTAAATAGATTTTGAGTCTTATGCGATAATAATGGTAGGTAGAGAAATTGTTCAACAAAATATATGTAATGCTGGTAGAGCTCTTGACAAATTCATTTTGAGTATTGGGTAGGCACGGGTCATGTGAAATGAATAGGTTGGTCGGGTTGGAGGGTTGGCATGGTTCATTATAGGTTGGTGCAGGTCGAACATTGGTCAACTAGTGTTCTCATTTAAATTCAAGTCACATAGAAGAACGAGTCAGCTTGGGGCAGAAAGTGGGCTTTAATAATGGTAGATGACATCGTTAATGATAGCAAATGGTGACGAATGATGATAGGAAACAAAATTAATAAAACAAATTTAATTTTAAGCATTTTTTAAAATTCTTTTCAATAAAACTTTTCATTAATGAACTTGTGGAACTAGTCTAACACTAGCAAATACATATTTTTGAACTATTTTTAGACACTCATAAATCATCCTCCCTTGGTGAAAGAGATCTTATTGGATCATATCAAGGTGATGGGTGCAATAGTATTATAATTGGTGTTGCATGATATGGTTTAGGATATCATAGGTAGCTAAGAGTTCTTGATCAGATGTTTGCCCTTCCATAAAATTAAAAATTTAAATTAAATTTTTTTTACAAACATTATCTCATGATCTATAATTTGTTCCATATTATCCATACATATTGTGAAGGCTAATGTAGTTGTAGGAACGTGTTTATTCACTCTACTTGAACCAAACTCAAATGACTCACTAAGTATTGGATGTGGTGCTTGGTGAGAAACTAAATCCTTAATGTTAAAGGTTGCACTAATCCTATACTCTACTAACAAATCCAACACATAAGCATTAGTTCCCAATTTTTTAATAATCTTAAAAAGTCCAGCTTCATGTGCTTATAATTCTTGTAAACTTCGAGAGGGAATTATTCTGACCTAACCCTAATTATATAGTAGTCCCTTCCATGAAAGTTTTTAATATTTCTTTGAGGATTTACTAGTTTCTCATATCTTTTATTATTTAGATTAATTTTCATAGTTATTTTTTTATGAGACATTAAAAAAATTAAAGATAGAAGTTTGAATGTCTATTAGCAAAGAAATAATATCAATAAAAGATATTGACTTATTAACATGAGCTTATATAATAGGTGATGGGTTTGGTTTGCTGATAGCTAACTCCTTAATTATAAGGAACCAAAATAAGTCTCTTTTATCGAGGATCTCTCTCACTTGAGTAATGTGGCCAAGCTTAAATTATAACTTTTCCTTTCCTTTATTCATGGGCCAAGAACTTTCAATAAATTTGCTATGTTTAAGTGATTAAGTTCTCTTTTAAGATAAAAAAGGTGTACTATGATGAAATTATTTTTATAAATAAAAGAACACATGTTAAACTTATCCTTTAAAGTCACATTCCAATAAAAGAGCCATTATCTTCCACGGATAGGATGATTTACTTGCATTAGTACGACATCACATAAAACTTAGTCATTATGTCTACCTAATTTTAAGAGTGAGTAGCATTATTTCTTAATAAGTATAAAGGTTTTATCTATCCAAGATACAGAGTAAGGGTTTTGGTGTTTCGATAAAGAGACTCTTGTTTGCTCAATGAAATTAGAGGATATAAAATTAATGTGACTACTATTATTTATGACCATCATATATGATTATCCCATTGTTTTTACGTTGATGCTAAAGATATTAGTGTACTTCTAGTTATCTTAAGATTATGGAGCTGTAGGGGTGCATTTTATAGTTAAAATTTATATATTTTCTAATTCTTACTCAATTTTCTAAACATGCATTATGTGTTCCTCTTATTCTGACATTTCATTTTCTTTAACACTTTCTAGGTTCACATTCATGGATATCTTTAGGTAGTTTGCAGCTACACATCCCTTTTCATGTCACATAAAATAGGCAATTCTAGATTATGTGAGTTGGTTTAAAGAAGGGTATGATGGAGTGGGTAGCAATATGAGTTAGGGAGGTCTACAAACTGCAATGCATAAGGTCGATGATGTGTAAGTATGAGTATAGCATATTAAGACATTCTGGTGTGGGCCTTTAAAGAGTTTGGCTCGTCGTTTCTTTTCAAATAAGAAGTTTTACTTTTTTTGACATTTTTAGTTATGTGATAAGCTTTCTTTAAAGTAGTAACATTTTTTAATTAAGCTCAGCATGCATGTTTTGCTTTATAATCATAAAATTGGTTAAGGTACTCCTCAATAGATCTAACACCTTAGAAAATCTTTATCATTTATCTAATATTTTGACATTATAGGCTATTGGAAACAACCAGTTGTACACCTAACTTTAAAATTTCTCCAAGTTTGGGGTACTTATTCATCATTGATAGTATATTATCATTCTAAATTTCTAAAGAATCTACGAGTAGTATCAATGCGTTTAATCTAATAAATTGATATTTTTTACTCACTCATTTGATGTCAATTAAATTAATCATCCACATTAGTCTATCAGTCAATATAATCTTGAGAATCATAGCTACCATAAAATGTTAGAGCGTCTAATTTCACATTAAGGATGTTATCTTTATCTTTATGCCTTTTAAGTCTTTCTTCCTTACTAGATCTATCTAAATCATCATTTTTGTTTGACTCATCTAATTCTTTATTTCTTTTTCTATGGTCATGACCTCTTCTATGGATATCTTGATCAAAGTCATCAAAAGTGTTATGCCTTTTACACTTCCTACATCTCTTAGATTTCCTTCTTCTAAATAATTATGTTTCACACTTCTTCTATTATCCCTTTCTCATTTAGAATTCAATCATGTTGTAGGGTTAGGAGGATTTGACCAACTTTTTGGGTGAGTTTTACTATTCATTGGGATAATCATACCCTTCTTTAAACATAATACATGAGAAAATATTTTGGGATATCTTTCTTTTCCTTTTCTTTTCATAAAAAATACAAAAGCAGAGTAATCACTTTTATAAACTACCAAAGCTGAGATGGCATATGCTTCTAGGAAATGACAAATGATCAAGGTCCTTAATTTTGCCAAATCAACTCTTAGATAGAACTAGATAGTTCCCAAGAAAGATGGTAGTGAGTCATATCACTATTTTTGTACCATCCTCTAGAACTTAGTTTACCCAAAACTAGCTAAGAGTTTTTCATTGGAAAAACTAAGTAAAAAGGCAAAAAACTTCTAGTAGAAAGTTTTTTTATGTAGAAAATGAAGAAAATTTTTTGATATAATAATAATATTTTTTTAATATTAAAAAATTAATTGGAAGCCAAAGTTAATGTATTAAGTAGAAGAATTTGTTTTAGAAAAACTTATCTCTAATGCAAAAGTTGAATGCACTAACCAAAAAAAATTTTTTTAGTAAAAAAAACACAGTCTTTAATACCATATAATAATCTGGGTAAGATGACATATGTGGTATTTAAGAAATATTCAAAGATTGGCATTCTATAATTGTAATATAGATTATGAAGTTGAGTAGACTACTTCTTAAGCATTAAGCATAAAATTCAACAAAAATAATTTTTGTAATATCAAATTTTAGACATATAAAAAATTTAGAAAAATTGTATATTGGATATTATAATAGAAAAAAGTAACTTTACAATTAGATTACTATATAGAAAGTAAAAGTTACTAGATTATTAAACTTTTGGATGTTTATGTGAATGTTATAAAAAGAGAGAATTTATTTGGTTACCAGCTCTTTTGTTGGATGGTTTCTCACCTTTCATCCTTGTTCCTCACAAGGGATTTGGCTATGGGCCATACTAATGGAAGGACTGTCACCTTCAATCCTTGTCCTTCACAAGAAAAATTAGAGTCTCTACAAATAAGGTAGGGCACACGCACATTGTTCATCATGATAAAAGCACATAAATAAAATAAATTTGATTGCATTATTTTTTTCTAATATAGCAAACACCCATATTTATAGGGATTTTCAAATATACATCATTAATTTTAAAAAAAATGTAAAATAATAAAAAAAATACTAAATTAAATGGATTAAGTAGTTTGCAAGTAAATTCTATGTTTCGAGTGGCAAAATGGCAGGTGGAAAAAAGCTATGCGAAATCAATGCAATGTAGATAGAGGAATCAACTTGTCTTTTCCAAGTTTAGAGTAGGCATGGGTTTGGCAGAATGAAAGGGTTGACAGGATTTGTGGGACTAGCGAGTTTGTGTGGGCCATTATTGGTTAGAGCAAGATGAGTCAACGCTAGTCAAGTGATGGTCAATCAGTGTTCCCAAGTTAACGAATGATAATGATAATGATAGCAAATATTTGTGGATAGTGGAAGTGGTGAAATGCTTAAAGAAATTTTAATTATTTTTTAAAGTAATTTTTGAATAAATTTTTACTAGTGCACTTGTGAAACTAGTGCGACACCAGCAAATTTCTATTTGTGAGCAAAGTTTAGACGCTTCTACATCAGTATACCTTCAATTTTGTATAGTGCCTAAGAAGAAAACAAAATAAAAATTACAAGATTTATCTTAAAAAGCTTTTGCCAAAAAGAAATTTGAAAATCCATTATTTTAGTTTTGAATATCTATTTTCTAAAAAGTGGTTGCCAAAACCTTGGTAAAAAAATTCGGTTTTTGGGCTCAAAATTTCTTTGGCCTAAATAATTATGAAATAGCTTTCACAGAAGCATTATTTTTAGTTCATTATTAGGTGAGTTTCCACAAGGGTTGCATGTGATATTTAGATTGGATTTTGATGAATCTGGTTAGCAAGATGACTGGCCAACACCAGTGTTGTAACTTTGACCTAAGTTTTTTTAGTGGATGGAGTCATGGGGTCAATTCAATGTCTATGGTGCTTATGTTATATATGCATTTGTGTGTCATAGATCATGTCAATTGGTTAACATGACAACAGTAGTGTCATGGATCAAGTCTAGCTCAATGCATGGTGGAATGGGTTCTAGGTCAGCATAGTTTGGTAGATCTAAGTTTGTTTAAGGGTTCTATAGACTATGTTGCTTTATATTTGTTGGCACTAGTAAACTTGATGTAGCAAATCTAGATGTGTCAGTATGTCATATGAACTTATCATCTAGATTAGACCTTAAAGCCCTATTCATTGATTTATTTCAAGAAATTTGGTCCATGTAACCCCTAAGGTGTAGCCAGGCTGATGGTGAGCGACAGCAAAAATTGGCTCAATAGGCCATTTTTTGATCTTTTCTCCTTCTTGGTATTAATTTTGAGCCTATTGTAAATGTTTAGGGTCAACCTTAACTTTGTATAAGAAGAATTGAAATATTGATTATTTTCGATATGCATTTGCCATCCTTTTGTTCATTTTTCCTGACATTCTACACATATATAGCAATGTTCTAGCAATTTTTTTGTTTTGTATGTGTATAGCATTATTAGACAAAATGTTGTTTTATTCTACGCAAGGTCTATAGACATCTATTGGATATACCTTTGATTTGTGGTTATTTATCAAATACTACAAGTACCTTTGATGTGTGTGTTATAAATTTTCTTTGAGTCTATGCATGCTGCGATTGTACTAGTTATATTTTTAAAACATTTTCAAACCATTTTATGAGTGAGGTGTGATGCATTCAAATGACAACTTTTCACATATTTCTAAAAACATAAGGGAAGCAAATTTAATCTCATGAGATCAATTTTGGTAAATATCCACATGTAAAAGTTATCCCCAAATTGTCTTAATTCTTTTACAATGCGAAGTATCTTTCCTTGTGGCATGCCTTCATGGTTCTTCTTAACATCATTTTGCATTTGACATTTGACATCAACATTGTGGACCTCTAGTTTGCATGTAGGCATAAGTAGTATAGGCCCAATGCTACACTTCCTTTCCTTATCTTTTTTTTCTTTCTTCATTATTCTTCTTGTTTATGGAATTAGAACTAAATTCAATTCTAACTATAGGATTCTTGTCATATATCTTCACTGTTAATTGGTCCCTTATCAAAGCGAATTTTTTTTCTTACAATGACCATGATTATCCACAACCACTACTTTTTGCATTGTCACACTTAGCCACACTTTCCTTATTTTTAGCAATTTTTTTACCCTCATCATGTCTCTCAATCATTGCATTTCGCATTACATTCATGATGTCAACACATTGTTATGAGCTTTCCTCAAATTGTTCTTGATCAATAGTACTTCAGCAATCACACTTATGGCCTTGCTATCTTGTCTATGTGGCACAATCTTATTATGAGCATATTGACCAAGTAGCTTACAAGAGAGTAATGTTCCAAGTGACTTGTATCCTCTACCCACAAACAAATGAATAACTTTGCTAAGTAGTTACATTTAACCACTTTAACATAAATTTATATGAAAAATTTCTTATAAATATTCAATTCCTCCTAGATTATTTCTAGCTTCGTTTGAAAGCAAGTTTTCAAACAATTTATTATTGAAATTTTACCATATTTTGGCGTAATTCTTATGCCACTAGTGGCTTAATTTTTATTTTGCATAAGGTATATTTTGTTAAGATAAGATTTATACTTATATTTATCAAATTAATTTACAAAATCCCAATCCATGTTATTGTTATCTTATGAAAACTAGTCATTCTTGAAAAAAAACAATCCCTTCCATTCAATATCGTGAACATGAGCATCTATAATTATGTTTTAGTTACATGCATTTCAATTACACTCAAACCATAAAATGAATTATATTACACATTTAATGTATAAAAATACTTAATCCACTGTAAGAATCCATTTGATTATTATGCTAAATCTCTTAATATGTTTAATATTAAAAGTTTTTTGAAAATCTATATTTTTTATTAATGAGAATATTATTATTTATTTGGAATTATCATGGTTACTTATAACTGAAATATTAATCATATTACCCTTCTTTTACTTACAACTAAAAGAAGTGTTTAATAGTAAGAATCCATTTTAATCAACTTTGAAAATTTCTTATTTCATATTTCGTGTGTCTGATTTATATGGCCACATTTATAATACACTTCGAAGAACTTAGTTGTGTTAGTAGTGCTTGACACCTTGATCAAGTAATTTCAATGACTTAAAATATCAATCTTACTATTAAACACTTCATGTTTACATTTAATTGATGATAACCAATTAAGTGAAGGTTTGACATTCTTTGATGCAAATGCAAAATTTAAAGACATTCAAAAATTCAAACATTTAAATCAACTCTAAATGAAACTTATGAATATCTTAATATTGTCCTCCTAATTTTACATGTTATTGTATTAATAGAACATTAAAGCATTACCTTTCTAAAACACATCCACCTTAGTTTATCTATCTTAAGATTATTCTAAATAGGGTGTTGAAAGATAAATAATTTTAATTTGTGTTACTTCCAAAAATTTTCGTATTCTTAATTTAGAATATAAAACTAAGCATGAAAGTTTCTTTGCATATATATAATATCATTTTGGATAAAATGATTAATCATATTTTTAAAATAAATGTTGAGCTCAATGAATACTCTAAGAGTATAAATATATAGAGTATGTAACCTCTTTGTTTGCTTAACTAATATAAGACAAGTTGTAATAAGACACTTACTAATAATCATATAAGGATATTTTTTTCATTATTGCAACTGTATAATTTATTAGTTTGCAATGGTTTATATATAAGGATGGTTTTTTATACATGGCAATTAATCTTTTGATAGATGGATTCTTATTATAAAAAACTTAAATACCTTTATGAATGTAAGTATGAAATTGGCAATATAATGTTTGGTTTCTACATCATTGAGTTTTTGAACCCAAGCATGCTATTATAGTAGAGGGCATATATTGGCCTTGCTTCTTTTTCTTTTCCACTTCGTCCACCTTTTTTATCTTTGTGGCATAATGGAAAGACCTAAATCTAGTTGTCAGATTCCTATCCTTGCTTCTTCTTCCATCATTCTTGTTCTATTTTTTATTTGTAATAAAATATTTACCATATTGTTATGTATTGCATATTTTTCTAACTAATATGATACTAAATTATTATTGATACATAAATGTTTTGTTTTGTCATTTATTTTTTATTATTTTTATATTTTTTTAATTTTTTAAATATATTCATTATATTTTACAGCAAATTCTAAAATTATTTTTTGATTAATTTTAGATATTTTTTAGCAACTACTATTTTAATTTTTTGACTCCAAGAAAGCATTAGTCACACCTATTTTTTGATAAAAGATATTTTCTTGTCACATTATTTGTATATTATGCTATGAACATTTTTGTAATATTATCTATTTTGTGTTCTTATTTACTTTCATTTTTTTTGTTTTTTTAACTTTTCTTATCTCTTATGTTTACAATTATTTGTCAATTTTTTTATATGTTGTATAAATTGATTGCTATATATATTTAATAACCTATATAACTTTTAGTTTTTATAGTTTAATAAATTTCCTTTTCCTAGATTTATGTAAAAAAGTTTTACAGTTTGTTTATAAATTTGATTTGTTTACACATTTTGTTTACAATAATTTTATTCTTTCCTTGAAAAATCTATTTATAATGTGACAATCGATGGCTTGCCTAAATTGCAAAATAAATAATAAAAAAAATTTATGAGATGAAATTCTGGAATCATTTTATTATCTTAAGGACATTCTATTAATTTTCTTTAAGCTATTTTTTCATTTCCATTGCATATTTCTTACCTTTGAAATACAAAATTTTGATTAATCATTAGGTATTTTAAATAATGAATTTTTTTTACAATAAAAATAAATAATATTTCAATTATAATAACAACATTAAATTGTGGAAAATTATAATTGAACAATTTTGAAAATATTACAATTAATTGCTAATAGCTAAAGAAAATGATTTTCTAAAAATAAATTTGAAGAGAATATGCTAAAGCAATCAAAGATGTATGTAATATATTTAAGAAAATTAAATGAATAAGTTATGATAATATTTGTAATATTTGCTTATAAGTACAAATTAACGACAAAAAAAAAATTGGTGTTATATATTTGTTAAAATATTGGTGTATGTAAAATAGTTTTCGAAATATTATGAAGATAATATTATTTTATAAATCCATCATGCTTTAAAAATTATGTTGCTAATGTCTACAATTTTAAAATGTTAAGAAAAACATTAAATGAAATAAGCGAAATAGAATATTCTTAAAATTAAAAAATATTGCATGAAAGAACAAGTCAAAACTTAGCTAAATAATAAAAGAAGATTGTTCTATGAAGAAAAATAATGCTAAATATCGTAAATGACTGAAATTTGTAAAAGATAGCAAATTTAATATCATAATAAAACAATATATATTAAATACCATTTCAATAAAAATTTGTGATGCAAAAAATGGCAAACCATTATGAAATAAGTCCACTTAAATTTTTTAAACAATGTAAATTATATATTAAAAAGTTATTTACATAATTAAATCATGAAAACTTTTTCAATATAAAAAAATAAAAGAGTTGTAAAACAATGAAACATTAAAAACGATTAAAGTAACTACCACTGTTTGCTTTGAAATGAATACAAATTTTCAAAATAACGTAAAGGCTGCAAGCATGTTAATGAAAACATTTTGAAATAATTAAATGAAATATAATTATTAAATTAACTAAATAATTTAATATTCGATCGTTATGTTCACAATATCATAGAGCGATAAAAAAAATTCCATAAAATATAGTCCAAAAATAACATAAATAATTAAATAAAATTATAATTTTCAAAACTTTAGGAAAAGTGTTCAGTAGAAATTTCTAAAAAGTTTGAAAGATTTCAATTGAATAGTTTGGTAAATAAAAAATATTAAAAATATACAATACTATTATCAATAACATGTAATAAAAATTATTGAATTAATTACAAATTACATATCATTTTATGAGATCAAAAGGATAAAGAAAAAATCTTAGCAAGCAATTTTCACGTATTAGAAACAACATTGGCAATATCTAAATAAAATGATATACTAAAATATAACTTTCTATAATAAATATTAAAATTTATTTTAATAATTTCCAGTTTTAGAAAAGTGAAATATAAAATATTTCATAATATTTATATACGTTCAAGAGGGGTAATGTTTTCTTTAAAATTAAATATTAAATATTGAAGAATTAATGCATTTTTTTGGAATACCTTTTTACAAATAAGAAATTCATAGATTTTAAAAAAATGATCACATAGAAAATAATTAGCTCAAAATATAACTTTCATAAGCTTGTAAAAATGTAAAAACATAAAAATGTACCAATAACCTATAAAAGCACTATAAGTAATTCTAATATTTGAATACACAGTAAAACAAATCCTCAAGGGGCAAGCAACAAAAACATCTCATTGCAAACAAAAAAAAATCAAAGAATTGATAAATATATAAAAAACCATAATTTAGCAAAATGCTTAACCACATATAATCTATATGTATAATATTTTTTTGCAAAATATATTTTTCGTATTTTTTGCTTTCAAATTTTTTATATACAAAAATTACCAATACTTTCTAAGAAAAGTTTTCCTAATAGAAAATTATGTGAAAATATTCAATTTTAGAAATGTTTTCCTTAATTTGTTAAAAAAATATTAAAATAATTTTTTTTTATTTTAAATACTTAAATAAGAAAAACTTAATGATTCAAAATTTTTAGATTGTGTGATAGAAGCTAAGTAATATAAGAAATTGAACATGTAAACATAAATGTGATTGTATAAGTAAATAATTAGAAGTTATTTGAAATCATTTCAGTTAAAACAAAAACATTATATATGTAAAACAATATTTTAATTATTGGTACAAAATATTGAAAGAAATTATATCATATGAAAAAATTATAGAATCATAACTATTTTCTATATAATTATTATAATAAATAAGAATAAACTCAACGAATAGTTTTCTAATTGATACAATATAATAAATACCCTGTCATTTTTAAAATTATTTAAATATTGAAAGGAATGTTTCATTGGAAATAGTAGTTGCTTAAATAAGATAAGCTAAAATTAAATAAAAAAAAAGTGTTTAAAACACAAAAAATAGTAACAATTATAAAAATTATGTTTAAAATATTTGGGAAATTTATAAGTTACATTACAAAGTTTCATAATAACGTAAGTAAAGAAACATCTTGTTATTGTAATTAAAAAAATTTAATATTGGAAAATATAAAAAAAATTATGATAATTGAATATTTAATATACAAAAAATATCCATAACTTAGTTATCAAAATTATCCCCATGAAAAGTGAGATAAGTTTAAAAAAAATATTTATAATGAAATTGTTAAAAGCAAAGGTATATAACACCTAAATAATTAGTGTACTCTTGAAATAAATAGGTACAACCAGCTCATCTGTAACGATACTTAAGGTCAATATAAAGAAGCAATAAGACCTTAAAATGCCTTCATACATCGATATTTAATGACTTTCGGTTTAGATAAAGAAGTTGTAAAAAGATCACAGAGCATATATTTTGCCTCTAGTGTTTTATCTAGATAATAATAATTATTAAGATTGATCATTGTTTTGATAGTGTAGAGTTATGGTGCTAACTTTTGTTGCACACTTTTATCTTCTATTAATTTTTTTTGGCATTATGATATTATGATTCTAAGTTTATTATTTTATTAAAAATTTAAACTTATTTTAAAATTTCAAGTATTTATTACTATTTATTATATAATATTTTTCCTTTTTTAGAGCTCATATTACTTGATTTATGACATGTTATGTTACTAATTTTTTTTTTAATTCCATAATTATTTTTAATTACACTACTTTGTTGGTTATATTTTCAGTTATGCCACCTCAAAACAATTTGCAAGAATTGTCTATAATATCATAAGCTTTTCAACATTTTAAATGATTTTACAATATTTTAAACTTTAGACTATCCTTTACAATAATTTATTTTGTATGCTTGAGTGGTGCAACACTTTATTTTGGATAGAATCTATAAATAAATTTCATTTCTCAAATTGTTTAATAATTTTTTTCACTTTTAATAATTTCATTGATTTCGATTTTTAACTTTTATGATAAATTTTTCTTTCAAATAGTTAAAATTTTTTATTTTCTTAGATACTTTATAATGATCATTTATTGAAAAAGGAAATGTTTTGTCAATAATACCATAATTACAAATATGTTTGATGAAAACAAAAAGATGTAGAAAAATAAAAAGAATATAAGATATTATACCTCATATAATATGATATATAAAAATTAAATACATAATATGTAACTAGGAAAATAGGAGTTGCAAAAAAAACTCATAAAATATAAGTTTTCATCAACATAATTAAAATTTTAAATTAATTAAAATATCTCACAAAAATTAATGATTGATAATGTTTTATTGAAAGAAATAACTTATAAAAAATTAATTCATGAATAAAGGGTATCTAATAACTTCAAGTAATAGTCCACATAAAAAATCTCAAAAAATGAAATTCAAATTTAATATGCTGGAGCAAAGAAGAATTAAATTAATATAAAACATTAAAAGGCATTCAATGATAAGTTTATGTTGTTAAAAAACTAGGTGCATAGTATGCTAAACAATTTTTTGTTAATTTAATCATGAAAAGAAAACTAATTTTTAAAACATAATAAAAAACTAAGTTATTAAGGCACTAAAATATGTTTTAAAAATAATATATTGTTTATGCATTATAAATCAATATTCATTTAGTGAAATAATGATGAATTTTTTTTTGTAAAAATGTTAGTTCTTATGCAAATAGTTCAAGCAAAATTTATAATAATAATTTATATTTTAATAAATAAGCTAACATGAATACTATGATTTGAAAATGTATAACATATAAAGCAAAAAGTTGAGAGGTAAAGCTTCAAAAGTATTATCAATTGAAAATTTTTCAAAATCATAAAAATTTCATGATTAATAGTTCTAGCTTAAGAAAATAATTAAAAAACCTTTATTAAGTAGAAAATAAAATTTTTTAGTTATTGAAAGATATGGTTAACACATATAAAAGACAAATATCTATCATTTTTTTAAAATTGTAAACAAAGCAAGAAACTCAAGTTAATGATTTAATGAGTTATTTAAAAGTCTTAACTATATTTCTACTTAGGGTCAATTACAAATATTTTTAATAAAATAAGCTTGCAATAATAGGATAAGAGAAATAACAAAATATGATAAAAGGAATTCATTAACATAAAAAATTTTACACTATAAAAATGATAATTATAACACATCAAAAAACATCAAAATAATGAAATAATGATTACTATCTCTTTTGTAAAAGAAAATTACAAGTAAGAAGAAAGAAGTGTACAATTTTAAGATGTTAGTACAAGTAAAATGTGGTAAAAGATTCACTAATTATGAAGTTTTTAAGATAATAGAAAAACTAACACTTGAAACGAAATGTATGTAATTAAAATAAAAGAAAATGGTAAGAAAACCATAACAGTAATCTTTAATATATGGACAGCATAATAATAAGACCTCTTTATTATACCAATTTGTATGGTAAGGAAGTCTCATACACAAAAAGAAACACTTTGATGCTTGACCATACAAAAAGAACTTTTAATTCTTATTCCAAGCATGGTTATATCGATATATTTAGGTAATTGACATACTCTTCCAAAATTAATCTCCTTCCAGTGCTCTTCACTATCATATTTACAAGAAAAGCTACATAATCAATTAGTATGCTATTTAATTAGATTATTGACATCAAAATATCTTAGAGTATTTCTCTTGGTACCAATAACCTCTTTTTTTATGATTACTTGCCATCAAAGCTTTTGATAATGTAATTGAATGTAGTGCAAGAAAATATTTTCTAGATATTATCAAGTGAAGTTATATTTCAAAGTAATTGGAGCATATAGATAAGCTCCCCTTAAATCAATGAACTTCTGTTAAAATCAAGCTTAATTTCTCCCTATTTTTTCATTGTAAGAGCATCATCTAGTTCTATGGAATAAATCTTTATTAAGAAGTTTTATTAAGGTTCTAACATGCTTGTTGTTAACAACAAATTGAATGTCTACCATATTTCATTTTACATGGTCACTAATGAAATGGTACAAAAAATTAATTTGATTAGAATTATAGTACTTTATTGGGTTTTGAGTAGGACAAATTACATTCAAATTGAAATATTTTTTTGCGAAATTTTTGTAATTGTAATCCCATATAATCTAATTGCCTTTTCAAACCAAAAAATTTTACTAAAATACTTCCAACGTAATATATTGTGGTTCATTTGTTCCTAAAGCAGTAATTCTTTTTCTTTTTTTGCTAGATCATGAGTTTAAGAGGTGTCAAAAAGTTATTAATTAAAATGCTTTTCTTATGTATTTGAGAACCTACATAATCTTTATAGCCACGTCTTATTAAGTCAAGACTTAATTGAAATTTAGGATACAAAAACCGTAATCACTTTGTGTCAAATAAGCACCAAAAGCATTCTTTTTATAGCTTCAATTTTAGGTCATCTTATAATTAAGTAAAAAACATATCATCCCTTGGTATACATAGAAATTTATTTGTTTTCCTTTCTAATGTTTATTTAATAGTATGTAGTGGACTCTTGAAAGTAAAAATGCATTCGAGTTTCTTAAAATCAAGTTATTTTAACATCTCATTTATATATTTTATTTAAAATAAAAGGATACATTTCTTGTCCTACTCAACTTGCAATCTTGGCAAATAGATGACATAACCCATGTGTTCATCTCTAATCCAATACACATAAGCATACTAAATCTTTCACATGAGTCAAAGTTGGTTGATCCAAATATGATATCGTCTACATAATCTTTGATTAGAAGAAGTTCATCAACATAGTTCATGGTGAACAAAGTTATATCTACATTCCTATCCTAAAATAATGTTTGAGTAGATATCTACTAAGTATGTCATACCAGGATCTTTGTTCATGCTAAAATTCATACAATTCTTTCAATAGCTTATGTATAAGATTTTGATGAAGATAATGTTGAATGAAATTCAATTATTCTACATACACTTTTTCTTAAATAACAACATTTACAGAGGTCTTCATCACATCCATTTGGTATTTAACTAACTTGTAATAGGAACAAGTTAAAAATGACCTTGCTGTCATCAACCTTACCATTTGCTCAAGTATTCCTTCAATGTTTAATCCTTCCACTTAATTATAACCATTTTCTACTAGCATTCCTTTATTTTGAATGAAACCTACAAGTTCATTTACTTTTTATTTTTGAGTACCCACTTTTTTGCCCCAATAATGTGGTCACTTAGCCTATCATTTAATTTCAAAACATTCACTCCCACAAACAATTTGAAACCATCTTGTATGGACAAATTAAAAAATTCTTTCCTCAAAGCTCCACTTGTATTTTGTGGTACAAATTTTAACATAGATGCAACATATAAAATTTCTATTTAAAAAAAAAGACATTGGTTTTTACTCCAGAAGAGATGTCTCTTAAGATTAAAGCTTTGATGCTACCATTTTTTTTATTTTTAAAGCTTTAACATCACATTTATGTACTTTTTAAGATCAGAGATGCCTTTCTTACCCTAGTTAACTTGCAATTTGAGAAAATAAAACGCCTCAATAATTATGCTCATCTCAAATACTTCACCCACATTCATACCAAATCATTTTCAAAAGTCATAGTATATTGAAAAAATACTAGAATAAAAGTTAATCAGTATAATCCTTGATGAGAAAAATCTAGTCGATATCCTCATACTAAAATAATGTTTAAGTAGAAATCTACAAAGTTTGTCATACCAAAATCTTTGTTTTTCATTCTAATTTAGTTTTCCAAACCCATCCATATCTTTGTTTTGATGCATAATTTGATCAAACACCACTTTCATAGATTACATTAAAACTATGTTTTCTTAACAAATTGCTAATTGGTTTATCTATTTGATGAATAATGTGTTGAGATAGCTTCCATTAACTTTGTTTTTAATCTTGAATTCCTATGTACTTACTGAAGTAATTTTACAATCAAAATATGGTTAAGTTTTCATATTTGGGCTTCATATTATTGAAACATATGTAATATTTTAATCAAAATTGGTTTGATAATAAATAAATTTAGACATTGAGATTATTAGAATGGCTTCAATTGTTATGGCATTCTAGTTTTGAGATCTTATATCACATATAGAAAAGTAAAAGTAGGTTTTGTAGTTTTAAGGAGAGAAACAATGAATGATGTATAACATAAAGGATGCTAAATTAACTATTTAGATAAATAATTTAATAATATATCATATATCCATAACAAAAAGGAACTTTACAATATCAAACATTGTGGCATATTTATAGCAAGAAGTTATTGTCTTAAGCTAGCCTAGTGATGTGAGCTATATTAAATGAAAAATATTTTTAAGTAGAGTTTTTAAATTAAACTTAATTGAAAATGAGGTTATCCACCATAAAACTCCTCATGTTGCCTATTATGGAAACATTTGTTTTGCCAAATAGTAAGTAAAATATATGTGAAAAAAGTAGTAAGACATGTGTCATCACAAAAAAATTAATATTACATAAGCATTCCAAAGTTACATCATACTTTTATGAAAGGTTGCTTAATGCATATTATAGTCAACTAATGTTTAGCACAAGGTTCCATGCTAAAAAAAGAAATCTATGAAATAGAAAATTTAAAAGACTTAAGAACATGTTAAGGTTATGAAAATTTTGCTTCTGATGTGGCTAAGATAACTATTTGACCCCTAATTAATTTTCTTATACAATAATAATTATTAGTCTAACATAGAGATGACACTTCACATATGATTATATAATATTCAATTATAATTATGGTTATACTGATATGAACAAATGAAGAGTACTCTTCTTGATATAGATGTGAGTTTAGAAACTATTGAAAATGTCCACATAGTGAAAACATGAATTAAGAAAGAATAGGTTTACTCCACGAAAAGTTTGAAAAGATAGTTAAGAAAGTGGACTTTTAAGAAGAGGATCATGTATTCACAATGGTATGTCTAATGAAATGCATTATAACATTTAGAAAATGATGATATTTAAAGACAAAGAATTTTGGTCCTTTGTAGTTTATTGAAATAAATTATTAAATTGCTTACAACATATTTTTTCCATGATCATTAGAAAGAACACATCATGTATTTTGTCTCTCAAATTTAATAAACTTTGTTCCTAATACTACATATATAGCATGGTGGTGCATCAAAGATTGTTTCATGATGAAAGGATAATGGGCTTCTTAACATGAGAAATCAAGAAAATAAGGAAGAAGAGCATCCCATGTTGAATGTACAATGGGCAAGTTATACTAACTAGTAACTATTTGGGATGTAGAGGAAAAGACACTTTATATAAATCCCAACATTTTTTGAATTTGAATGATTAAATTCTTATATGTGGAAAATTTTAAAAAATGTTGAAAAGACTTTAAAATCTATTTAATATTTGTTGAATAAATGTAAGTGCATTTTAAAATTTATTTTCAATGTGATGAAATGAAATTTGCATATAGATTTTTTTGTATAAGATCACAAACACTAGAATTAGGAAGAACTAATAATGCAGATGAGAAGTCAAATATGGTAGAACAAATGAAAAGAAACCCTAAACAATAATTCTATTTCAACTTGACCTAGACATGTCATAAAAATACCAACATGAAAATAATATTAATTTAATTCAAAAAGAATTTTTAAGGAAAAATAACAAAAGGGCTAAATGATGTTAGAAATATATGAATTGTTTAATTAAATAAGTAACACTTGGAGTAATGTTTTTATGAAATTTCTTAAAAAACTTTCAAAAGTCATTAGCAATAGAATGTGTAAGTAAACATAGTCTTTATATGGTTTTTGCCACAAGAGATACATAACAAAATATGTACCAAATGGGGAGAATTATGATAGAAAAGCCACTATTAACATAGATATTGTAGTTGGGAGCGAAATGGAAATTTGTTATAAGGTTAAGAAGAGGGAGACAATTCAGATAAAACTTCGTTTAAAGAAGGGGAAGGAACAAGTTTAATGAAGTTATTGTATGATGCTTTTTTAAGGAAGAAAGGTTAGTCACCTCTTAATGGTGGATTTAACTTTCTCAAAAAGTTAATATTGTTTGAAGTCAATATTTTGTCACATGAGAAATTTAATATTCTTAAAAATACTTACATTAATAGAGAACAACCTAAGGGGAATTTTGGTAAAGCCCAGAGGTAAATGAGATTATTTCTAGTGGGTACTACATGGTTCCATAAATCGTTGTAATCGTCCAAGACTATTGTAGAAAGGAGATAATGTGACTATCAAATGATAGTTAATAGTTTACGTTCATTTCCCTCACTAAATATTAGATTGTTTAATATGTTATGTTTTTGACATTCACTCATGAAATTCTTTTTAATAACAACAAAACCTAAGAATTACTAACATATTTATTTGAATGAATTTTTGGGTTTTTGAAAACTGATATTTGTATTCATGGGAGAATTAAAAGAAAAGATGTGGCTTGAATTTAACAAAGAGATTTATTTTAAATTAATAATCTTAGAAATGTATTAGGATTCTAAAATTTTAATATTATTTTTCCCATCCAAATAACCATTCTAATCTTATCATAACTTTTAAAATTCTCCTCCAAAAACCTATTGCAAAGTGTATTTTAATTATAAAACTATTTAGTAACAATATAATGATAAAATTAAACAAATAAAAAATAATATTACTAAAAACAACCAAAACCATCAATAAGATCATAATGCCTAAATACAGCTTGTAATGCTTATCATAACCATCAATTAGAGCATAGCACCTAAATACGGCAATTAGTGCTTATCGTGTTGGTAAAATACCTCTTAAACTCATCAAACAACTTTGGTTTGATTCAAAAAATTAAGAGTACAAATATAACTTAAATATGGAGCAAAGGAGGGGATAGGCAACCTTAAAAGATTTGCAAATTATGTGATGTAGGAAAGCTCTAATAAAGCAACGATAATCCATTCTTTATTTAATATGGCACTAATACTTATATCCATTTCACATGATTGAACTAAAAATTGTGTCAACAATTTTTGCTATCCATTTGGACAATTATGTGATTGAATGATTCTAATTTCATTCACCTTTTAAGGGCAATTATTTTGATCTTCTATGTAATCAAGTAATTTTGCTATCTCATAATCCATGATTTATCCGCACGTAAGAGCATGTTCTAACCATTAGCTTATGATTCAGATGTAATGGTCTAGATCAAAACATATTTTTCAAATAGCACTTTTTGTTCTAATCCATAATTGAGAAGTCTTTATTATGGAATGGTCCAAGAGCCTTCCAATCAAGTAGCACCGACATAGTGTGTCTTTTAGTTATTGTGATTCTTATAATTTATTACTTAAAAAGTATGGTAGATTTCTTTAATTAAAGTATCATTGAAGAATTCGTCAATTTCGAAATTGTTTTTAGTCATTAGAAAAAATTTATAAATAGGTAAATTCTTGAACATGATGAACTAACAAGTTTTTTAATAAAATCTTAAGAAACTTTTCAAGCCATTATATTGAAGCATTTACTGCTTGGAGTTCATTAACTCTTTTTATGGAGCACATTTCAGTCTTCACATTAATTATCTCAACTTTCTTCTCAAATATGCTATGTTCTTAATTTTCTTTAATTGTAATTCATGTAATTAAAACACTTGTGCTTCATTAAGCTTTCATTTAAGTATAAGACTTTTGTGTGTAGTGCCTTACATTTTGTGTTATCAAATTATTTTATTCTATTGCCAAGTTTATTTTGTTGTAAGTTCATAATAGCCACTTTCTATTATTTCATTTTAAGGATTTATCTCGTTCAGAAAAATACTTTATATGAATGAAAATAGTACCACAATTATCCTAAATATGTTGGAGTCAAAATTGTTTTTCCTCTTTTTAAAATCAAGTATTGCACATTATAAAAAAGAATTGAGAAATTAAGTTTGGAAAATTCAAAAGAAAAAGTAAGAAAAAAGAAAACAATTGAAGAAAATCTTAAAACTTTAAAATTTAATAAAGATCTTTCAAATAAATAAGTTATAGATAAAATTATGATTTGTGTTAAACCTTAACCTCAAAATAAACATTAAGCTTTTGCAATAAATTTGAATTCATTCATAACACAAGATAGTATAAATAGTAAATGTTGGTAATAGTTATAAAGAAAGAATTAAATTAATTTAAAAGTTGTATACAAAACCATGGGATAAAAGTATAATTTGAACAAAATAAACGTAATGAAAAAATTGATTTTGTTGATAATTTATATTTTTATCAAATCCTTTAAAAGTTTTGTTATCATTAAGTAGGAGAGATTTTTGTGATGACCTCTCGTCATGGTGTTTTGTTTTATGATCATAAACACAAAGAATTACTAATGAATCCATTTAAGTGAATTTTAAGATTTTAGATAGATGATACTTGTATTCATGGAAAAATTTAAAAAGAAAAAGAAGAGAAGGTGAAATTTTATGATAATCATCTTGGTTGGAGTGATAAATAACTAAGATAAATATTTTGAATTTAGCTTCAGTTATTGCAATAATATTTTTATTAAAATCTTAAGTTGGATTAAAATCATTCTTTGAAGGCACAAAAACTAATTTTTTTTAAATATAATTATTTTTGAAAAATTATTAAGATTATAAAATCTTTCCCATATGCCCACCATCTAAAAAAGTACTTTATTCTTGATCGTATCTTTGGAAACATTATATCAATAACTTATTTAAAAAAACTATTACAATTATAATAAATAACTAGTAAAACTAATAATATAATTAAACTTTTAAAAAAGAAGAACCTATTACTAATACTATGGAAAATGCAAAGTTAGAACATAGCTCCAAAATATGGCGAGTTGGGATTGTGAGATTAATAAACTAACCCCATAATTCATTAAATAATATTGGTTCAATACATAACTCATCAAATAATTGGAGAAATCACTTTAGAGAAGACAAGGGTATTACTAACACCAAACAATGATAATCCATCATTCATGCAGCATGTAACAAAACTGTCCAACCACTTTGCATGACTATTCTCAAAATTATATGAGTGATCTCATCATTTGATCTTGCAATTTTTCAATCAAATGATCTTATTCTCATTAGCCTTTTAAAAACAACTAAAAAGATTCATTATACAATTATGAAATTTTGTGATTGTACATTTCATGTTTTGACCATATATAAGATTTAAATCTAGGTATTAGATGACAATTTAGATCTATTGGCCTAGGTCAAATAATGCTTGCTTAATCCAAGCCATCTCACCTTCCATTTTTCATAATAAAATGGTCTATGAGACTTTTGATCGAGCAGTTCTTGGGAATATCTCTTTAAACATTGGGATTTTAATAATTTATTAGTAATGACTATTTGAGTAGTTTTATAAGTACTTTTAGCAATTAGAAAAATGTTTATAAATATGTGAATTCATGAAAAACATTGATTTATAAAATGTAAAGAAAAATTTTCAAGTGATGTCGTTCAAGACATTGGCACCTAATGCTCATCATCACATCCTTATCCTTTGTCCTTCATGCATAAAACTCATAATGTTTAATTTCTTCAAAAATTAATGAAGTTCTCAATGTTTTTAATTCCAATTGACTAATTTAAAATAGTTGTACCTCACTAAACATTTTTCAAGCATTTTGTTTTGGTTTTCATTAATTTTTATTTTAACATAATTTAATTATTTTATTTTGTTTCTAAGTTTGTTTGGTTACAAGGCTATAGTAGTAAAGTTTTACTGTATTCTTGTTGTAATACCTTAACTTACCTATAATTTTGCAAAATACTTATATTAGTTATCTGTTTTGCTAGTTTTTACCGAGGGTAGTTGTACACTTGAAAAATATTCATTTACCGTTTTTTTGTTTATATTTTTTCGTAATTTTCTTAAAAATTTACTATGAAAAGAAAATCAACATATTTTAAAAGAGTTAACATATTTTAAAATAAAATTAATATTTACTAAACTTCACTTTTAAAGATATACTCAAGTTTAATAAAAAAATAATGTTAAGGTTTTTTGTAAAATATTCTATAAAAAAATAATTTTTATTCCTAATAATTCAGCTCTCTATCTCTCTCTCTCATAGTAAATTGTACTTTATAATATGCATATGGTAAAGTTTAGATCTACAAAAAGGAGTTCAATTATTTGGAATAAAAATTTATGTTTCTTACAAAAAATAATTTAAAAAAAATATTTTAAAAGCATTTTATAAAAATTTAAAATTCAATTGAAAATAATTTCATTTTTTTAATAAAAATAATTTATAAAATAATGTAAAATAAAAAATCAATAAGAACTAAAATATATAGAAATGATATTTAGGTTATTCAGCCTAAAAAAGGCCTCCATTCACCCCTAACAAAATTTAAGAAAAAACACTCAACATAAAACATTCACTAAAAGAGACAAAGGCTAAACTCTCACAATAAAAAACCAATAAAATAAGTTACTATGGTCTCATGATCAAAATTAATACAACCAAAATCTTATGCTTAATGAAATAATTAATGTGGCAAAAGTATCTTAATTAAACTAATTATGAATAGAAAAAATTAATAACTTAATTGACTTAAGAAGAAAGTTATAATTATGAGTTTGGTGAGTGAAGCAAGTAGTTATAGTAGCAACAATTATTTTGGGGTTGTAACAACTTGAATATTGTGGCTTGAAAAATTTACTTAAATTGTGTAAAAATTCATCAATCTATTTTGTTAAAAATTTCTCTTATTTATAACAATTTTTTAAGACTAAATGTAGTTACCAAACAAGCCAAATAATCATAATTGTTTAACCTATTTTTAAAATTTAGTTGAAAAATTATTGTTTAAAGAAAATATTCTAAAGGTTGGAAAAAGTATCTAAAAAAGATGTGGAAAATCACTTGAACGTAATGAACTGAGACTAATGTTTTTTGAAAACTATACCATCAAACAAATGGGATTTGATGGGGATGTTTAAAAAAGTGTTTGATCAAAATCATTAGATCTAAATCTTTTTCTAATGGCTAAATTTTGATCTTACACATGGAACAAAAATTGATAATGCTATTATTAAATGGTATCAGACTTTATAAAAAAGACCAATAAGATGAAGTTTGTTTGATCTTGAAATTGCACACAATTTAGAAACATGTTGCATGAAAAGAAGGCTTTGACTTAGTCTTATATTACTAAGGTGAACGAAGATGTTTTGCATATAAAGCTTTACGTTTCATCAAAGTGAACTTATTCGGCGTTTGTTGCCCCATGATTTGCTCGAGAAGTCATTACCAATGCTGTCAGTATTTCTTTATACATTGTATATGTGAAAACGAGAGTGCTAACCCATTCTAAGACCCAACAAAACTACATTCATAGTTGTACTTAGTACTAAAACTACTAGATGAGTCTAGGGACATGCATTTCAGAGCTCTTAACGGTAACCAATATGTTTTAAGCATTGTAGAGACTTTTGGTTTTTATTGCTAATAATTAGCATTATTTTAGTTAGTATTATTATGTATTTAATTATTACAATTATAATGTATAATTTACAAAAGTTATTGAATAAATATTAAGATTTGATAAAAAAATAAAAAGTTTTACAAGATAACAAAGGGGAATAGATTAAGTTTTTGAGAACCTAATATTTTTCTAAGAATATTAATTTTGATAAAATTTAATTTTTGTGTCTTGTAATAAGTATTTTAATGAAACTTAATATTTTTAAAATAAAATTATAATACCTAAAATTAAAATTAAAGTATATCTCTTTGTGGTTTATCACTCCAAATAAGATGTTCTTCGTAGGATTTAACCGTTGCTCAACTTCTTCAAGTTTTCTCCTGAACACAAGCATCAATTTTTTAAAATCTAAAAATTAACTTCAACAAATTTATTCAAAATACTTAGGATTTGTTATCAACAAACAAAACACCACGTTTAGAAGTGAATATCAAAATAATTTCTCAATTTTTATGATAAAAAAATATTTAATAAAATAAATTAAAAATAAATTATTTATTAAAATAATATCTAAAATAATTAAAGATAAACTCTACTTACATGTATGACATAATTTGAGAAATGCTTCTTAATTTATACTTATATCTTTCAATTTTAATTATCTTTATTTTTTATTATCATTCGTAATGGCTCAGTCTAATTTTTGTAAATTTTTAAAAACTTAATTTTTTTATGTATTTTTCATGTACTTAATGAACTTGTTTATTTTTTTAAGAAAACCACATCCTTCTAATTACACTTTACTGGATAGTTTAGGGTCAACTCATACAATTCCTTTCAAATTGTTTTAGCTCTTTTTTATAACAATTACCATAAAATATTATGTAAGGTATATCTTATCATTTTTTATTGAAAATGTTTGAAAATAATTAATTATTATTATTAAAGTAATTCTAAAATTGATCAAAATTTAAAATTTAATTTGTTCTTTATGATAATCCTAAATAAGTTTTAAAGTTTTCGATTTTTTTCAACTTCATTATATTTTCCCATTTATTTCATTTGAATATTTTAAATTTTATTTTTTCTTTATTTATGTCTAAACTAACGTTTTTAATTAAATTTTATTAATAAAAGTTTATGTGCATAATATTTGATTTTTATTATTAGATTTGAGAAGCTATGCCATTTTGGGTTCAATGTATTTATGTGTAGAAATGTTATTATTTTCTTTTACTCTCCATGCAAAAGTTGAAATTTTGAAATATATATTAGCTCTAATCTTACATGTAGGTAAATTATTATTTGATTATATGAAATAATGCCATATAAACTTATGATTATAGCATATAAAATGTCAACATACTTATGTATATAAGATCTTCAAACAAAAACTTCTCTACTAATTAGTTTTGTTTTTTGAAGATGAGCAAGTAGACTGTAAGTATTTGAAGTAACACAATTCCTTAACTAATCACACATTCTTATTAACTTTTTCCTTTAAATCACGAGCCCTTCCATACTCTTTAAATATGTTGGCCCTCTCTATAATTATTTTGTAATAAATTACATATTCCTTACATTCTTTTTTAGAATCCTTTTTTTTTTATTAAACATTTCATATTTTGGCAAACATAAAGTAAATTCTTATCTTAATTTTCTTTAATGTAATTCCTTCCTCACTTCAAGATATACTCTTTTCATTTTCTTTTCTAGCCATCATATAGAAGAGTTCATTGTTTTCTTTCTTTTCACTTGTGATGATCACTTTTGACTCATTCAAAAATATTTTCAATGCCTTCTTTATCTTACAAAACTTATTTTTTCATTCTTCTCAAATGGTCCTTCATAAGTAATCACTAACTTATGCCAGATTTTATAAGTTATTTTTAAACTTATAATTAAATTAAACTTAGTAGTATTAAAAATATAATGAAAAACATTAATGATTAAATCATTTAATTATACTTTATACTCACTTTTTTATTTGTTTCACAAAATTATTTATGTAAAAAAAGTCTTATGAGATTTTTTTTGTGAGAATGTTAAAAAGAGTTTATATTATTTCCCATATTTCTTTATAAATAGATTTTAAATAATTAGTTATTCTAGTTTTCAATAGAGATAAAAATTATCACAATAGAGTAGAGGCCTGTTGTTAGAACCATCTTTGCTTAAACTTGTTGAAAAAGAAATTTGAGCCATGGATCTATTAAAAAATTTCTTCTCACAAAAAGAGATTTTTGTTATGGTGTCAAATGAAGTTTGGTTCAGTAAGGTATGGGTGAATAATTAGAAATAAAAATTTCTATTTCTGACAAAAATATATTAAAACATAGTTTAAAAGTATTTTTAAAATGTTTAAATAAACATCTAACAATGATTTTGTATAAATTTCAAATTTAATTTAAAAGATATAATTTCTTATCAAAAATTTTGATAAAAATTATGAAGTTAAAAAAATCAATAAGAATTAAAATGTCTACAAATGATTTTTAGGTGACATGACATAAAACAAACTTTCAACCACCCATGGTAAAAACAAGTAATAACAATTACTCAAAATAAGCATTTTGCTAAAATAATTATAAGCTGAACCATTACAACAACGAAATAAAAGAAACATGATACTTCAACTTACAACGATATAAAATTGCAATAGAAGAAACATAGTAGGAAACATAAAATTAAAAATGATTAATAAGGCATATGTGTCTTAATTAAAACATATAGGAATAATTAAAATATTACTATGTTGATTTGAAAAGAACAAATTTTAGGAGTTTGAAGACTAAGAGTAGTGTATAAAAATCAAAATTATCATAGGCCACAAATGCCTTCAATGTCATGGCTTGAAAATTTTGGTAAGATCATAAAAAGATTCATTAATCCATATTTTTCAAAACTTCTGTTATTCATAGACATTTTTATCAACTAAAAGTACTCGCTTAATGGGTAAAATGACCTTATTATTCATACTATTTTCGTATTTTTAATAAAAAATAATCATTTAAATAAAAGATTCTAGTTACTAGAAAAAAATGACTATGGGAGCTATTTTGCATGTGCTTCTTGATCAAAATGATTTAGACTATTTGATTATGAAAGCTACATGATCAATGGATGAGATTTGACTAATACTATTTTGAAATGGGATTTGATTGGATCACTAGATTTGAATCATAATCAATTGACTAGATTTCGATCCTACGTGTAGAACAAGCATAGACAGTGTGAACGTGAACATGCATGATCAAATGAAGGATATTATCTATCTTTATAAAAATATTGAGGAGATGGGATAATTAAATCACGAAATTATGCAACAAAAAAATTTTGGTTATCGCTATAATTTAAAAGCATAATGCATTAAAATATAGCTTTGATTGTCCTAGATTTGTAAAAGAAACAAACTGTTTTGTTTGCAATGTTTTGCATTATCATCTAATCATCCTATTCAGGGTAGGCTACCCTCCAGTTTAGTTGAAAAGTCATCACTCATGATGCTAGCGATGAACTATAGACTATATATGAGGATACAAAGTAATAACTTGATGTAGGAACCATAAAACCTATTTTCACAATCCTACCTAGTACTATAGCTAGTTCAAAGGTTTATGGAGATGCATTCAAAACTTTTAATGGCATCAAGCATGTTTTAGGCACTGTTGACACGAATGGTTCCTATTACTAAACATTAGCATTATTTTTTACTAATTAATTATTAAAATTCCAATATATTTTTAGTAAAAGCCATTGAAACAATACTAAGATATAATTAAAAAATGCTTTTCAGGATAGTCAAGGAAAATTGATTAATTCATGAAACACGTAATGTATGTGGCTACTTATTCCTTTAGTTCACGAAACAACAAAGTATGATATTATTTTACTTTACTTAAAACTAAAATGTTTCATGAAAATAAACTTTATTTTCTTATATGAAATAATTATTTTAGTCGTATTTTTGTTAAGCTATCTTAGACCACAAACTATTTTCACTAAGAACAATAGTTAAAAGAAATAGCCATTATCAAAAAAATAAGTAGCACAAACTATTCTTTTAAAAACATTACTTTATTTAATATATTTAGATAACAAGAATCATGTGATACCCATTTTTGTAGTATAGTCAGCAACATAGTAATCTTATCTAGCTTTGGTTTTACTATAGTTCTATACTATGATGCATTTTGAATAGAATTTCTTATTCAAAAGTAATATCATTAAATTTTTTTTTCAAGAAGCTTTTTCTTTCCTACTTTGAAAAAAATTTATATGCTTGTAGTTATTATTTAAATGAGCATGTATAAGATTTACATTGAATGTGATAATGTTATCAAAACAAAAGAGAAAATCTGTTCCACATATTACACTAAAAATTTGATGTTTATATAATACTATGGTTTGTCACACTTAGGACGAGATAATCTTTTATCCTTGTAGTAATTTAGGATAACTGTAATATGTCATGCAAGATTCTTAATATACTAAAACCATGTTTTACTTTAGTCCTTTATGCTCAATGCAAAATGTATTTCTAACTTTCTTATTTTTAATTACCTATATTCTGATTTGTTTCTAAATTCAACATTCTTTATGCTTTGACAATTCTAAATGGTTTATTTGGGAAAAAAGTTTTCTTTTCATTTTTAAAAATTGTGTTAAATAATTTAAAGTTCATCCAGATTTGGTAAAATTCACTATGACCTTTTTTATTTCCTAAAAAGTTTTATTACATTATGTGATAGAATATTATTTTTTTCTTAGTTTTGATAGAAATCAATGGACCTTCTTATCATATTTGATGTTCCCTAACGTTTTTTGTAACCTTTTTACAATAACATTTATTTTTAATTTAATTTTGATATTTTCTATAAACTTCATGGCACTTCAATTTATTTTTGATAATTTATTAATCTCAGTTTATCATTTGAATGTCCAAAAAATTAGATATTTTTTCTTTTTAATGTTGACTTTCTAATTTCATTATTATTTTTGTTATTTTTTCCTTTATTGAAACTATTTTTGTTGATTTTATTTACTGTTTTGATTAATTAAAATATTTAGCCATGAAATATAATTTTTTGTTTATACTAAAAGAATTTTATTAAAATTTGTTTGTTCATCAATCTAGATTACACCAAAAGATATTGTTCACAAGAAAATGCATACCTTCAATATTAAATGATTTTAATTATATTAAATGATTTTAATTATATTAAATATATTTTAAGGCTTATAATTATACATTACATTTTTTTAAAATTTTAATTGAAAAAAAAATATTGTTTAACAAACCATACGACGTTTGCATGCATTTTCACTGATTGATTTCATTATTGTAAACAAAATATTTTTTTTGAAGGGAAAACTTTATCGCTAAGAGATATAAAATAAAATAGTAATATACAATATTAAATAGTTTAAAGATTTTGCACAAAGCAAGGTACCAAAAACAATACAAAATAATTAATAATAAATGAGAATTACTCTATAAAAAAAATAAAGTCAGAAATAAAAGGAATGAAAAACTAAGATTATCATCGCTAAATTATTGTACCAAAAAGTGCTTAATAAATATGTTAAGTCATCTAAAAAATTTGTTATCCTATGTGAAATATAGGATGTAACAAACAATAAATGTTGTAAAATTTAATATGAAATTAATGTTATTTAATAATATATGGCATCTAGTATTGCGAAGAAATATCTTTGTCAAATAAAATGGCACATGTGATCAAAATATAAAAAGCTTTACATTAATAAAAAAATATTTCTTATTATTAAAAGTTTTGAATCTTAAAAAAATAATTTAATATAAATATTAAAAATATTAAATATTGTGCAACATCAAAGAACTTTAGGTGTTAATGCTATTTGCAAAATAAGTAACTTTCGTAAATAAAAATTATAACTTAGAAAATTATAATTTTGACACATAATTAAATTTAAAATATAGATATGATAAGAAAAAACATATTAAAAAAAAATAATATCATCAATATATGTCAATATTAATACACTAAAAATAATAATAATTTACAAAATGAATGAATAACAAATCTTTGCTTAGTCCAAGCTAAAAACACTCACAATACAAATAAAAGATGCTAAAAATTAAAAATTATAAAAAAAAATTGTAATTATTTAAGATGTAAACGTTTTGATTATTAAAAGTGTACAAAACTTTTATTGAAGAAAAATAAAAATATTAACTTGATAAGAAATTTATAATAACAAAGAAAATTTCCATCAAAAAGATAATATAACAAATTAAAGGTTGTTGCCAAATACAAACATTCAATGATACATTTTATGGATAAGGAAAATATTATAACTTAGAAAATTATAATTTTGACACATAATTAAATTTAAAATATAGATATGATAAGTAAAAACATATTAAAACAAAAAATAATATCATCAATATATGTCAATATTAATACACTAAAAATAATAATAATTTACAAAATGAATGAATAACAAATCTTTGCTTAGTCCAAGCTAAAAACACTCATTATACAAATAAAAGATGCTAAAAATTAAAAATTATAAAAAAAATTGTAATTATTTAAGATGTAAACGTTTTGATTATTAAAAGTGTACAAAACTTTTATTGAAGAAAAATAAAAATATTAACTTGATAAGAAATTTATAATAACAAAGAAAATTTCCATCAAAAAGATAATATAACAAATTAAAGGTGGTTGCCAAATACAAACATTCAATGATACATTTTATGGATAAGGAAAAGATTCTTGATTATGTTAATTAGTATTTTCTCTTTATATTGTCTATATTTTATATTATTATTGACTATTTTGAAATAATGTTAACGAGTCAAATTAGACTCTATGTTATTATGATTTAAGATTGGCATGTCATTTCTATCATATGTTTTAATCATTCATAAAAAGTACATTTTATCTAATTTGTACTTGAAATGTCATATTGTCATTCTTGATAGTTATTTATGTTTTTGTTAATATAAAAAAGCTTATTCATTATACTTCAAATATTTGAGTTTGTTTGTTATTGCAAATTTTTTTATTACCTTGTAATATTTAATATTTAATAAATTTAAGTTCATTTTATGGAAAGGCATGATCTTTTAAGTAGTTCTAATACTTTGTATTGTTAAATTTTTTTGTCAGGCCTAAAAATATTTTTTGTAATATTTGCTTGAACAAAAAATATGTATATCTGTAATAGTTTATCAATGGAATGCAGTAGATTATTTTAAATATTTTTATGTTATTTTTAAGTACAATTATTAGTTATTTCCTTTAAATTTTTAATTTATATTTCAATATTTTCATTATTTGGAACCATAGATAAATATTTTTAAAAAAGCTTTTATATTTACAATTTAGATTATTTAAGCATTTGTTAATAATGATGTCAAATTTTTTATTTTTTTCTTTTTAAATGCTCTATATAATGGAATGTAGTGAACAACCAATTCTCAAGATTGTTGGCAAGTAATGTAACTATATTTAATGTAAGAATTTTTATGTTAAGAATTTTCTTTGATGATGATTTAATGTCTTCATAACTAAATTACAAATGGAGTTGGGTCGCAGCTTACTTACCATTATATGTGATAAAAAAAACTGAATTTTAATGTTATAAATTTAATAAATATTTTGTTGACAACATAAGTTTATATAATGTTTTGCATTTTGTGTGACTGTTAGATAGTTCGCTGACACATTTTAAAATTTTAACAACTATGGCAAAGGAGTAGGATCCTTTATAGATTGAAGAAGATGCACATGATTTGATCTTGTTCTACACATTTTAAAAGCTTTATTCTCTAACTATCAATCCAATATTTCCTAAACCCATTTGCCCTTTCCTTTCTTTTTTCATGTCATTAAAGGCCGTATGAGTGGGTGTTCTCTCATGTATCATTGACTAATTTAATCATTGAATTCATTCAGTACTTTCTACATATGATTGGAGGAACCATTGTATTAATTAAGTGTAGTGTTTATATTAAAGTCATTTATTGCTAACAATGAAGATTTAGTTTTCCTTATAATGTGAGTTGAGTTGTACCAAAGTGTCTTTTCTTTAGGCATTGAATTTAGCATACATATAAGTATAATAGGCACTTCTATTCTACTCCCTTGGATTATAAATGAGCATTTGAATTAACTACTCATCCTCATTTAAGGTTAAATAATGGACGCTTTTCATCATAATACCTTAATCTTATTTGGTGTATTCCTAACTTGTGCTTAAA